>CM031240.1:1063086020-1063424594 GCA_018340775.1 Taxus wallichiana var. yunnanensis
CAACCGTTCAGTTACGTATTGCTTCTAGATCCATAAGACCTCCATCTAAAAATAGCTAGTTGCTGACAGAGTCTCATATGTCTAAATATAATAAGTTTCAAAACAATAAACCTTCATTATCGATGTTACTCGAAACAAAGGAAAAATCTTAAAAAAATGACAAAACTAAAAACTTACTAAAAATAGCCATCCTAGACATGACTTGCCAAAAATATTAAGTCTTGTAATCGAGCTCAAGTCACTTGTATTAGTTTTCATTCCGCCTATCTCATTGCTTTTTGCCATCATGAAGGTCAAACATTCAAATTGTCTCGGAACAAATCTCAACATTAATCACTAAATACCCCAATGTAGGAGACAATGATGTTATCCACATGGACTTGGAAGACCCTGAAAGCCATAATGTTTGGAAGCGAGTCACGAGGGCTGATGGAGAAAAAGATACTCTTAAGTGGATTATTGTGGGGCAGGAGAGGCCGCTTTGTTATTTGATACATTGGCGAAAATTTGTCGGAGACAGGTCAGTGGACTTCTTGCGGCGCTGCAGTCGAAGTCCTCTACTTAAGCTGGTGCAGCTCTCTGCTTATATGCGCTCTTGTAGTAAAAAGGTGGATTTTAAGTTGCCTTGCGGTCGGGATCAGCAGAGGCCTCCTTTGTCCTGCTTGGCCAAAGCTAACAATCTCCTTGCTTTTAGGAAGGCTTCGTGCTAAGAGAGAGGGAAAGGGGAGTGAGAAAAGGCGAGGGAGAACTAATGGGCACATGGGTAGAAAATCAGATTCTATTAATAATACTAGTTAGAAGTTTCATCATATGCACTAAAATTAAGAGGAAACGACTCTGCAATGTAGCACAAGACCAAATAGAGTTCGTGATCACCAAGCATCAAGAAAATCCCTTTGTTAAAGAAAGCTGTGAAACTCCTCAGTATTAATTGCTCAAACAAAAGTCAGTGCATAGTGGAGAAATGGAGGAAATTAAGAATGGGAGAATGGAAGTATTTAGCGATCTCCTTTGTTCTTTGAATAAACTCTTGAGCTATACAAAATCAACAATTACCAACCTTTGAAATGGGAATGAACTTTTTACAATTTATAGAAGAGAAAAGACTCTTCGAATAACCCTTGATGATGCTTAGTATGCCTTGAAACCTTTCACATTCCCTAAAGAAAACATTAAGTCCCTTTTTATAATCGAAGGGCGACTTATTACGTGGAAAACTGTTAAAAGACACGCTAAAAAGTGCAACCCCACCGCAAGATTAGGAATATTGAGGAGAGAGAAAGTCAGAGAGAGAAGAGAGAGAGAGAGTGAGCGAGAAAGACGAATAAGGAAGAACGATGTTGATAATGGCAACATTCAAATTCTCTTAAGAGATAGGAACTCAAAAACCCGATCATGTCAAAGTCGAGATGGACTTGTTTCTTGCTGACTGACCAGCAACTTCCACCCTTAAATGTGACATCGCATCAGACGCGAACCATGCAATGCTCCCAGTGCTTAGTGAAACTTGGATCCTCGAATGTCTTATACCACAAGAGGCGCACTAACACCATAGAGCTAAGTGTTTAAAACACCTTTGCCCCGAATGATTCCATTGGTGACATTCCTTTTCGAGCATCACTCATGAAGATCCATTCTAAAAAGACTGAAGTTTTGGAACGAGATCATACCACCAGATGTCTTAATCCCAAATGTAAACACTACCACACTTTGCTAGTTGATTTGGACAGTCATCCCGATAAACAGAAATCAGGATGACGTTGACCTAAGTACTAATCTAGAAGCATGAAATGAGTGTCGAAAGACACTATTAAGATCCATGAAGATAGGAGACTTCATTGGTTCCCTTGATGACTTTTAGAGAGAGAAAACACAACGGAAGTGATTCATTGTTCGGGCTATGTAGATGGTTGCAAGGATCTCTTCAAATTTTTATTTCATCAACCATGGAGTATTTCTCTCGCTTCTTCTTCGGCGTTCTTCGTTTTTCATTTTTTGTTTGATCAAATCTTCCTTCTCGAGACCCTACAGTATTACCATAGGGTAGAGGATTTCATTGCTATATAAAGGGAACTGGTTTGGACCAAGCTTCATCAATGGTGAAGTGATGGAAAGAAATTCTCGAGAGGAAGCTGCAGGGCAACCTATGCACTTGAGGAGTTAGAAGTTAGAGATCGGGAAGCACAGAGGGTTTTTAAAAATTTGAAAAATTTATCAAGTAGGGATTAAGGTGCAGATTCATGTCACCTCGATGTCCCTTAAACATTAATGGACCCCTAGAGGCACATCAATTTGCCAGCGGCGCCTTAATTTTATGACTACTGTGGATGAAGAGATCCCATGCGGTAGTGGAGATTTCGAAAGCAAGCAAACTTTAAGCAGCGTGGCATGCAAAGGGGCCGACGGCTGACTCACATGAGGAACTATGAGGATAAAACTTGGAGGTAATAAAGCACAAATAACTTCGCATTTCTTCGTACTTTGATGTCCGCTCTAGCACTCGGAAGGGACATGAGGGACATCAAGGTTACACGGCCGCGACGAGATGACAAGCACGGCACTCGGTCCGGGACGACAAGAGATGAAGGCTCCAGCTCTCCCGGGAGTTGAATTCAGGTGCACAGAGGTTGCATGAGGATCCACGAGGGCTTATAGGGGGTTGGATGCTTTTTTATGACCTTGATGTCCCTAAAAATTTCAACTCTGGGACGTAAGGGACATGAAATTGTGCCAAGCTCCATCCATGAGCCCTGACACATGTCCCGTCAAAATTTGATTAACTCACTAGCTTGCTTACAGAGGGCAACTTGAAATGGGCAATAACTATAAGCTCCTGATGGACTTTTTATGAAATTTTATATGATCTTGACCGAAAAGGGCCTTACGAATCAATGGTAGAGATTCTAAATGTCTCGATTCAACCAGATTTGATCACCACATGAAAAAAGCTGGATTTTAAGTGATCGCTCGCCTAAATGTGCATGGGAAAATGAAGCTTATAAACTTACACAATTTAGCTAAGTTGTTGTGAAAATCTGATTTCAAAATATTGCAACTCAAGGAATTGGAATTCCATTTGTCGGAAGCGATGTCTTGTTTTGCTCTAAGGTCAATCCCGAGCTCCGAGAATCACCTTCCAGAAGCTCGCCATCACCTTTTGGGGCATATGCATCGCTACATAGACCTGTGAACCATTGATTTTAGTGAAACGAGCGCCCTACTTCTCACGAATCCTTCTCCCGAGATACTTCCTAAATCCCACTTCTATCGTGTTCCCGAGGCCTTCGATTCACTTCCGTGTCACCAAGTTTGGCTTCATGTTCCGCTCCATGGGGTTGCTCGAGCAGTCTAAGAAGGCCATGATACCCCCTTCCGACAATCACTGGTTATTTTCAATGAACTCAAAATTACCTAGGAGTTTTGAATTGAACTTCCTAAATCACCTAGGGGAATGAGTTAACATCGAATATCGGAAGGTCACTTCAGGCGACTTGGACAGTGAGACCAGAGTGTGTCCGGAAGGGTAAAACTTGAAATTCTTGACACGGGGTATAGGAAGTTGTCATGCTTAGAAATCAACAAATTCTTCTGGTAAATTTAGATGAAAAATATGTTTAAAACACCGAACTTATCTTGGCATGTGCACAGGTATTATGATCGAAACACCAATAACAACATGGCCATCAAAGTAATCAACCAAGGAGTATGCCCTATAGAGTGGACAAGGTGACTCCTTATTTTGAGGCCTAGCACTTGGTTCTATGTTTCAAATAGAGGAGAAAGCCCTCATTATGCTCCCAGAAACATTAGTCTTAAGGTGAATTTTGTGCGACACTTAAATGCAAGAAAATCCCCGGATGATTGATTCATCCTAAATAGGTACAATGAAGGCAATCGGTCCTCATGGTTGAATCATTCAGGCGGTTGTCATGGAGGTGAATCACGAAGTTCTAAGGGAGTCCACATGAAAAGAAGATGATGATCTCTACACATCTACACCCGACCTTGTTTTCAACTCTCTTTCCAAGAGGAGGGACAACATTTGAATCACACCATGGGGCAAGGGATAGGTCATAAGGAAGCTTGGTGTGTGTAAAAGATTGTCACTCAACCTTTGAGGCTATCAAGGTACCTAAGACCAAAATGTTTAGCAAGATCAAGATAGCCATCGACAAGATCATTAGGTGCAGTGTCTCACAACAATGTTTTTGAACACTTATTGAATGCTTTGAGTAACATCTAACATCTCAAAAATCCTAGAGTCACTTACCCGATCATAAATTTGTTTCAAGGAGTTAATAATGTGTCAAAGAAACAAATTTCATTCTCGTGAGCATTCTTCCAAGATCCATCGTAGCAGTACTTTCTTCATCACTTGGAAGCTGACTCGATCTCGAATCATCAGAAGAGTCCTCTTCTCACTCTCTCCTCCCTCCCTCTCTCACAACATTTTATTCCTTCACGAGAATGTCACTTTTGGGACTCTTTTGTATTATTCACTTAAGATGATCTTGTAATTGTGCATTGTAAAAGTCTCTTTTTACACATATAAGAAAAGACAGCTTAATTTCATTCACTAGGGAATATGGGAACAAAGGTCACAAATTACAGGGGAGTAAGATGAAAAGTCTCATGGGGGGAGAATAAGAGATATTTTGTAAGCTATAAATTGGGATGACTTCTCCATTTCAAAGGGTTAGTATTTGTTGATTTGTTGTTAATTGTTGATTGTTGTGTTTTCGATTTATTAGTCTTGCTATTGCTTACATGGTTGATTTCTTGGCGAATTGAATGTGGACCTCACTCTGGCCAATGCATGTGAAATCTGTAAGTCTACTCACAACATTAACTCCCTCTCTATTTCTCCCATCTCCTCTTTACCTCTCTTCAAAGCAAATTCCTCCATTTTACATTTTATAAGTGCATTTTGCCACAGAGTTTAGTAGGAGTATTCTTTGTGTGATCACCCGGCCTAACGGCCACCCCACAGGCCTATTTAGTTTACATTCCAATATGGGAGCCTCCCCATACCCAAGGAGAGGTTTAGCCCTGTGACTGTTGCTGTAAAACCAATAATCTGCCCTGCAACAAATTATTTCACCAACAGTACATTTATGAATTTCATCCCATGCTGAACTTTAAGGTGAGTTACTTAGTTTAACCAATCCATCACCATTGGCTTATTTGCCACTTTTCAACATAACTCTGCCCATCATTATTAGCTTGTTTGCCAGTCTGACGAGTCACAACTCTAGCTAGGAGTCTAGGCTGGTCTTAACATGCAATGCCTTGTTACTAGCCTTACTACATTAATTTGGATTATCAGAGCAGACAAACCTGTATGGTGTGTTACTTAAAGTTTATGCATTTTTCTGTTTTCCAGAAAGAATGTGAGATTCCATTTTGTGTGTTAGATACTGCAGGAATAAATTTGGTGATAAATAATGTGTATTGCAGATGAGAAAGGGAAATTTGATGAACTAGTGGGAGGATAAAGGAGTTAAAGTTTTGATTGGATCCGAGAGCACTTATGCATATCATTAGAACTAAGATGGATTTTGTGGAGGATAGACTCAAGTAAGTAAAAATGTCTTTGTGAACATCCATATTAAATCTATTTTGTTATAATAACTAATTTGGAAGTCATGCTCCATATTGATTATATTTAAAAGCAACTAGGTGAACTTCTGTTCACAAAGTAATCGATCTTTATACTGAAAATAGTTTAATGTTTTTCTCTTTACAGGTCAGAGTTTGTATTCATCAATCCAAATTCGGAAGGAGAATGTAGCTGTGGAGAATCATTAGTAACATAAGCATACATATTAAACTGCTTATATTTCATTCTTAATGATTAATAATGTTTGAGGAGTTTACTTTTGGGTGCTCAAACACAATATTTGTATAAACTGGGCTCTTGAGGGAGAGAGAAAGCAAAGGTTTTATTCTACCAGGTTATTGTTTGTGAGAGATCTGTTATCTTTTGAGCAAAGCTTGGACAGTTTTGAGTAACATGTTTTTGAATTTCAAAATGAAAGTCTGTTCTAATTTCTTAAGAAAAAATGGCCTCATCTTCACACATACAGCAAAAATGGCTGGAATGTTTGTTTTATACGTTTTTTTATGAACTCGGCATGTTCTTTTGAGGATTAGAAATCCTTATATCCCTGAAAAGGAAAAAAAATAGACATTGATGAGAAATTGCTATGAAACTTCAAGTTATGATTGTCACTGTGTTTTATATACTTGTAGCAAGTATTGCCCTTTTATATAAGCTGGGCTTCTGTTAGTTAAAAATTAATGATAAAATCAATGTCTAGGAAAAGGAACAAAAAAGATAGATCACATTGGAAGAAAGTTCTTAGGGAGGTTTGGGAATCTGGTGGGTTCTTGCACAAATTTATTAAAAGGATTCATAGCAAGCAAAACAGACAGACCTTAGGTGGAAACCTCTGTCTCTGTTGGGATATATATATGTAAAATAAATAAGACATTCAAACAACAATTTCTAATATAGAAGCAAAATTAGTGAAACGTAAGATTGATTTCTTGTTTATCTGTATATAGAGTATCAGTATCATATGTATCTGTATAGAGGGTATCCTCATCATATTTATCTGTATAGAGAAGTATCAGTATATACTATAACGTCTAAGGTTATGTAATCTTTTAGCATTTTGACGAGGTTTTAAGAACTGGTTTTGACCACCATCCTGCCAGTGCATTTTATCTTATGAGTCGTTACAGCATTGAACTAGCTTCCACTCATGTTATTGAGAAGCATTGAATTGCTTCTATCAGCTAGGTGTTTAATATACGTTCTCTCTGGGACAAGAGGCAACTCGTTTTCACACTGAATGTATCGTAACCGAAACATTTGTGAAATCATATTGTCATGGTTTCCATTCCCAGGATGATTTTGGTGTTTTCTTATGCATACACATTTTACTGTTGAGATGTATGGAACCAGATAAAGTTCTATGCATCAATAGGAAGGGATCTGCATAAATTTTATAAGGAAAGAGGGCCGCTGGTATCAACATTGGTGGTGTTTTGAGCAATATTTTAGCTATGAGTTAATCTGGAAAATGGTATGTCTCTGAGGGCTTTTACCATGAATTAAATGAACAAAGATTGACAAGTCTGGAAATGAGTGAAAAATAACATAAAAAGAGTTACTAATTCTGAAGGAAAGATTCGATTCTGACGTGAATTTTTTTGTTTGTGAATCTTCTACTGTCAATGCAACTTTGTTGTAAGTTTTTCATAAAATATTAATTATTGTCTGAGTAGTTGGATTCCAAATGAGTAGTTTGCCTTTGTGAAGCCTCTATAGATTATGGGGAGCCTAGTTGTAAGCCTAGTGACAGGATTTTGCTCACTAGAAAACATATTATCATAGGAAATCCTTTGTTTTGTGGCGGCTTAGAAAGGTCTCAAGTAACGCTCTCCTCTTACAAATATATATTACGATTGGAGTGATTTAGGGTGGAGAATAGCAATATCAAGCATTTGGCTTCTAAAAATACTGCTAACATTTTTTTCTTTTGATGAAAAGAATCTTATATTATATTAAATTCAATACGATTTGGCTCAATGTTCTATTTTTTTTTTCGATTGAAAAGTTTTTCCCATACATAAAAATAAACACAAAGCATAAAAATAAACACAAAGGACAAGCTAGTCAGGCACAAAAAAGTGAGTGGACACATCACACTCGACATATCAAATTAGCCAGTGGTGAGAAAGCTAACAATTAGGCAATTTAAACAAGTTTTCCAATCAAATAAGAATAGAAAAAACTAAGGACATTAATATGTTTTAACCTTTATTAAAAATTATGTTCATCATCAAATGACTATTGACTCAGCGGTGAAGATGTTTGGCTCTTAAAAAAGCCCACCAAGGATTCAAATTCTCGCAAGTGAAGTCGGAGAATGCACTTTGTAATGAGGGATGACCTTACAGAGATCGTGTGTCCTCGGTGAATCGACGGAATGGATACCCCTCGAGTACCCCAGCTACCTAGCCTAAGAAATCTACCCATTTCATAGTGCATGAAGGGAAATTCTGTAGGACCTGCTAGATTTCAATACTAAAAAAATGTGTTCATCTTTAACTGGTACTGTAACTTGAAACTAATGCACGATAGATATTATAAACAAATGTGCCAACATTTAGTTATGATAGTACATGTAAATGCAATAAAAGATGATATTTAATGAAGAGTTACATGATAAACTACAATAAATTAAAAGATGACGAATTGACTTAGTTTTTGATTTTTTAAGTGAGAGGTATTTCTAGATTTGGAATAGGGCAAGGAGACGATTGTGCCAATTGTGTTTCGTCTGCAGGTTGAGGTTCTAAACCCTTTTGGATGTTAATGCTTGGTGCTTTTTTGTTTCATAGCACTAGTGTTTGGCTCTCTCAAACACTTGCTGATCTTTTCAGGTTGTTTTGCCAATACCGTAGTTGTTTCATGCACTTTCGCTCACTCTTAAACCTACGCACATGCGCTTGTATAATCAAAACCTTGAATTTACTTGATATTACTTTTAAATAGACATAAGGTAAACATAAGAAAGTGGTGTGTCATCAAGTTGGAACCGCCCTTGGTGGCCTACCACATATTGATTTTGACAAAACAATGCATTGCATTGTCCAAATGAGGGGCTCAAATTCCATTTAGTCTCCAAGTGCTCATGCTGAAATGTGTAGATGTACATCTAAAATGCCTCCTCTATGTTTTCCTTTGTGCCTCAACATGAAGGAAGCAAAAGCTACTTAGGTAGATAAAATGTATTTTCTATGAATGCTAAATGAAATTACTTAGCATTTAGAATGCTTGTAGATAAATCTCTAAAAAAATCTGGAAGTGCTCCTTGTTGTATAGAGTGTTTGATAACACTCGAGCAAGACTTTGGAATGCTTTTGACGTGGGTTTGGAATGCTACTCGGAAGAATGTGTAGTACTCGAGAATCACTTAGGGCATGCTGTTGATGTATGTTCTCGATTTAGGGAAGTTTAGGGCACTTCTGCTAGAGATTTGGGAGGCAGAAGATTAAGCATGCCTTATTATTTCCAAATAGTAGCTTAATAGATGCCAAGTGAGTAAACGGGAGATTTCATTTAATACCTCTCCATGTGATATAATTTGGCATCAAGATTGACCTCGAAAGGGGGATTAAGTTAAAAATTAAGAAATATGATCATTCAAAGATAGATGACATTAGTGCTTAGAAAGCGAGACATAAGCATGTGGCGTATCTTTCCAAACTTCAAGTTAGTGTCCAAGGAGGTAAAGAGACGAGTATAATTCTAGAGGATTTTAATAGGAGATAGAAGATGTGTATAAGTGATAAACACATGATCTTGTAGATATGTAAATAGTTGAATGAAAGAATAATAAGTATTTATGGTAAGCTTTAGGAATGAGTAGAATAATGTGATTAAATCTTGTTTGTGCACACAAATAACGATGAAAGAATATAAGCCGAATCAATATTACCAAACACCTAATTACCAAATTTGGGTATCGAGCTTGCTCCTTTAAGCTAATAAATGAAATTTGTTAAGCTTAAAGAAAAATATACTTCAAAGCAGTGTAAAATGCACTTTGCCTTAACCTGGATTGCTTGATCGCTTGAATGGATGCAGTATGTCCCCAAAAAGTGAACTCAGGAACATGAGTGTAGTCAATATCCAAATATACAAAAATTGAATCTTTAAATAATATTGAAATTTTGGGGAATTGAAATATGAAAAGATAGAGAGGAGCAAAGGAAGTTGGCACCTATGTACTAGAATGAACCGTGGTCTGAGAATGTAAAAGACCATGTCCCCTTGTAGAGGCATGTGAAGATTGGAAAACTTGTATACAACATGATAGAGAATTGCAGGGGTGATCGAATCCTACCGATTAGAAGGGGGTTAACGGGATTAGATACGACTCCAACTAGAAGTACGACATAGAGAGTTGCATAGGCGCTGGATGTCTCATAGAACCCTAATGTGTCGGATGCTCTAGGTGGTCTGGTATATACCCCTAATGTGTTGGGTGTCTCACTTAGTCCACTATCATTAATGTATTCGAACGCATGTTTGTCTCTATAGACTCCGAACATGTCATAGGATGCCAGAGTGTCTCATGGGCCTCGGGCATGCCATAGGATGCCGAGTGTCTCATTGACTCGAGCATATCTTTTTGTAAATCACACCGATACTGATGAGATCCATGTTTGTAAATTATTGAAATATAATTGTTCAAAACAAAAACCAACAATGCATGCACTTCAACCAATTTACATAATTTGCCAGTGTCATAATTATCACACCCATACATTTTTCCATAATATGAAGATATAATTTTGTGTGTAGTAATTTGCTTGTACATCCTGTATTGATTTCTTATTTGAACCATTGCCAACTTATTGATTTTTTTAACAATCGCCACTTTTGGCTATTGAAATTGGTTAGTTATGGCCAGCCAAATAAGACATGAACATCATCAGTACTTTCCAAAAATGTACGTGTGCCCATGTATACAGAAGTGCACCTATCTTTATTGTAACTCTATAAACATGTTCTTTAACATATTTCTCAAAATCTTTACAATGCAGTTTGTGTGTGTGCAGATGCATTTGATATATTGCCATTACCCCACTAAATGCCCCTCTTTTGAGGTGGCGAGATCAACGTGGGTGCTCAGCAAGCAGTTGAAGAGTCCCCATGTTAGGTGTCACATGAAGTGACAAATATGTTGTTGTATGCAAATGTGGTTTTTAGGAATACTATGTGGGACAAAGTACCTCCTCTATTGTAAAGGGAGGCACCCTTTATTGAAAGCCAAAATAAACAAGAAAGAATATGTACAATATCTACACTAACTTTCCGAATTGAGGTTTTACTCTCGAGAAATGGATATAAACTAGAAAGTGAGAAGAAAAGAATGTGTGTGTGTGTGTGTGTGTGTGTGTGTGTGTGTGTGTGTGTGTGTGTGTGAGAGAGAGAGAGAGAGAGAGAGAGAGAGAGAGAGAGAGCATTTCAAATAAGTAAACTCAAAGCTTATTCTAGTTTGCAAGGAGATAATTTAATATAAGAAACATTTCTCATTGGAATCTTACATGCATGAAAAGAATGAAGAAAGACAAACATATGACATAAGAACACATGTTATCACCAAAGAGACCATGACACAAAGTTCAATAAATCTCCTTTTATTTCTTCATAATGATAAACATAGTTTCATACATTGTTTTCTTCTCAAACAAGCTCTTGTATAAAATTATGGACAACACACAGTCTACTTAGAAATCCCTCCAAGTATGTAGTGGTTGAAATTCCCTCAAGAAATGTGAACATGTCCTTTTACAATATCATGAACAGCACAATGTCTCTCAAAATTTTATTTGAATAAATCCCTTCTAGAAGTCTCTCAAAGCGAGTTCCTCAAACAAATAGAAATCTCCAAATGTGCAAAAGTCACCTTGAAATGATTTACATACAAACTTATAAGAGAGAGATCCTATTTTTTCAACTACATGCAAGATTTTATAAGTCAATTTTCTAAAAATAGAAACGGAAAAATTTGACCAATAGAAACTATAGATTTAATATGTACCTTTTACACAAACAAGGTGGCATTTTACATCACAAAAAGTGCATAGTTCGAAAATTGTAAAACCAACTTTGACAATATATAGTTGTGAATCACAAATTTTCCCTCAACACATTTTCTTTCTAATCAACTCATTCCTTCAAATTTAGGACCTCTTATATCAGCGTTGTTCCTTGGACTAATTATAATTTTCCTTTTTAGTTTTAGGAGTGGGGGTATGGGGAAACAAACTCTAACGAGGGTTGAGCGGTAGTGCCCTTGAAGCCGAGACACAATTTGAGCTTCTCACGGCCTTTGGAAAATACTAAGTTGTTTCATCTTTACGCCCAAATATTTGCATTTTAGGATTTTGGAAGTTGGAGTTGTTTTTACACTTCAAATGTCTACAAATATTTTTGACATGTTTTTGTAGCTAAGAACCTTGATAAAGACATTGGCGAGTTTTTAGTTGCGTGTGAACTTCAAAATTCCGCCAAATACTATGACAAATTTTTGAGTTGCACGCTCACTTCAAAATTATGCCAAAGACTACAAAAAAATTTCAAGTTACATGTGCACCCCAAAAGTCAACTAAAGACTACTACATAATTTTGAGTTACATGTGCACCTCAAAATTCCTCCAAAGAATATGGTAGAGTTTTGAGTTGCATTTGCACCTCAAAATTCCGCCAAAGACCTTCTCGGGAATCGGAGTTTGAGAGTCACCGAGCAACTTGTTTGATTGCAAAATTACACCAAGCCTATAAAAATATGAAAAACAAAGGGCCTTTGTACTTGAGGATCTAAAGAGCTAGAACTTTGAAAGATTGCAAAAGTGTTTGAAAACTTTGAAAGACAAAAGGAGAAAGACCATTTTAGAAATTGTAGGTTAGGACGCAATTTCCATGCAAACTACAAATGTACACCAAAAGTACAAAAGTCTAATCAACAATAAGAAGTGTTTTTGAATATGGAGTTTTGGGAGCATTTTGCTGACCGGAGTTGCAAATGTGCTTGAGAAGTGCATAACTTTGAAAAATTTGGGTTTTTCAACATTTAGATAATTTTTTATTTATTGAGCCCCAAATTTATAAAATACATTCCCACGACCAATGCGACTAAATTTGTTCAATTACGAAGCAAATTTTATTGGTGGTCTCAATTTTCACTTAAGTTAAAATTTGGGATCGCCGATGGAAATAAAATGACCACCTCCTCGGGCCATGCATCTATTGATGTTGGTCTTATCGCGAGAGTCTGGACAATGGCAAAAATGCAGCGAGGAAGTTCATCCGAAGGTATTCGGCGAGGTAAGGATACGATACTCCTTCCCCAGGATATTGTTCTTGATTTACCATCTTTTGACAAAGCTTGCAACTAGTTTGAATCTTTTTCTCTTGTTGCTTATTTTGTGGGCCGAGTTCCCCCTAAAGGTATCCTCTGCTAAATGGATTCATAATCATTGGCAACCTCGTGGAGTCGAGGTAGAGGAGTCAAAACATGACCAAGGGTTTCTTTACTGTTTCACTTTACCATGTTGAACATTGCAAAGCCATTGTTAACCACGGTCCTTGGTTTATTCATAATACCCTTGTGGTTTTCTCCCACTGGACTCGAAGATTTTCAAGTCTCCGAAGCAAGCCAAACTCAAAATTCCTGTTTGGGTCAAATTTCCAGGCCTCCTTTGCCTCTGTGGGGATTCGTTGATCAACTTATCAAACCCTTGGGTCACCTCATCTACCACGAGAAAAATAAGTTCTACTCGGCTCGACCCCAAAAATGGGTCTGTGTAGAAATTGATCTCTCAAAAGACCTCAAAGATACCCTCGATATCCAGGTTGGAGACACACGCTTTGCGCAGAAAGTTCTATACATCAATCTACCCAACACTTGTTTTGGTGCCAATCTGCTGACCATATGATCAAGGATTGTCCTCTCATGACTCCAAGCCCACCGCGGTTTTGGAGAAAACCCGATAGACCCTAAATCTAGCACTCCCTCCTCTGATGGATGGACTACTGTCAATGGCAGAAAACCTTCGGCCTCGACCCAAAATAAGCACCAATAGGCTACTTACAAACCGGTGGTTACCTCTTCTGCTCCTTTGAAGTCATCTGCTGTGACCCCTCCCAAGCCCACACCCACCATCTCTCGGTCTCTGTAAGCTACGCAATTGTCATCAGCCCTCACCCCTCAGCTCCTGCTCTTTCACACCCCTCATTTCCCGAGACCTCAAGCTTTCTAGGATCTCACCGGTGGTTTGGCTACTCAGATAGATAGAAAGGCTGCCTTACATCATTCTGAAGTCCTTCCCCTCCTTAGGAAGATTTCTCATAGAGACCCCACCGGTAGTTCGAGCTCGGTGATTTTATTCATGGGAATGTGTGGCAAGTCACTTTCTCTAACCGCTTTGGAGCGTTAGCTAGACCTCGAGGAGGAAAACATGCACCTTGATAGTTCTCCATGTTAGTTTACTCATGGAATGTCGGGGGCTTCTTGATCGACTCATGAGATATCTTGTCGAGAGACAGTTGCGAAGCATTTTGTAAAGTTTCGGGTGTTGTGTTTGCGGGGAAGTCAAAATCTCGGCTTCCATCTTTCTACTGCTATATGTACCATACCATCATCTGGTTCTTCTCTCTGCAGATGTCGGCTCATGATAATGGTCGAGGTGGTGTTGTCACTCTTTTAAGCCTAACCTCACCTCGATATCATATCTTGGGGTTCGACCCCACTCATCGGTGGTGTGGACCCTTTTTTATTTTAATGGCCACATTCTTGGGTTGGCCAATATTTATGCTTCAGCGATGCCTCGAAACGTTCTTCTTTTTGGCGGTGGTTGGTGATCATCTGCCCTCTCTACTACTTGGCTTTTTGTGGTGATTTCAACATGGTTGAATCCCCAAAGAAGACAAATTGGGCGGCTTCAATGCGTTGGTGTCTTGGTGAACGTGAAGCTTGGTTTTATTTGCGTGATAAACTTTGTCTTTTTATCCCACCACCATGACACTCTTCTTGCCACTCCTTGGTTCACTTGGTCTAATTTTAGAGTTAGCGATGACAGAGTTTATAAGCGTCTTGTGAGAGCTCTACTTTCGAGCAGCGATGGTTTTCCTTTGACTCTTCATCTGACCTCCCGGTCTCGGTGGTGGACAAATTTGCTTTGGTTTCGACCATAAGCCTATTTTCTTTGGGATTGATGGAACTTTCGGTGTCCCCAAGCCCAAGTCCACCCAGTTCTATTTAAATACGTCCCACCTTTCTCATCCCAAAACTTTGGATTATATAAGACGTATTTGGAATCTTGACCCGAGACCTGTTGATGGGATTGGCTGGATTGATTGGTGGTCTCATGCCATCACTCGTACCACTTCTTTCCTTCGGCTCTATGGGAAACAAGCTGCTCTTTTTTCACAAGAATGCTCATGAAGCCTCTCATGTTGAATATTTGAGGGCTATTCAAGAGCTTAATCTGTCTCCTTTGACACCCACTGTAGAGTGCAAGCTGCTCATTTGAAAACATAAGCTTCAATTGAGGAGCACTATAAGGCTAGAGAGCCCAAGTTTGAGCCCATCTGCTTGGCTTCACATTGGTGACGAGTTCTTAAGGAGTTTTTGCTTCCCTTAAATCTAATCAAACTCTCACCAAAATCAAAGCAATCGAGGATGGCGATCAAAGGCTTACTCTCTTACGACATTCTGAAGCTTTTGTGCATCACTATCATGTTGTTTTTCTTGCTCGACCTCTTTACTCCGGCTCGTGAAATGTTGCTCTCCTCCAATGCATTGAAGTTGTTCCTTGCAAGCTCTCTGAAAGTCAGCGCATCGCTTGTGATAGACCTCTCACTCTTGATGACTTGAAGGAAGTTGTTATGCAGATGGCCTCTGATAAAGCCCCTGGTGTTGATGGTTTTCCCTGTGAGTTTTACCAGTCTCTATGGATGATTGTTGGTCTGGATCTGCATCAGGTCTATCTGGAAGCTATGTCCTCCAACACCTGGGTGATCTCGATCAAGGGCAACATCAAATTCATTCCCAAATCATGGGGATCCCGAGCTTATCACCAGTTGGTGGCCAATAACTCTGCTCAATGTCTCATACAAAATTATTGCCAAAGCCCTTGCTATTAGGCTCACTAATTTACTGCCCCTGATCATCAGGAGTGAGCAAAACCGGCTTTATCAAGAACAAATATATTTTGGACAACATTATTGCAGTTTGGGAGGGCATGGAATATGCCCATGTCAGACTTCTCAACCGACTTTGTTTGTTAAAATTGATTTTGAAAAAGCCTATGACAGAGTTGAGTGGCCTTTCATTTTGGCCATGTTGCAGGCTATTGGTTTTGGACCCAGATTCATCCGCTCTGTCGATATGCTCTTTCAAAATGTGGGTGCTGTATTACTATCAATAGTCGGCGATCGAGAGATTCTCTCTTCATCGTTCCATCAGGCGAGTTTGCCCTCTTGCTCCTTCTCTTTATGTCATTGTTGCTTTGAAGGTCTAAGCTACTTGCTTTGCTAATGCTTGCCAATGCTTTGGTTTAGTTAAAGGTATTCAACTACCTTCCTCTCTAAGCGATTGATTAATGGTCACTTTGCGAGATGACTCTTTTCTCACTCTGGCTGAAACTAGGCCTCTGTCACTAATGCCATGAAATGCCTTGATATTTTTGTCTTGCTTACAGGTTACTGTTATCGATGGAAGAAAACCCAATGTTACGAGACAGGCGGTGGGTCCCAAACCTCCTTGGCTAGAGGATTCCATGGCTTTGGATTGAACACGGTGTTGATTCAAATTTTAGGCATTCCTTTTGCCTTTATGGCATCCCTGTTGACCTTTGGAACTATGTGATTGAATGAGTTGAGCAAAAAAATCTCTTTTTGGATTACCAAGCATCTGTCTCTTCTTTGAAAAATTCCAAGTCTGCTCGAGGTTACAGCTGCCACTCATGTCTATTACTCATCATGTTGGGCACCCTCTAAAGCCACTTACCACGGTGGAGAAAATTCTGCGTGATTTCTGTGGGCCCGACTCCGAAGGGAACCATGGTTTTCACGAGTTGCTTGGGACATATGTTGTGCGCCCGAGGACATTGGTGGTCTTGGCCTAATCAACATTCATATGCGGGGGTTTTCTCTCACTTTGCCCGAATGGATTATTCATGCCTTGAAGGTGAGGAATCTTGGAAAATTCTTCTCGAAATTGTATATCTCAGGGTCTCAAGCTTAATCGAAAGGCATGGCGGGGTTTGAACTACTACTCCTTACTTCATGCCTATTCTTTGTTAAAATAGGTGGCTCTTTTGTGGCAAAAAGCATATGGAAAGCTTGGGAACTTCTCAAACCCCATCTACTCTGGCAGGGTGATGGTTTCGGAATGGGCTCTCTCTTAACTCTCTTAGTTTGTGGTGGAATCCGGTGCTTGATTTCATGACAAACCCCTTGCTCTTTCTTGCGGCTCGAGGGTTTGCGTCTTTTCAAAAAAGGGATTGGTATATTCAGGACCTTTTTGTCCCATCACCGAGGATTGGCTTCCATGGGATAGCCTAAAAGCTAATTTTCTCTAAATGACAATGACAAAAACAAGCCATCTCTATCATTCGAGATCTCATACAGCGATTGTTTGCATAAAATTGGTGTTACTACGCAGCGCCCATGGTGGTTTGATTGGCATTGGCCCTCTGCCACCCCCTTCAGAAACTATAAACCTCGGTTGGGCTACAAGCTTCTCACCCAGAAGCAACTTCCTCTCAAAAAGTTAAATGCTCGATGGAGCCTGCATTCCACTCGTTTTGGGTGGAAGCAGCGCTTCAATATTGTTTGGGCCATTCCTATAGAGCCCAAAGTTGCACACTTTCTTTGGAGCATTCTTCATCAAGGGCTTCCTGTGGGCAAGCACCTTGTTCTTAGGAGCTCCCCACCACGTTTGCCCTTTCTGCAACCACATTGAGACTCTTCTTCATCTCTTTTGGTTCTGCCCTCATGCTCAGTCTGCCTGGCGCTGGATTCATACCCTTTTCCAACCTTTTTGCCCACCTTCTTCACGTGGAAAATGGTTCTTCTAGGGGATCCGGCCTTTATTCCTACAAAATTTTACAACATTTGGCATTCTTTTAGAGTGGCTATTTTATATCACATTTGGAAATCTAGAAATGTTGTTATTTTTAATAAAGAGACAGTGGATAGAATTTTTGCTATTTCTAACAAGCTTGTTGTCATCTCCAATGTTTCGCTTCAGATCCAGTGCAGGCGGAGAAAGTCCACATAGAAGTTGAGCACTTGCAAACTCTTACTGGACCATTGGGGGAGTGCCCCTTGTGTTTGTTAGTCGCATTCACTTTGATTCCCCTCGTTGCGCCCTCACTCGCAGAGTCACCGCTCGCTCCCCATGGGCGGCGCGACTTCGGCCAGGAGTCGGCTCATGGGCGGCGTAGCGCCTCTCCTCACCGGTGGGTCTCTCTCACCTCCGTCTTGGACTCTCACTTCTTAGGGTTTTGGTCGGTGGGCTCTGCGGTGGTGGCTCAGGGGAGGCGGCAGCGCCGACCAATCAAAGTTTCCACTGGCTCTCTTTGGCTATCTCGCCCTCCCGGTGGGGAAACGAGGAGGAGCGACAATGAGATGATGGCTGGGAGCAGCTGATGGCGCCCCCACACTACTCTTGGTGGTTGGGGTGGTGACCATCCAAAGAGCCCACCGCCACCGCCACCTTCTTCCATGTTTGTTGTTGCTGCCTAGCTCCATGTTTGGAGTTTTCTCTGGTTCTCTGCACTTTTGTTTTAAACTTTTTTGATTGAAAATGCTACTGTTGATATGACACTTTGCTACTCGTAGCCTCTTTATGGCTACTTTGATCCTGCTTATGGGGTGTGATCTTTTCCACCCGATTTTGTATGATTAGCATTGTACTTCATCTTTTTAAATCTAGTCAGATTATGCTTTTAAGAATGAGATAATTTTACTTCTTTAAAAGAGATACTATAGGCACATTTTGAGATTGTGATCCTCTTGTAATCTTAAGTGGGTCTAATATACCCCACTAGGTAAATTTTTGGCGAAAGATAACATCTATAAGTACTCCTTAAAGTGAAATCAATGAAGCATCTAAGTGGCAGACAATTCTTTACCATCTTCTACATGAATATAAGTTTCATCCTGGATTTATCTATTTTGTTTCATTTGTTAAATGACGATGCATTATTTAGATACTAATACATTTCTAGGCCTTAGGGATCTATGATTCTTTTTGTTGATTTTGTGCATTTGGTTTCCATTTCTTAGAGATGATTCGAAAAAAGATTAGTGGTGAGTCTTTATAGTGACGTATAACACAATGGTATGTTATGTAAGTTTAATTCTATTGTGAGATGTGAAATGTAGGCAAATGTTCTAGAGTGGTAAAAGGTGCTCATCTAAATTTGTATTAATGCATAATATCAACATTTTGGCAGTATAATGCGGATCGAAGATTGACCTATAACATCAGCCAAATCTGCACCATTTATTTGAAAGAAAAAGGGAATACTTTAGATCTCCCTATTGTAATGATGTGCACTGCAATGATGTCATAGATAATGTTATAGGAGCCATACCCGAGTACAATTGGGGAACAAGCAATGTTAATAAACCCACCTCGATAAGTAATCGAAAAATTTTGAACATCACCTGCTAAGTAAGGAAAAAGAAAATTTCTAAAATAAAAAACGGGCGTAGGTGAGGATATGCCCACGCTATTCCTTCAAGAATGATTGGGTGTCAAGTTGCTGGACCCTTTCGCATTAAAATCGGTTGAGAATAAAATTGACAAAGACTGAAGTTGGCTCTGAAATAATTTGTCGTAAGGGAAGCAATTAGTAATTTTCTGATATCACAAGCTCGGACTAGTCCCTCTCTCTTGCAGGGATGCAGAGGATCTATTTTTGAATGTAGAAAATGTAAAATTTGTGGTAGGTTGATTAACCTTAAAATAGTAAATATATAATGCATGTTGCCCGATCTTTATAACTGACACTTTAACTTGAGTGAAATAAATAAACGATGATAGTCAAAAAATACCAAAGCAATGTCGATAAAATGTAATGCACCATTTAAGTGCCTACCGCTTTAGAAAGAGGTCTAAGAAGTCCTAGTTGATTAAGTAGAGTTCAAGGAGAATGCGCGAGTTGAAAACCCAGATTTCTTCACAAAACCTTAGCAATATATGCAGGTTGAAAAATTACATGAACTAGAGGAATATGGCATATGGACTTTAGGGCAACTTGGAGAGAGGGCATTCACTGCAGTCTTGGGCAGAGGGAACTGACGGGTGTCTTATGGTGAAGTAATGCAGTGTCCAGAACTTAGAGAAACTTGAAGGGTGTAATAATTGGAACAATTAGCTCATGAGGTGTGCGATGATCTAAAAGTAACAGAGCATATGAGCGAATAAAGATGACCCAGACATGGGTTGATTATTACTTTTCTTTCTTAGGAATCATATGAATAGTAGTATATGTATCTCAAAAAACTAAAAATCACTTGGTCCTCAATGAAAATTTTGATAAAGCTGATAAACTTGCAAAGCCTTCGATCACCAGACCTCCATAGGAGCTAATTGAAGCTTTTGAACGTTGTATAACCTTTAATGAGTGATTGATTTGTATACGATGCTCTTAGTATGGCCTCACTAATATTTCTGATTAAGCTATGACAAAGTAGTTGGAAAGCTTTAGACTCTATTGACATAGTTCGAGGATTTTCAAGCTGAATTCATTGAGCACTTAATGGCTTTGGCTTCTTCAAATTTAGTAGAGTTATTATATTGTGAAGCGAGAGGATTTGTTAGAGAGTAATCTGTAATTTATAGATTGTAGAACACCTAGTTGGAAATTGGTTGAAGATATTTGAATGCACATGCTTTAAAAATAACATTGGAGGAAATTACCTTAACAACACAAGCGGCATTTAGAACACTGATAAGGCTGAGATTAAATCTAAAAGTTACATGTCATTTGAAGGTGGTTATACGTGCGGTCACTTGGCCAGCACTTTTCTAGGATTCTAGATGAGTGCGGAGTTAGCTAGGATGAGGATATGGAGTCAAGTGGAGTCTGTGTAGTTGTAGCATTAACTAAAATAGGTGGAATTAAATAACTAAATTTAATTAATATTTAATTGTGATGAAATAATTAACCATTTAAATAAATAAATGTTTAATTATATTAGGCTAGAGAGTGTTAGAAAATTAATTTAATTAATTCTAAGAGAATGGTATAATTAAATTAATTTAATTATGAGAATATAATTAACCATTTAAATAAATGTTTAATTATATTAGCTAGAGGAAATTAATATGAATTAATTTAATTAATTCTGAAATGCATGTTAGAATTAAATTATTTAATTCCAATAGGTAGGAATATAGCTTAGGTAATATAATTAATTTTAATTAATTTTAAAGGGGAATATTTGAATGATGAAATTTATTCAATTAATTCGAAGAGATTATCTTGTGTGCGGGAGATAGAATTACTTTAATTAATTCTAATTGGATAGAAGTATGATAGAAATATGTTTGTATTTTTAGGGTGAATACATAATATGTAATCACGACTAGATAATTACCCATAGTGCATGATTTTTGTTTCACTCAGCTTGTGATGCTCGTTTAAAAGCAACCCACTTGAGACCCGAGAAACTGACCTAGGGTTAGTTAGAAAATTATGGAATAAATTTTTTTATTAGAAGTATCGCCAACCCAGTTGCAGAGACCCACGAGATGACACTTTAATAAGTTCTAAACAAGTCTACAATTACTAGGACATACTTTTCCTTTGATTAACGATTATCGAGGACTCATAAGGTCCTAAACTTAGGGCTAGAAGTTCTTAGTTAGGTTCGGGGAGTGCTTTACTCCCATACCCACTCTCTAACAGGCTCAAAGTTTCACCACTGATTTTCTTATACTTAACACATCTAAAATTTCCTAAATAATCCCCATTGGATAGGAAATTTTCTCACCTTTCAGTGATATAAAGAAGTTCTCCTAACTCCTTGTAGAACTCTAGTTATGAGCATGCGAGACTTTAGGGGTCAAATTTTTCCCAAGGGGACACATGTCAGCGGGGCGAAAAGTAAATTTTGGGTTGGTGGGTCACGGGCGGCATTTGGAAATTTCCTACACGAGGAGAAAGGTCATTTGCACCACGCCTCACGCCCAGGTTCCTGAGGACACATGAGCTCTTTGAGCGAAAGCGAGAGAGAGGAAGGGCGGTGGGGCATTTGGGAAATTTTCACCAAAGGGGAGAAAAAATCAAATGGTGTCCTTTGTACGCACCCATGTCCGTAGAGGACACGTGGCACTCAAAAATCGGCGGGGAAAGAGAGAGAGAGAGGTGGGCGGGTGGAGATAATTTATGAATTTCGCCTGGAAGGGAGGATAAAAGGGGTTAGCTTGTCACGCGCGTCCTTACGCGTCGGGAGAGACTTCGCCGAAGGGGATGCGGGAGTGCGGGGCCGCGAAAGAATTTATCAAAATTTTCCCAAAGTAAAAATTTAAAAGGAAGAGTGGCGAGGTCTCCCCACCCCAGGATACTGTCGCTCCGTCTTGCCATGTGGCACCTATGATAGGCCAGCGAGGTACATTAGGGAAAAAGGTGAAATTTTCCCAAAACTTGAAAAAAAAGCCTAAGGGCAAAAATAATGCCACGCCTCATTTTTGCTTACTGTGAGGACACGTGGTGCCCTACGATTGGGCCTGGGACGGAGAGAAAATTCAAAAAATTTTCAAACCAAAATTTAAAAATTTTTCTAAGGATTTTAACAAGAATTTTTTCGGGCCTTGAGCCACGGGAAAATTTTCCCAAATTTTTCTGCCCAAGGAAAAAAACTTCAAAGTCTTCATAACTATTGCTAGAAATCGGTTTGGGAAAACGAGGACTTTCTGGAAAGCTCTCAAATACCTCTTTGCACTGAAATATCAATTTTACATTTAGATAAAGTTTAAGGGTTGAATTTTACAAAAATGATATGGAGGGATTTTAGAAAGCCAGCTGGTGATTTCTAACTTATAAATTTTATTAAATTTGATCACCTCCTTCACTCAACATGCCAAGCAGGACATGGAGCATTACTCTAGGAAGGATTTAAAGTGTTTTAGGAAGGTAAATTTCACTTGTTTGATTTTGATATACATTTTTCCATCGATACATGAGAAGAAAATGGGTGTGGAAGGGATTTGAAATTTACACCTGTTTAAAATTGTTTTCTCAAGTGTTCTTTGTCATTCGAGTTCCTTAATGTCTTAGCATGCTAAATTATATCATTTTCAAGTTGATTATTATGTGCAGAGTCAAGCTATGTACAATTTGATTGAATTCATTTCCCAGAATTAATTTTTTTATAATAGAGATCCATTTTCTTTAAATATGTATATCAATTTTATCCTTCTAGTGTGGCATTTCATTTTGAACTAATCCATTACATTCGAGTTATTTTAAACAAACCATTACGAATCAAAAGCAAATACTAAATTTCATTTTTACACATTTCCAAAATACAAAATACAACATTGTTTCCACGTGCATTTCTTCTTTCCAAACAAAGATCTAACTATCTCTTTTCCATCTGATGAAACATTGAATTCATTCAACAATGCATATGAGAGTAGGTCTTGTAATTCTTTATTAATTAAAAAAAATGCATCCTTACATCTTTCCATGTTTTGAATGCAAATAACACATTTCTATTTCTTTCTTTCGAGAATTGAGAACAAAATATAATTATCCTTCACATTGGAATGTCTGACTTCATAATCAAATTACATACATCTTTCTTCACAAAATACATATTACAATTTCATCCACAACAGTGGGAAAGGATTACAAGTGAATTTGTTTTCCATGAGATTATCAAACTACATTTTCCTTTGCTCTGGGACAACAACATGCAAGTATCCTTTTTCTCCAAGATTATCACAACAAAAGTGGGGGGAAAGGCAATGCTCTCCACCAACCAAGACATCGATGAAAGGAGAAGCCTTCCTTCATCATTGGCCCCAGAGCCCCAAACAAAATACAATAAGAGGTGTAATTGACCCATGGCAACAAGTCTAAGCTACAACACACAACATTCTTTCAAACATACACATTTCAAATAAAACATAGATCCTGACACAAAACAATTGATTTATAACTGATTGAAAACATTCAATCAAAACTCAAGCCCGATCATGCAAGCCAAAGAGCAAGATGTCATGTTGTCGGGAAGCTACTTATGCCTCCCGATTGGGAATTAGGCATCCACCATAACAAACCACAAAAATAATTCATCACACACACATCCTTATGCCCCCACAAATCCTTCCTTATACTTCCCCCTCCCCATGATTTCCTTATCCCCCATAAAGTAAGAAATGCAAGTTATTTATTTTCATGGTGGAACCCAAACCCAAACTCCTCCACAAAATTCCGATGCCATGGCATTCCTTATTACCCCACATGGATTCCCCATAGCCTTCTCTACACCATTCCTAAGGATCTACCCAAACCAACAACAATAAATCAAAGCATGCACCATTCACCGCAACACAACAAGAAATAACAACATAAAAAGGAGGGTTGAATTCCTCTACCTTCCATGGTTACTTTTGCTTCAACTCATAATGAACATCGATGCGCAAAAACAGAGTCCCAAACAACAATCTCCCAGTAGCATGCAAATCTTTCTCTAAGCTCCTTCCAAAAGCAAGAGCTCCAAACAACAAAAATGCGCCCCCAAGAAGTTCTGAGAATGATTCAAAACCCAAAACAAGCAAAGAGTTTGAATTATATAGAAGAGGAAGAGAAGAGGATGATGTGGATCCATGTGGATGCCACATCACACATCCTCAAATCAAACACAAAAGAAAAAATCCGTTCTCCCAAGCAAAATAAAGAGGTGGGTGAAAATATGACAAATTACTTGCACTCCAAAAAACCCACACCTCGAGGACAAAATTAAATAAAATGTAAGAAAGTGCAATCAAAACATACGACATGACTTAATAAAATGCATTATAAAAGTCTAAAATTACCTCTCGACCATAAGTATGGCTGGTAAATTAAATTTAGAGGCACGGGACAAGTTTTACTTGTCCCATTGAAGCCCTCAAAAAATAGCCCACAAGGACAAATTCAATTTCCCGAGGAGGTGGAGTATTTCATATTCCAAAATCGAGACTTAAACATACTCTTCTGACAAAACTTACACATCCCTTACATATTTAATACAAACAATGAAACAACTTCCATTATTACTTTCCCATATCCCAATTTAATTTATTTAAATTTTAACCATATGTTTCCTCCCATTAATCTATCAAAATTTTAATTAATTAAAATAAAGGAACACATTACTAATAAAATACACACAACTTATAATAAAAGAAACACATTGATAAAATACACACAAACCCATGGTCACATATAAAGGTGATCCCCCCATAGGAATCCTAAAAACAATCAACACACACACACACACAAAAAAACATGTTGCCATGGTGACCTTGTTGAATTCACCTAGAATTCCATTGTGGTTGGTCTCGGTCCCTATGTTTCTTGTGATATTTTAAACTGCAAAACACAAATACTTCCTTCTTGGCCTTGTAGGCCATATCGAACATCCAGCGTGATATAAATGAAATCACAAAACCAACTATATAATGGATCACAACAACATCAAATAACAACTACATCATTTGCATATATTTAATCAACTATATCATCATCATAAATATATCCATTTCTAGATCTACTCATAATATCCCAAAATCACATATCCGAATAACATCCATAAAACATCCATGTCAAATAGTATATCATCATCCACATATGAGTGTCTCGAATGGCCATCATGCGTCATAATCAAATCAAGATCAACATGATAATCCATGATCAAAAGTCTAACATCACATAAGTCAAAACATAATAATGTCTACGATATAATCACGGTATTAAAATAAACATCAAAAAAGGTGTCGAAAGGAAGTGGGCACTACACCCCTTGTGTACTCTCATTAGACTTGACTTCCTCTGGAAGTCAATGGAACAAATGTATTGAAACTAAACTTGTAATGAAGTAGCATCCTCCCATGTAAATTTGCCAGGAGTCTCATCATGCCTTTAGTCTCACTACACCCAAACGATCAGACCTCTGCTACGCCAGAAGGCCAGGGTCCTCTGATCTGAGGATGCGAGAACAAACTCCACCATCCACCTTACGATCCACTGACAATTTTCTCATATGGGTGGGATTTTGACCCATAGGTTTATGGGACGGTTTTGCCCATGGTTTTGATACCCACGGTTTTGTAAAACTACTTAAGCAGTTGTCTATTTATATGGTTTTATGCATATGATAGATGTATGAAAAACATTGCAGATGTGTTTTGAATTCGGGTGTGAATTATGTAGAGTTTGTTGAGCATAGCTCCAAACAGATCTGGGTATTGTATTGAGAGAGTGGTGGCTTGTAATAAAATCTGAGCAAGTGATTCTTGGTGGACGTAGCCCAAATTGGGTGAACCACGTTAAATATTGTCTCTTTGTGTTGTGTTATTTTATTCTACACTTTTATTTGAGATCTTTAATATTTTATGCATATTAGTTTCTCTTTTGTTGCGATTATGTGAGGGATTATTCCACATATTTTATCCCTTATTTCCTAACAATTGGTATCGAGCCTGGTTTGGTTTGTTGAAGTGTTGAATCATAGGGAAAGTTTTATCTTGAGTGGGAGCTATGGCAGATGATGGAAGATCTAGGGTTGATAAATTCAACGGGCAGAATTTTAGTCTTTGGAAGATGCAGATGGAAGATTACCTTTATCAGAAGGATCTTTATACTCCATTGTCTGAGAAGGTGAACAAACCCTCGAGCATGACAGATGCGGAATGGGATTTGCTTTGGATAGGAAGGCACTTGGGACAATCCGGCTGTGTCTTGCATCTTCGGTATTATTTAATGTTTCAAAGGAAAAGACTACAAAAGAATGATGGATGCATTAGGGAAGTTGTATGAAAAACCCTCTGCCTCTAATAAGATATTTTTAATGAAAAAGTTGTTTAATATGAAGATGTCTGAGAATGGTTCAATAGCAGATCATCTAAATGATTTTAATATGGTTGTAAATATGCTAGCTTTGATTCTGATAGAATTTGATGAAGAAGTTAGGGCTTTATTAGTTACGCTCTTTACACGAGAGTTGGAATAGCTTGGTAATGGCGGTAAGCAACTCGGTTCAGCTAACTCAAAGTTGAAGTTTGAGGATGTTGTAGGGGTGATTCTAAGCGAGGAAATGTGAAGAAAAAGCTCAGTGAATCTTCTACTTGAGGAATGCTTTGTGATGGAAACTAGAGGAGACGAGAAGAATAGAGGAAGCCATGGAAAATCAAAGGATCGGGCGAGTCAAAATCCAAAAGCAAGATAGTATGTTGGCATTGTGTGGAAAGTCTTGGGCATGCGAAAAGAAGAGATTTTGGGAGCTTGGGACAAGAAGAAACAACATGAAGAAGAAAACAAGGAGGCAAATGTGGCAATGGGTAATGTATGTCGGATGCTTTGATTCTTTCTTTGCACATATTCTTGAATCTTGGGTTTTAGATTCGGGGGCTTCTTTCCATGCTTCTCCACATAGGCATTATTTTGTTGATTATGTTCAGGAGATTTTGGGCATGTTTTCTTGGTGATGATGAGCCTTGCGGCATAGTTGGAAAAGGTTACTTGTTCGAGGTTAAGATGCGAGAATGGGAATACTTGGCTATTGAAGGATGTCGGACATGTGCCTACATTAAGATGAAATTTGATATCGGCGGGGCGGTTGGGAAGTGATGGTTGTCTTGTGATATTTACTGATGGACTCTTGGAAGGTTACGAGGGTGCTCTTGTGGTGGCGAGAGGTAAGAAGGTTGGAACCTTGTATTTAACCACTTATAGCACTAATGTTTGTAATCTTGTGGCTTGAAGTAGATCTGACATTGTGGCACTATAGGCTCGGTCATATGAGCCATAAGGGCATGGAGATCATAAAGAAGGATTTTCTGGATATACGAAAATAGGTTTGGAGTTACGTGAGGAATTTGCATATATGGGAAACAAAAGCGAGTAAGGTTTCTCAGGTTGGACCTACTGAAAAAAGAGAGTAAGTTAGAGTTGGTGCATTCGATGTGTGGGGGCGGCTCGGGTATCATCTCTTGGGGTTGAGTTATTATGTTACTTTTATTGATGATGCAACAAGGAAAGTTTGGGTTTATTGTATTAGAAACAAATCTGATGTATTTGACACTTTTGTTAAATGGAAAGCCTTGGTAGAGAATGAAACAGGTCTTAAGCTAAAATGTCTCAGGTCAGATAATGGAGGGGAGTATTGCAGCAATGAATTTGATGATTATTGTTCTAAGAATGGAATCCATAGGAAAAGATGGTTCCAGGAACTCCGCAGTAGAATGGGGTGTCAGAAAGGATGAACAAAACAATAATGGAACGTGTTAGGAGCATGAGGTTACATGCAGGACTTGCCTCTTTCTTTTTGGGTAGAAGCGGTGAGCACAGCTGTGTACTTGATAAACAGAGGACCCTCAAGTGCCTTGGATGGAGGCATACATGAGGAGGCTTGGTATGGTAAGAAAGTTGATTATTCATTTCTTAGAGTCTTTGGATGTGAGGTGTTTGTTCATATAGACAAGGATGATAGGACCAAGCTAGAGGCTAAATCAGAAAAATGTACTTTCATTGGTTATGGTGGTGATGACTTTGGATATAAATGTTGGAGTATTAAGGACAAGAAAATCATTCGATCTAGGGATGTGGTCTTTAATGAGAAAGTCATGTATAAGCAGCAGTTGCAGGAAAATAGGGAAGAATCCAAGAAAGAATATGCAGTGGTAGAGGATCTTCGGATGGAAAAGTGACACATGAATCGGTTCGGGAACCTCCTCAGCAGGAACCCCAAACTCCTATATTGAGGAGGTCTTCTAGGGTAAGAAAGAGAGAACTGAACATTTTCTCCTTCTCTTTATTATTTATTACTCAGCGATATAGTGGAGAGCCGAGAGAGCTTTGATGAAGCAATGCGGGTAGATGCTTAGGAAGAAGTGGGAGCAAGCCATGGATGAGGAGCATCGGGCTCTCATGGAGAACCCGGACATGGGATTTGGTGAAGCTACTACGAAGGAAAAAGAGCATTACAGAACAAGTGGGTGTTGAGTCGAAGAGGAAGAAGGAGGAAAAAAAAAAGATCTGAGGCCGGTTGGTGGTCGAGGGTTTGCACGAGAAAAAAAGGTATAGATTTTGATGAGATTTTTTCTCTGTGTAGTAAAAATGACTTCTATTAGAAGCTGTTCTAGGAATAGTTGCAGCGAAAGACTTGCACTTAGAACAACTTGATGTAAAGACTGCATTTCTCCATGGTGATTTGGAGGAGGAACTATATATGCACAGCCAGAGAGGCTATGAGGTCAAAGGTAAAGAGGAGATGGTGTGCAAAGCGAAGAAGAGCTTGTATGGCTTGAAACAAGCTCCACGTCATGGTATAAGAAATTTGATAGCTTCATGATGGAGCAAGGTTATATTAGATGTCATTACGACCATTGCGTGTATCTGAAAAAATTTGAGGATGGCGTTATATTATCCTTTGTACGTATGTGGATGACATGTTGGTTGCGAGGTAAAAACATGCGAGGAAATAAAAGTACTCAAGAAGCGACTAAGTGAATCCTTTCTTATGAAGGATTTGGGGGCAGCAAACAAATCCTTGGTATGAGGATATCTCGGGATAGGAAGGAATGGAAGCTGACTTTATCTCGGGAAGAGTACATTAAGAAAGTCTTGGAGAGGTTTAATATGCGGGATGCTTAAACCGGTTGGGACTCCTTTGGCGAGGCCATTTCAAGTTATCAAAGGAGCGGTGTCCCAAGATAGAGCGGAGAGAAAAACAAATGTCAAGTACCTTACTCATCAGTGGTTGGTAGTTTGATGTATGCCATGGTGTGTACTAGGCTGATATTGCCCATGCAGTGGGAGCGGTGAGTAGATTTATGAGTGATCCAGGTAGAGATCACTGGCAGACAGTAAAGTGGATCCTTCGGTATTTGAGAGGGACCATGGGGATAGTTTTGTGCTACAGTGGATCAGACACCACTTTGTGTGGTTATGTAGATTCAGATATGGTTGGAGATGTAGACAACAGGAGGAGCACGACAGGTTATGTTTACACTATAGGTGGGACAACAGTGAGTTGGATTTCACGACTACGAAGTTGGTGGCTTTGTCAACCACGGAGAGGTTTGAGTATGTTGCTGCCACGAGAGCAAGCAAAGAAATGATTTGGTTACAAAATTGCTTGAGGAGTTGGGGCATAAGCAGGAGGAAGGAAAGTTGCATAGTGATAGTCAGTGTTATACACCTAGCTAAGAACTCTGCTTTCCACTCTAGGATGAAGCATATACAGTTAAGGTACCATTTCATCAGGACAACTTTGGAGGAAGAGAAGTTGAAGCTGGAGAAGATTCATACCAGTCAAATCCTACAGACATGATGACCAAGGTGGTCACAAGGGAAAAACTGAAGTTGTGTTCAGCTTTGGTTGGTCTTCACGAGAAACTAGTGAAGGGTTGAGAAGCTTGCTCAGAGGAAAACTAGTCTCAGTGGGAGATTGTTAGGTTGTGGAGCTGTTTTCATGTGTGAAAGTGTTGAGTGTTGAAGACTTTACACTAAGAGTATTGTACACTTTTCATGTATGTCTCCCGGGTTTGGGGCAGGTAGGGTTTTAGGGGCCCCAGTAGCAGGGTTCGGGGGCATAGACCCCAAAATTTTTTGGGCCTTAAAACGTGCCTGATATATCGGGAAACATGATTTTCTCATATGGGTGGGATTTTGACCCATAGGTTTATGGGATGGTTTTTGCCCATGGTTTTGATACCCATGGTTTTGTAAAACTGCTTAAGCAATTGTCTATTTATATGGTTTTATGCATATGATAGATGTATGAAAAACATTGCAGATGTGCTTTGAATTCGGGTGTGAATTATGTAGAGTTTGTTGAGCATAGCTCCAAACAGATCTAGGTATTGTATTGAGAGAGTGGTGGCTTGTAATAAAATCTGAGCAAGTGATTCTTGGTGGATGTAGCCCAAATTGGGTGAACCACGTTAAATATTGTCTCTTTGTGTTGTGTTATTTTATTTTGCACTTTTATTTGAGATCTTTAATATTTTCTACATATTAGTGTACTCCTCCCATTTAGAGCTGTTGATCCATCACATATATCCTAAGCATGTCCTCTAAAATTTGATTCACCCTCTTGATGTCCATCTGTCTCGGGTGATATGTTGTCTTGAAGTTGATCCTCGTCCAGGGACATCTTTGCATGGTAGTCAGAAATGTGAAGTGTACTGAAGGATCGCTTGTCACTGAAATGATCTTTCACGGAATCCCATGTGGTATATAGGTACAATCTCATCCAAATATACTGGGTGCCATTCTTACTCTAGCTGATGTAGTGGTCTTCACTTTGAGAGAAAAGTGAGCCACTTTTATCAATTTATCAATCGTGACCATGATGGCATCGTGGTGATATCTTGACATCGGTAGCCAGTGATGAAATCCATGGAAATGGTGTCCCACTTCCATTCGGTATAGCATGAGGATAAAGAAGGCTTGTTGGATGTTGATGCTCGGCCTTAACTCTCGGCACTCTAAACACCTGACAAAAATTAGGCCACGTCTCGACAAAGTCCTCTCCAATGATGAAGCTTTGCGAGGTGGCGTGCATCTTCTTCCTTGGGATGGGCTGAATAGGGTGTATGATGTGCCTCTGCCAAGATGTCATGTCTCGAAGCCTCCATATTTGGGAACATATATCCGGCCTCATGCGAGAAGGCCATACGCCTCTGAATGAGAAACCATCAACTTCCCTCGAAGGGTCTTACTGACTTTCGATCTCTGCTAAATGCTTATCATGTAGAAGCGTGATCGAGAGGAACACATTGAAGAATCCTGCTTCACAATTTGTGCTCACTTGAGGTGGCCATAGCCACATGTCTCCGTTCTTGAGGGTGTATGCTACCATTCTCCTTCCCTTTCCACATGCTCTATCTCCATGTCATACTCACAAAGCAACTCCATCAGCCATGATGATGAGCGTTGAGATTGAAATTTGCATGAAAAGGTGATGAAGACTCAAATGATTTATCACGAGTGTGAATCTCCGACGAAGAAAATATCTCCATCTGACCCAAAGCATGCCTGACTACATGAAGCTCAAGATCATGAGTCGGATAATTAAGCTCACGATCACGGGTTTGCCGAGACTCAAAAGCCACTACTCTGATCATCTGCATCAAATTCACACCCCCAAGGCACATGACTTAAGCATCCATGTAAATAAAGAACTCACCTTATGGATTTGGCACCACAAGAATAGGTGTTGTAGTGAGGCATTCCTTGATGTCTTGAAGGCCTACTCGCATCTGTCTAACCAAACAAAATTCTTCCCTTTCCTCGAAGGGAAGTGATAGAGAGTGTGTAATCAGAGAAGTCTGAACAAATCTCGAATGTAACTTGTTAATCACATGAAGCTGCACACCTCGGTCACTTTGCATGGTAGTGTTGGTCGATCCATAATGGCTCTAATCTTGGAAGGATCAATTGCGATACCTTCGCGAAATGATATGACCCAAATCTTTGCACCTCTGTCTGAAAAAAAAGCACACTTCTCCAAGTTCCCATAAAGCCGTTGCTCTTGAAGACCTTTGAAGAATTTGTCAGAAGGTGCCCTCGTGCTCCTCACGTGTGCGTGAGTATATCAAAATGTCATCGAGGAAGATAAGCACGAGCGGTCTAAGAAAGTCTTGAATACCCCATTCATCAAACTCATGAACAATGCGGGGGCATTAGTCGAGCCAAAAGGCACCACTTTGTGAACTCATAGTGCCCATATCTTGTCGAAAGGCGGTCTTGTGAATGTCATAGTCCGAAAATCCTCGGTGATGGTAGCTTTGAATTAAGATCAATCTTAGAAAATTGTGTCTCCCTTCATCGATCAAACAAATTTAGATCATCAATACGAGGAAGAGGATAACAATTTTTGATCGTTACCTTGTTGGTGGCCCGTGTCAATATTCTACATGAGCGAGATCCATCCTTCTTCTTCACAAAGATCTTAAAAATGCACCCAGAGGGGATACTGCTTAGGGACAGATAAGGCCTTTCTCAAAAGGCCCTCAGCTGCAACTTGAGCTCACGAGCTTTGGGGTGGTCATCAGATAAGGTTCCCAGTGAGATAGGCTCTACTCCGGGAACTAGATCTATATGAAAATCAATCTCACGTGGGGGTGGTAACCCAGGTATCTACTGGAAATACATGAAAAACTCTCTCAAAATGGGATGATCATCTAGCGATGGTCCACTTAGACTCATCCTCGATCTATCACTAGCCCTTTAATAGCATACATCGATATACCACATGTCACACACACGGCTTAAGTTTTGCATGAGAGATAGTGCTAATATAAATGGGTCTCTTGACCCCATTAGATCACCGACTTAACTCCCAAATCATCTGATATTAAACATTTATAGTCTTGTGATAACGATCCATCGTGGCCATGTGTGCGAGATAATCCATACCCAAAATAACTCCATGCGAGGCCCAAAGGAAGGATCTGAGATGCGAGGTAGTGGTGAAAGGTCCCAAATCCACTACACACTCCTTAACTAAAAAGTCTACAAAGACCTTGGCTCAGCCATCTCGACATCCCAATGCCACAGAGACCTGCCTACTGCCACCAACCTACATAGCTCCTCTTAAAGATGAGTGCAGTAGAAAGAATCAAAGGAACCAAAATCAAACAAAGATGGTAGAGGAATACCACTTTTTTCTTGTGGTCTCAGTATTATGTGCTCGATGCTCTGTTGGGTGGTTCTTAACATTCTACATAAATCCTGTGGTTTTCGTCGTGTCATGTGATCGGCTCGAAATATGTATCTTACCCTTATTGTTAGGGTTACGTGAGGCGATCTCTCCAAAGTGCCCGCTGACTCCACAACAAAACATCCTCCCCCAATGCCATTAGCACCTCATTAGGTGCCACAGAAGTCTATGGTGTAGATCCCGATGATCCGGTGTATCTACTTGAGGTCTCTCTTTGGTGAGGTCATTGAATGAGCTCTAGGTCCACCTATTTCTGATGGGACCCTCGCTGATGTGTTGTTGCGAGACTCACGGCACCCTGGATGCGAGATCGGGGCTTCTAGGTTGATCACTCTAGCATCGGTGTGATTGCCTGACATTGAAACCTCTCTCTGAAGTGTGGGACTTGTAAAATGAGAGAGGAATCTCCAAGAAAGCTGGTTCTGCTCCTAAACTACCTTACGATTTATTCCGGTCTTGACGGGCGAGCTAATCTAATCCTAATCTAACCATGCGAGGAGACGAGAGAGAGAGAGAAAAGGAAAAACAACAAAATCCTACACTAAAGCGGTGATACACCGAGAGAAGGAGAATGTTGGACATCTATCATTGCCATGGACGAAGAGAGGTGAGCGATAGGAAGGATGGATAGATGCATCACGAGCGAAGGATAGATTTCACCCAGAAAATGTCCCAAAACTCCATGAACACGGCTCGAGCACTGCAATGAACATTCAAACATGCCAAATACCTGCAGAAGAGAGGCGAGGAAAACAAGTGAAAAAGCGAGCAAGGATGGCGGATGCATCACAAAACACGTTTTGTTGCTTGAGAAGTTACAGAACATCATTTCATTAGTAAAAATAAAAATGCCATTACGGAGGCGGGGAGGAGGTTCGAACTCCATTTTCACCTTCGGAGAAGAAAGAAGGGAGGAGGCGAGAGCAACCGATGAACAACTTGTAAAAATCCCTTTTAAAATGAGCCAAATCGGCTTTTACATTGCATGGGTCGAAGCCCGGGAGAGAAAGCGTGGGAAAACATGCAAGCCCATTCCTCATTGACTACAGATGTATTAAAATGGCATAGGGAACCTTACAAACCCATACCACCTGCCATCTTTGACCGATTTGGAGGAGAATCGACCCATTACTGCATTAATTTGGTATTTAAATGTCACTTGGCCATGAACACGCGTCGAGCTGTTTCTCAATTTTCTCTCTCTAGACTACACCAAAATTCAAGATTGACCTAGAATCATGTAGAGAATCTTATAAGCTTTCCGTTGATATAAAGAATGTGCAAATCCGAGCTCTGGATCAAAAGATATGGAGATCTGAAGATTTAGGGCACAAAACAGGTGAAACAGATTTTTAAATTTCTTCCGCGCTCTTACTGGATGACACGCGGCATGCATTGATTGGTCGACAGGGGCGCGGGGCAGACCTTTTCTTTTAGCTTTTGGGTGAACTTCTTGCCAAATTCTAACTCCTCCCCGAGCTCTGCATTCCTTGCTCCATAGGACACATGTCCTCTTTTGATTGGCTCGGGCTGACCCTTCAAAACTCGCCCTTTGACTTTTGGACTTTTCTCCTTGTGACACGTGTCATGATTTGGTTGGTCATGAGATTCTGCGCTCTTTCACATCTAAGCGCGTCCTTTTGTCCGGATGTCCCAGTATGCAGGACAAAAACTTCCGATCCGCCCGAAATGGGCTTCCTCGTCCCTCATTCGGCCGATGACACGTGGCGTTGCTTGATTGGCTTTCGGCTCCTTGGCTATCCGCGTCCCACGCGTCCCTTTGTCCCACATGTCCCGGGTATGCAGGGACAAATTCTTCCGGTTCATAGGTCGGGTGGTTCGCGTACCTTGGTCCCACATGTCCCGAAGCTGCTTAGCAGCGAAAGTTCTCCTTTCGGCCCATCCAAGGCGGTTCGCGTCCTTTTGTCCGGATGTTCCTTTGCCTATGCAGGCTGCTAGTGGCCTTTCGGCTGATTAGCGCCGGATGTCCCTCACGTCCCATTGTTCTTTGAGTAGAAAGTTTGGTAACATAAAGTAGATAGAGATGCATGCACGATAACCATGTAGATTGATGTTGAAAGTGTGTGAGGACTAAACAAAGTGTGGAGTGATAAAAATATGAAGCGTGGATGCTAAGGAGGAAAAAGTGTAAAAGTGATAATAAAAATGAACCTAGGATGGAAACGCATGTGTAGATGTCATGATGTACCTATTGTTGATGTTGATGTGTGTGATGTTGTTGATGATGATGTTCCTCTTCTGTTTCCCATACAGACGGACACAAAAGAAAAGCCCGAAGTAGTCAAATACACATGTATATGTGTAAAATGGAAAAAGTGTGAAAAAGGTACATGTGCACGATCGATCAAGTGATGAGGAAAAGAGTGTAGAAAGGATCTTGTAGATGATGTCGAGCGTCACGCGAGTTTTCGAGCGATATCACACTAGTGTAATGGAAGAAGTGTAGGGGGAGAATTATGCAGGTATCATCATGAGCCTTTAATTACTTCAGCCGTATGTAAAAAAACCACTACGAGATGGTGTGTATAAACACATGTGCTAAGGAATATCTTCCCTGTAAAAGCCGTTGTGTATGGAGTTTTGTAAATTGTGTTGAACTACAATCATTGTGTAGCTACCCCCTGGTCTCGGGAATCTAGGAAATCTTGTTGTATTGCCCCTTTGTTTCAAGCATCTAGGGAAGGTTGTTGTGTTAATGACCCACGTCTGATTTTGAGCCATACAAACTATGTTATATTGGTACTATGTTTTTGTATAATGTTGTATGGGGTGACTAATTCACCCATATGATGCCCCCCCTTGTTTGGGGTGCATGTGACGTTGCGAAGGAATATGTGGCCCAAAGAGGACCGACCCTTGTCTTTGAAAATGTGCCCTCTTTGGGGAAGGGAATGTGCTTGGTATAAACCAAGGCACACACAAACAATAAATTGGGATGGATTCTCCATTCCAGGGATCTAGAAAATTTGGTACTTTGTAGATAGTGGATTGTAATATGTTGTTGGATTTTGTGTCATCCATATACATGAAATAAAACTACATTTCTTCTTTTCCCTTAGTTTGTACAACTTGTGTAAATGTCAATCAAGGAATAGAGTTTCTACTTTCCAAGATGTATGAATGTGTGCAGATTTGTATGCATGGTTTCCTCTCATCGTTGACAAAATAAACATAGTTGTTATAAGCATCTTATGTTTCTTCCACTTCCCTCTTTCATGCACTTTGAAGTATAGTGATCACGAAGCTTTGTATCTTCGATAGATGAATATGAGAACTTGGTGTCTTGGGTTTTCCATCTCACTAGATAGCTTCATTGTGCTTTCCTCTATATTGAATGTTGAACTACTCCGATTATTGGGTGTGAGCTCTGCAATCTACTCATGACAATAATATTCCTTGCCTAATTTCCCTCTTTTCCCCTCATTGTTGTAATTTCCTCCCTTATACCCCATCTGAGAAATTTTCCACGGGTTGATAGAGTGTCCCTATGTGATCCCCAACCAATTTGGCCACCCACAACATTTAGATAGGATTAGGATTAGTTTACTTTCAATAATGAGAGTTATACCATTCAATGCGAAGGGCATAGCCAGTGAATGTTGGTGGAGACACCTAATTTGTCCACGACAAATTTTCACCAACATGTGGTAGGCATGTCATAACAAAAATAGTTACCTTGCCTCTCTTGTTAAGATAAGATGCGAATGCGACTTGAGCATCTTTGATTCTCCCTACAGGGCACTTCTCTCATTTCCATAGAGTATGTGATGGCCAAGGCCTCGAGTGAGGTCTAGGCCAGGGCATGGTAACCTTTGTGGGCATGACATTGTATGAGGCTCAAAAGTCTATTATATAGTTGTTTAAATTAAAACTACCAATCAACGAGAGATACATAGAAAAACTCAAATTTACCGGAGGCGGATGGAGAAGAGGCAGCGAGAGGTTTTGGTTCTTCTACTCATTAGGAGTAGGTAATAAGCCTTTTAAAACTATGAGCGGTGGTGGGAGAGACTTAGAAATGTTTCCTTTTACAATTTTATGAGCTTATCAAATTGTTCATGGATGAGTTTGCAAATATTCAGCCTTGGAGATTTGAACTTTGGATTTCTTCACATGGTCAATTATATCAAAATGAGCCTTAGATGAGGAGGATGAAGGAGTGGATATAGTAGCAAAATCTGACTACTTATTGGAATGACACTAGTGGTATTCTTGTTTGCATTATTACATTTGAGTGCAGAAATGGAAATAGAACTTTGACGAGGAGTAGACTTACCCATGCTAGGAGATGTAAAGTTGGGTGTGATTACTTGACATATTCCTTGTAGTTTCCATGGAAGGAGGAAAAGGGATCCTCTATCAATTATTGTGTTTTGTTGTAGAGTTGCCACTTGAGGATCTCTGAACTTATCCTTCATGTTATTGGAAGACTTCTCCTTCTCTTGAGATTTTGAACGGGTGAACACCGCACAAGAGTGATTATTCATATCAGCAATGGTATCATCAAATTCATCCTCATCAGAAGAGGCATATTCACAAAAACCAATGTTTCTAATAGAATCAATTTCTTCAATAGCCAATACTCCATCATTTTCATCAAATTTAACTTCATCAATCTCCTCTTCCGTCTTGCATCACAAATTGCACTAACGGGGTACCTCGAAGTCACTCTCCTTTTTCCTCTTCTTTATTATATTCATATTTTGATTTTGATTTTGATTCGGGTATCCTCTCCTTGGAACCTCTTTGTATGCAACGGTGGCTTGTGCTAGTTTTTCAATGAAAGCACATCATTTGCTAACCTTTGAACAAGAGAATCTGTAGCACCTTCTTTGGAGCTTTGACCTTTTAGCTTACCATTTGGATTCTTTACTTTCCCAGACAAAATCAGATCATCTTCTATTTCAATGGCATATTCTTGTGCATTCTCAAGAGTTCGAGGTTGAGCTCTCCATAGGATAAATCCAACTTTGGGAAATTGTGCATTTATGAAGAATATATTTTGATTATCAGTGGATGGTAAAGCTTCTATAGGTATTCTTTTCAGTAGTCTATCATATCGTGCTACAAATTCTCTCATGATTTCATTTGATCCTTTCTTCATCTGAGCTAGTTGAACAAGGAGATCTTGAGAGTCTTTATCTGATTTAAATCTTGCTTCAAACTTGGTTTTGATATCACCCCAATTTGTGATGGAATGAGAGGGTAAGAGGTAGAACCATTTAGCTTCTTTCTCTTGAAGTGACTCCATGAACAACCTTATTTGAAACACCTTTATGCTCAGGCTCTAAGAATTCTCACATGCGGTGATGAAAGCAACAATATGTTCTTTAGGAAGTTAAGTGCCATCACCTTTAAATTTGGGAAAATTCTTGCGAGATCCCTTTGGAAATTCATGGAGAGGTGGTGTAAGAGCAAGTGGACCAATATTCCTTCCATGTGTAATAGGTGGTTGAGGTTCTTCCATTTCTTCCTCTACTTCTTCTTCTGGAGGAATGATATTTAAAGGTGTTCTGAATGAACCATTAAGAGGATCTTCGAGAGGAAATTCATGGAAGAATTCTTATCCTATTTGTCTTCACTGTTTGGAAAAAGGAAGCTGAAATTTGTTTGTTGTTGATCTTGAACACATGATTAGTGATGCCACTTACACGATCAACTCTAGTGTATCTTCGTTTCTCTAGATTGAAGGATTGACTCTCGAAACTAAAAAAACTTAATTTACACGTATCTTTTCTCATCCAATATGTAGAAAAATACGGAAACGAGAATTACTTCTTGGAATATGAAGGGTTCCACACAAAAATAGCATTATGTTTTCAAGCAATGAACTCCATATTTTTGGTTTTACATTTTTTGGATTTTATTCTTTTGTGGATCATTATAGGGTGCATGATAGAAAAATCAACCCCATGGTGAACATCAAAAACTATTAGTGAAATAATTTTCATAAGGAAAAATTAGGGGTTTCACCAATGCTTTGGGACTAGGTCCCTCTTCTTAGGAATGGGGAAGCTCCATTTATTGAAAATAGAAACATTTACACTACTCTAACCATCATGGGTGGCCTCTCGATCGGACATCACACAGGATACTCCATTAAACCTGTGTGTGCAAACAAAGGAGGTGGAAGAAATGCGTGTGTGTAGAAAGAGGAGAAAGTGATAAGGGGGTTTTCACTCAATAAATAACAAGCTTGGTTTATCGACATAAAACCAAAATATTTCCAAGTTAACAATGAGAAGACACCATGACGTGAAAAGGAAAAAACAACAAGTAATTCCAAGTTTATTTGCATAATATTGCATAAGTAACCATGCATGGAGTAAAATTGAGATGGAGAGGAAAACTTAAGACAAAGAGAAAATAATTGTATTTTATTGATTGTATAAACCAATGGGAGCTATAAAAAAAACCCCTTTAAAATCTATCACATTACATTTATGGATTGCAAAATGACTATTCACCTTCCCTCCATGTGACCTTTCATTTTTTTCATTTGTGGCCTTCCATCTTCTAAAATGGGTCAATACATTCAAATTGGGCACAAATCCACTATTCCACGCTTGAGACCCTTTACATTTCCTCTTTTGGTGAGAATATGAAAGTTAGGGACCACAATTGGCCTAGGTGGAAACATGGAGATCTAATTTTTGATACCAAAATGAAGCCCTCGAGGATACCTTTCCAATGCCACCGATTTTTTTGAATTTGGAGGTCCGCATCAAAAGTTATGGGTAAAAACCATTTTGCTTCATCTCATGACTCTTTACTTGCTCCATGATTTTTACTTGTTTCACATCCTTTGCGACTCTGCTGTGGCTTAAAAAATTACAAAGCACTAGAAAAGTGTTCTCGGCTTTTGGGACTTCCACAGACATGGAAATCCATGGAAACATTGGAAGAGTGTTCCATGGATTTTGGGCCTCCCTCGAGACTTGAAACCTATGAAACACTACTTTGAAACGTATTTTGCGGCTTTTGGCAACTTCCACGACCTTCGGCGTGCCTCATGGACTTGAAATTTTGGCCACATAATAACTTTTTCCTCTTCACTTTACGACACTTTGTGACATGTTTCCTTTGCATTGCTGACCTCTCTGGACAAAACCCATGTTTTCCTTTTTTTTTCCTGGGAGACTACCAAAATCCTCTCAAGTCTTGAATTCAAATTCTTTGTTCTGCGACATCTTAGAGACCTCCGTGACATTTTTTTCATTCCACGTGGACTTGGAGAGTCCCAAAATGTTGTTCCTTGAGAATTCCATGGAACACTAGGATAGTGTTTCGCGGCTCAAACTTTGTGCGCTTCCAAACTTCTTCATTTTTCACTGCGCCACTCCAAACTTCTCCTCCATGTGCATTCGACCTTTCTTGAAGTAAAATCCATGTTTCACATTTTCCATAAGACTATTCTTGGTGTAAATCCACTAAGTCACTGACTCCATTCCTTTGGTCCCACGAACTTGGAGAGTCCATGAGAACACTATCTTCTGAAATCCATGGTACACTTTGAAAATCAATGTTACGTGAATTTTTCAACAAAAAAATCATCAAGTCCAAATTGATTTTGGAAACTATCAAAATAACTGAGGGATATTTTGGACACTTCTTCTTCCAACCACCTTAGGCATTCATCCATGCACATGCGACAAATTTTAAAATCATGTTAGCATGTTCCTACTTAGCCAAAATGAGGTGAAATTGAGGAAAGGTCGGCTAGAATAAAGGTTCACAATGATTTTGGAGGAGGAATTTTCAAGTGGGGCTTAGTTTTCATGACCAAAATTTTAAATTTTGCATGCTAGACATTAACATGACAACGGGTCCGGATCTATGTTGTATGGTCCCATACATGAAATTAGTGAAGGAAGAGCTAGCATTTAGGAATGATGCATTTTAGATGGATTGCTTTGGATAATTAACATTTCCTAGATGAATGAAAAAGTAGTGTGTAGAGATGAGAAAGTCTTGAGAGAGATAGAAAGGTATGTCAGTGATCTTAGAATATGAGCATTTGTCTTACCCGAGGAACATAGCCAAACTCTTCATTGCCAAAAGATCGATTACGAAAATTGAGTTTCCAAAGGAGAAAACTTTGACTAAAAAACAAATAGAAAATAATCTTACAAACACCTAATGGCTCGAATACGCAAAATCACTCACGTGAGTGAGATCACAATAAATAAATTCCCCGTCATCAATACAAAAACTTAGCTCTTCTCCATAAGGGATATTACTTAAGGTCTGAAGACATAGATGGTTATGCCCAAGCAAAATGTATCAAATGGGGTGTGGAAGTCCTTACACCGCACATCAAAAACATATTGATAATATTATTTAGGAAGGCTTCTCGATAGATTGGATGACTAATGTTGTTATCCATCATATACAAAAGTGAAGATATCAATAATTTGTCAAACTATCAAAGTATAGAGGTAAATCCTTCTCTTGTAAAACTATTTATGGGCATGATAGAGAACATAATTAACTATTGGGTAGAAAAAGAAGAAAAATGACAAAAAGACAAGTAAATTTTAAGCACAAGCACTCTATTATCAACCATTACAATATTATTTGGCACTTGATTGAAAAGGTATGGGATAACCAAGGTGAAGAAGCATTTTGTTTCTTTGATAACTTTAAATAATATTTTGCATGATAGTACTGAAGAAAACTTTGGAACAAGATGACCTTATAGTTCCAGAATGTGTAAAGTGGCGGTAAATAGTCTCTATGACCAAGTCGGGACCAAAATTAGAATATGTGAAAGAATGTTAGAAAGTTTTGGGAGTAACATTGGTATTAAACAAGGATGCCCTCTTTTCACCCACTTTGTTTTGAATTTACATCAATAAGATAGAAGAGTGGATAAATAAAAAGCTGGTGGAGGGCATCCACTTATACATCTATGTAGTAACTTCTCTCACTATGTAAATAATATCATCTTAATTACAAAAACAATGCATAGTTTGAGAGAACACTTGAAGGCCCTTGAGTTCTTCTACGAAATACCACTAAAACCAAATTCACGATCCTTTCACTACTCCTTTGTGAAGGAACCTTGTTGGAAGAATACAAGTATCTTTGACTAGATTTTCACAACAAGCTTAGTTGGGAAACTTGTAGGGAAAAAAGAATACAAGGAGGTGGAAGACATTATATTCATTACAAAAATATATGCACAAATATAGAACTATGAATTAGAAAATTAAAAAAACTGTTAGGCTTGCTTGTCACATCAATAGTCCTTTAGGGGTGTGAAGTTTGAGGCAACAATGTGCCGAGATCTCAAATGGGACAAATAGAGAAATCCAACAACAAATAATCACAAATAACCTCAAAATTAAAATGTTAGTTTCATATGAGATTATGTTAGCTAAAACATAGACTTGTCCACTTTAGAGACTTCAACATGATGACTTTGAGTTATTAGAAGAAGATGCAAGGTATGGAGTCTCATCAATGGCCTATAATGATGGTAGAAAAAGATCTTGGTAGGGGAAGAACACGTGGATGAAATAGAACACACAAATAGATGAGTAAATAGAACATTAACATGCGAGAGTGCCCAAACACTATGGGGAAATAAAAAATAGTGAGAGAGAAATTTAGGATAGGCATATGGAGACAACCACCAAAGAAGAAGAAATAATAATATTTCAAGAACTTAACCCAACATGGGGTGTGGAGAAAACACCTACTTTAGGGCTCTGAAATCAAGTGAAACACAAAAATGTTGATGGCTTAGTTAAGAACTAATCCACATCATCTTAGGTGTAAAATTGGCAGTGGGCGTCCTAAGGAAGAGTGAGAAAGAGAGCATCCATTTTTGTAACAAGGGCAATGGAGACAAAATGTCGTTACATCATGGAAGTCATAACCTATAATGAAATCCAAATCAAGTATGTAGACAACTTAAAAGTAGAAAACCAAATAGTGTCTTTGTTTGAGGAAGAGAGTCAAACAAAACAACAAATCTTTTGATTAAGATTCATACTAGAAGTTTCACATCTAAAGGAAATGGACTTTACACAAGATTAACAAGCAACCCTATGTGGTGGCTTAGAACACTTTGTTATGACCCTTGATTCCATAGATTACTTGTTCTCGTAGATAATATTAATTTTTTTTAATTCATTCAATACATTGTGTGTAATGTTTTTATTTATTGGTAAATGGTTTTTAGGAGGGACCATACCCAGAATGGTTTTGAAGGGAGCATACCCCGAGAAAACAAAAAAGGCTCAAAATTCGAATGCGACATGAGGAATGACTGTGCTGAAAAGGCCTAGAAGCCAAGAAGGGCATTGAAGCACAAAAGCGTTGGAAAAACTACCACAAAAGCCCAAAAACAAAGCGAGAAAACTCCATAACACCTTAGGACCCATAACACAACAAACAACCGAAAAATGACTGAAAAACAAAGACTAAAATAGGGATGGCCTAAAACCATCACAAAATAGTTAAAACCTGAGTTAGCCAAAAAAACCTGAAACACAACTATAATCGTTTGCCCGACTCGGATTGTGGCGAAATGAACCGAATGCGGAGCTTTCTTCTTAACACTTGTCCATCCGTCATCGCCTTCGTTCGGGACAAAGATGTCCACCTTCCCCAGATTCTCATTGTGAACAGTGAATACTTTGTCATCCTTGGGGAGGACTCACCACCTTGGTAGCAATAACGGTGGTACCAACTTGTATTTCCACTTTTTCTAATTCCTCATATTTCCTCTCCAAATCATAAATCAATGAATCAACCATAAATGCTTCATAATTAGTAGCTTCCCCCAAAATCTGCTTTTTCTCCATGGTCGAGTTGTCACTACGGATAGTGCATTGACTCCCACCAACTTCGCCCTTGGGATTTGGCCATTAGTTCTTTAGAGGATTAGATATGGGTGGATTTTCTCCCGAGAATTTAAAATGAGCGGTTTAACCGCCTTTCCCAAACCAGCCGTCGGCCCAAAACCATGTTCTCAGCTGTTATTTCTAGCCTATAGCCGTCGCGGCCATGGATTTTCAACTTAGGTGTCATCCCCCTCTGTCCTCGTGACTGCATTATTTTCCTATCCCTACGATTTCTGAGATCCGACTATATCATTGCCAACGAGGGGTTGGAAATACCTCTTTTGATGAATCTTGCCAAGTCCCCTCATGCTCCACAGTATTGCTGCGTTCGAGCCACTCTTTTGCATGTAACGAGTATTCTCATTCTATTGTGTTTGATTTTTCTTCCTCGATTTGTTGGGTTGTGTCCCTTTGTGTAATGTTGACAAGCTTGATGGAGACATTTTTTTTTGTATTTGATATAAACACATCTCTAAACAAACTTGAAAACTATAATTCAAAAGAATTTTTTTTCTATGTCGTGTATTTTAATTGCTTGTAGAAAATTATATAAAATTCATGTGAAGCTCAAAATATTGTTTAGAACAATACGAAAAAAAGAGAAATACTAAAGAAAAACACATTTTGTTTTAGATTATAAAATTTAAAATGTCACATATCAAATCTTATTGACCACATAAAAGTTGAGAATAGTAAAACAACATATATACCCATTTATATATACACATTTACAAGTGTGAATGTGTATATATAGATAGTGAATGAGCATGGACTTCATTTTATATGGGTATATGTGTATATATAGATGAGTGAATGTGTATATATATAGATGGGTAAAATAGCATGGACTTCATTTTTGGTGACAGGTAAAGCGGGGTTGGACTCAAAGTTAGAAGGGTATATTTGAATAAGTACCGTGTCTCCACCGGGATTGGTTATTCGCGGGGTGACAATGACACAGCTACATTTTTAAACGGTACTGTGACAATGACACAGAGCCTGAATTTCAGTGGATGACACAGTCGCCCTCGCATTTCTATTTCTTTTTACATGCTTTACAAACTTCGCCCTCAACTAGTTATAATACTCCATGGTTTTGCGTTAACGCCAAGCGAAAAGTCGAGCTATACCGGGCGACGGAAGACTTTCTTCTATTCCTTCAGGTTCTGTAATTTCAGTTTCCTATTAATCTCTTACCCCAATTCTTGCATTTAGTTGATTTTTGATATAAATTTGTCAAAAATTAAGGGAAATAAGTTTAGCTGCTGTATGTATAAATTGTGAACTAAAATCTCAAAATCATATTTATATTTGTGAGTGCCAGAAACGATACCTCTGTAACGTTTTTCTCAATCCTCAATAGACAACAATTATATCTACCGTCCCTTAAAAGGAGGAGTTTACTCCTACGGAAGGCCTCCATCCCTCTCCGTGGGGATAATCATCCTTAATTGAATTCATTATAATTTTTGTGAATTGGGGGCTGTTTTGACCCAATTAGACCTACACTAATCTGAATTACAAACCATAAGAACATCTTTTGGTTAAGGTTAACATATTTCAGTTCCTACATAATAGCTATTTAGCACTACCAGTATGAAAAAGTTTTGCCAATGGGATAAGAGGCTAGAGGGTGAGAAGTCTGAATTTGTGGGTTATATGCTCATCGCAACTACACCTATTAACAATACAAAGGTATTTCACAGTCATGCCTTGTGGGCCTTTGTTGGTCATTCCTTGTGGACCTTTTGCAGTCATGCATTGCTGACCTTTTCTTGCATATAGTAGTAGTTTTGTTATGTTTTACAAGTCTTTCGTTAAAGTGGCATATCCCACATAAGCAGAGAATTTCATTCCATTATAATACTCTCTATCCATCCATAATCGTCCTTTGTTTCTAAATGAGGTTAACCTTTTACTCTCCTAACCTAAGGAGGATTGAGAAGAGAGGATGTGTGTATTTTGGAGGGAGGAATTTTGTCATGGAATGTTGGATGTTATCCCCTTCATCCCCTTCAAATATACCTTGAGACCTTATAAGTTGATTCCATGTCGGAATCATTTGAAAAATACAAAGGCAAGAGGAAATTTCAGATTAAAATCAGTAGCATAAAAACCATCCTTAAAGGAGGTTTTAAAGGTTCTATTGATCCTAATTTCAGTATGCAATGCAGGGGACAACACGCTAACCGTAGGGCTTAATGTGTTATAGAAGTAGAACTGAAATTACAAAAACAACAATATTTCATTGCAGTATGTGGATCATCCTTTCTCTTCTTATACACTTCTGTTTTGGAAACATGTTTAGGTCACATAGACTGTTATCGGTTTCATCCATGTTATTAAGAGCATAGAATTTCATTTAAGTCAATAATAAAATAGAAACAACAGTCTTAAGTCTTAACTCAGTGCTAAATAGAGGTGCTAGTTCTGCTCATGCCTTACATTTTTACATTTTATTAACCACAACTTCTAAACAACGCTAAAATTAAACTATACTAAATACGAACTTTTACCATTTGAATTATTAAAAATGTTTAGGGGTGCACTGATTGATTACATCATACTTCTCCTCAACTGGGGTTTAAGTTGCTTTTACTTTTGTGAATGCTCAGAAAATGGAGGCTTGGTCAAATAATAACAAGGGAGAAAATAGCAGCTCACACTTCAACTTCTCCTTTGCCTTTGACAATAGTCAATTTTCTGATAGAGTATTGTGGATAAAGGTCATGCCTGACTCACAAGAAAGCATGTCTGATAGGGATGATTGCCACACCACTGCAGATTGCGAGGATGCTCCAAAGCGCATAAGAATTTACTGCGAAGCAGAAAATGGTATTCTAAAAATGCAGATTTCTCCACTTTGAGCTTTTACTTTGTGTATTTTCCAAATCTATTAGTTTGTTAAAATTTTCAAGTTTTTTTTGGGAATCCTCGAGTTATATAGATATCGGGATCTCTGCCCATGTGGAATGATCCTAGCAGTATCTGTTTGACACTGTGTCAGGTTTTTAGAGGATTTGTACGCTGGTGGATAGTTTAACAAGCCATTATCCTCACCAATCGAACTACAACCCTTTTGATAATTTTTCAAACTTTCAGTCCAACGTACTTAATATGTGGACCTTTTGGATACTCTGATCCAAAATTTGACACAAATACCAAATATAGCTCCACAACTAAATCTAGGATTTCTTTGAGATACACTTGTGTTTGTCATCAAAAAAGCATCTATTATCTAATTAGTATGTTACTCTGGGTGGCAGTCATTGTTACTTCCATGCATCTTCTTAACTTTGTAATTTGAAAATTTGAATATTTATGGTCTATTATTCCAGCGACTATTTACAACCAGTAATATCAATGTTAAGATTAGTGTCTCTATTGCATAGCTTGGTGGTCAAAAGAAAAATTGAAAAACATAGAAAACTACATGTACCATCTATTCTAGATTCTAGATAGGATTAGAACAAACCATAAACAATCTTGATGATGGGCAATGAAGTGAAGGCTAAATTTTAAAAACTATTACAGAGGTTATTCCAGAAGATCTCTTACAAAAATATTGATGCAGCCCCAGTCCCAACTAAAGCAAGCTGATTTGTGCCACAGTTCTACAGATAAATCTACAGCAAAAAATAGATTGATGTATAGAAGAGAAATAAAAAGTAAATGGAAATATAAATTCCTCCATGTGAATTTTTATTGAAAATTCAACAAAAGACTACATCTTAGTTATGTGCATTGGGGAGAGGAGCGAACCCTCTAAGATGGAAAAATCTAGATAAACTACTTCCAAATGCAGCTCCTATCCACTAACTAAAAATACTTAAACTCTTTGTTGCCGGGAAGCGGAGTACAGTGCGGGTCGAGAAACACGGAAGCGTGAATTTTCAAAAAACCTTGGGTATGCAACATAACAGAATGTATCCATTCAATATATATATATATATATATATATATATATATATATATATATGCATAGTACTCATTTTCAAAATTTTAGTCCATGGACCATAAGAGATAATTGATAAAGCACTCAAAATATTTTGTATTCATTGAAGTTCTAAAGATTCATCATTCAACATGGTTACAATTTCAATGCTTCATATATGGTATATACATGATCATAATCTAGATTTTAGAATATATCATCTAATTTTCCTCATAATCATCTCCATGAATACAGGATTGACCAAGTCCACTCCCACTAGCTCCACTATCCATTCCATCCCTTGTGTAGAACTTCCCGGATCTTCATCATCAATACCAAGTAGTGAAAGTTGGCTAAGAGTAGCAGCAAAAGCATCAAAGTCACTAGCCTCGGGATCAATATCCCAAAGTTTGTTGGGACCTCTAATATAGCCTTCAATCTTGTGTGATAGGATGCGCAAATTGGAATGTACATACACTAAATCCTCAACCTTCTTAGATGCTAACTTGTTCTATTTGGCTGAGTGGATGAAGATACATGTACTCAATTCCACTTTGCTGAAGAATTACTAGCCACCTGTTACAAAAAAGGTTGTTAGAAACTTCCAATTAGTAATAATATTAATTTACTAAGAACATAGTTTCTAATTAATAAACAACAAACTTTTAATTTCATTATAATATTTTATACCTATGAGAGGATTTTAATGGCAACAAGTTGTAGGTACTTGACATCATGGCTATGTACATACCACCACATGACTGGGGTCATGGTGTGCTTGTCACATAATGCCTCCATTTCACCCATGCTACCATTAGACGTAGAGACAAAGATCCCCACTTCATAGCGGACCATACTAGCTACAGTTGGATCAGGAAAAAGCCTCCAGAATGCTGCCTTAGTTCCATTTGCAACTTCTTGGTCATTATATGGTGGTTGCCTATCATGTAGCCCAAGTATTTCACTGCTATAATATTTGGGATTCAGGGCATATGAAAGGAGATGCAATGGGGTGGTTATTTTATTCCACCTTCTCATGATCACACTTTTAACTTGGCCTGGAAATTTCTTGAGAATCTTGCTTTTCTTTTATATGATGTCTCTAATTTTTTCAAGCATAGAGTCAAAGCCATTATAGATTTCCCCTATGCAAGCGTAATCTTTGTTTTCATATCTAATCATGGATAAAATAGGCTCAATAAAATTGAACAAGTATTCAACCTTTGCCCACCAATCATCAAGTATCAAGGATTTTATCTTGATGGCTCGTTCTATGTTAACTTGCCTCCACATGGACCAAACATCATCAATCACCATATTGCTTAAGGCTTGTTTTACCTTCACAAGTTGTCTCAAGGCAGACGTGTGAGAGACAAATCTTGTTTAACAACCTATTAAAATAAATAGAAACAAGCTAATTAAGTATAAACTTAAATTTAAAAGAAATTCAATTGATAATTTCATAGAAAGTTAGAAAATAAAAGTAGAAACTAGTAAATTGTTCCCTTACCTTTAACAACTCAACCTTGAGAACCTCCTAAAGATAGCACTGCTGGACATATGATGATTTGTGACTAACATCTGAATCTCATTTGTCTCCGTATAAATCTACTCTATCCATGGGACTTTTGCCAATCTTTTGCAACACCAAATTCATGGAGTGTACTACCTGAGTGTTCAAAATATGTGCTCATATCTCCCCTCTACAATCAACCTTTTGCTCTACTAATTTTTGCATTTTACGTGATGACTTGGACACGGTTTTAAGTGCCCATCGACTCAATAGTATCAATCAAAATATTAGCAAGAAATTGCGCATCTTTCACTTCACCCTCACAATCAATGACCTTTAAGAACATTTTCCTCTTTAGGGCACAACTTTCACAATGTTGATTAGGGTCTATTTCGAGTATCTTTCCATCCATCTGAAATGATAGAAACCCCGAATCCTTCCACGAATCCCCTGATTGGATCTTGAAATAAATATGCATATGTTCCACTTCTTAGCCAACAATGATGTTCTAACCTTCACATAACCATGAATTGTATACCTTTGCGGTGCCTCATTAATAACTCTCACCATTTGTTCCCGATATGGTGGTTCATGACTTACATTAAAGGAAGCCCACATGCATAAAGCGCATCGAAGCTGACAATTCGTCAACAATTTCCCTTTTTCATTTGTAAATGCTTGTTTTAATGGACCTTTTGTTCTCTTTTCGTGAGAGCTCTCTTCTTACAAGGAGTTTGACTTGCAAGTGATTAGGTTGGAGTTTGAATGAAAGGATGGTTTGATGGGGTGGGTGGTTTCATAAACCCTCCTTTGTTAAAGGAATGGTTTTAGATCTAGCTCTTCTGACTTGCAAGTCATCCTCCTCTTGCTCTTTCATATACTGCCAAAATTGTGTCTTTTATTTGTGAAACATTTTCTAATCCCCATTTCCGTTAGCCCCATTAAATGAGTTTTGATTTAGGGTATATGAGGACTTGAAATGCATATTGAGTTGATGATTGCGTATCCAGGAGTGCCACCACCAACAAGGTACTCCATCTTGCACATGTCTCCAAAGAGGAGCTTTAGGATCTTGTTACCTCCATGAGATCCACGCCCTCCGTTGGCTTGCTTCCCCATGCCCCCCTACAAATGAGCTGGATGCCATTTATACTTTATATCTCAAAGTTCAAACCTATAATGAAAAATGAAAACAACAGATTCTTCTAAATAAAGCAACCCACATGAAAATCAGTTTTAAAAGCAATTCTGAAGGGGAGGCTCTTGAACTCATTGAGCAGGATTTTTGTTTTACTCAAAAATTTGTGACATTTCAATTGGTCTTTAGTCGAAGCCTTGATTCCATAGCGGGCTAGTTTGTCGAATGGCAGCAACATCAGCCGTCATTGAGATAAGATCAAGGTGATTCGACCTATGGTTAAAAAGGCCCTTTTTCAAAAGATCAATATTCTTGTTTTTATTCTCTCGCCAGAATTTGGTGCCTATAAATCCTTGAAGCCCCTTTGAACTTGATGACATCTCTTTCTCAGGCATTTGTATGACATTGTGAGCATAAGAATGAAATTGGTTAGCTTTGGAAGTTGGAATGACCCTTGGAGCTTGTTTGTGTGCACCATTGGGCTAAAATATTGACATTCTATTTGTGAAAAGCAATCTCAAAAGATGGAAAGTCACTTTTATTTGCGTGATTTGGAGGATTGTAATAATTAAAGGTTCATCTTGGAGTAAATTTACCTTGGGGTTGTTTGTCATCCAAGTAGGCTGATTTGAGGAGCATTAAAGAAGTCATATTTTAAAGTTATGTCAATAAGATTAGACATTTGAAAGGAAACATATCATCATTTGTGTGCACTCATTGAAAGGTATGTTACAAATTTTAAGATTTTGCACCTTATTTTTGTAAATTTTATTAAATAAGAAATTTGACAATTTAGGTGTTTTATTTGCCAGATTTGTGGTCATTTGTTGTTTTTATTGCACGAAAGTTCTTGTATTGCGTCGAGATAATCCCGAAGAGCCATATTAGCCCTTTTAGCAGCCAAATACCCGGATGCCCAAAATTGTTTTATTACATAAATCGGGATTTGTCTGCGGGAAATTTGTATTTAATTATTTTGAGCCCCGTATGAGGCTATTTGCGCTCCGTTTTAACTCTGTTATGAGCGAATATGTTATTATTCCTATATACCAGAAGGATTTTAACTTATTTTAAGTTTTGGGCTTTATTTGTAACTTTTGGCAATTTTCGTGTTTTTGTGGTGTCCGTTACATTTTCTGTAAAATTTCTGGAGCAACTCCTTGGCCAGGTAAGCCCGATTTTTGGCACAGCGGTGGAAAACATACACGCACATTTTGCCGGAGGAAGTCGTCATCGGAGGTGCGGATCAGGGGAAAAAGCGAAGTCGTGCCTGAAAAAAGCCCCTGCGAGGATGGGCGCATTTTGGAAAACAAAGGATTTAAGGCTGCGATGGGAAAAATATAAGCCGCGAGCGGGATGGAAATTATATACACTGGCGAGTACTTTTCCGTGTTATAAAAGTCACTTAAGGCTGCGGTGGGAAAAATAGAAATTTGCGGAGGCGGTGGGAATTTATTGCACTGCTTGCGGGTAAAAATTCCCATGATATAATAAAAGGAAAGTGACTTAAGTGAAATCATGGGATTTTAGTGCACCTTGCGAGTAAAGAATCCCATTGTCAAAATCAAATCACTTAAGTGGATCATGGGATTTTGGTGCTTTTGGCGGGGTAAAAATCCCATTATGGAAAAATTCTTAAAAATAGAATTACATGTGCAAAAAAGTGCGCCCCCTTTGGTGATGGATTAAAGTGATTAAATTGATTATTTTAAATAATCTTTCTTCCTTCAAAAAGTGCGCCCAAGCTTGAGGAGGTCAAAAAGTCAAAGGAGGAATAAAAGAAATAAATTAAATTAATTAAATTTAATTTATTTAGTGGCTGCCCCCTTCTCTCAAAAAGTGCGCCCCATTTGGGCATTATTTAATGATTTTTGAAGCATTAAATCATTAAATTAATTTCTATTTTCAGTGGCTATGGTCAAAGCACACTGTGAGACTTGAGTGAAGTGCTGTGTGAAGGATTAAATTGGATTAATTTAATTTATTGGATGGCTGTCCTTAAACATGCTATTTTTAAAAGAGAAAAACATGATTTTTAATTAATTAATTGCCTTTAATTGTTAGGGCAATTATTAATTATAGAATTATGAAGGTTATATAAGCATGGGCAGCCATATGGATGAATTATTTAATTCACAGGTTAAGAATTGCAGCAAGGAGAAAAAGTGCGCCCCCATTAGAGGAAGGATTTTGCACAGACAAAGTGCTAACAAAGGCTAAAAGCTTCCAGATTTGGCGCATGCTTTGGAGAAGGTTGATCTTCGTCGCATAGTTGTTTTCACGGGTGTTACGAGGAGCTCGGTGTTGATTGAAAGGATTCATGCTCTCTCTTTATGTGCAAATTAAACACCAATTTTTGGGGCAGCGAGGCTTGAAAAGTGCAGATTTTATAATTTAAATTCACTATTCATGCTCAGGTGGCCATTTTTATCTGAATAAATTGCGGGAACTCATTACGGTGCTTTATAAAGAAAAGGAGTTTTATCGATGTCGATACATTGCAAATATCCTCGAATCGAAGAATTGTCGAGATCTCTGCACGTATTGAAGAAATCCGGCCAAATTAGAAGAAAAGAATTATTGGACAAAGATTGATAAAGCCATGGCGAAAAGGAGATGAAAAAGAGCACGATGGATTCATGCATTGCTTCAAACTTTCGAGACATAGGAGACACGGATCTAGGCCCGAACCTCTTTACGATTTGATTGTGAGATCCAGAGCGGGAAAGACTTCACTCATGCGTGCGGTCAAAAGTAGTGGAATTATTGAGTGCGGCTTTCCCATGCAGCCCGAATTGCGAGTTTGTGATGGAGTGTGCTTTAGATCTTATCATCCTTCATCGGATCGGTGCGTGATGTTGCGGGAAAGACAATAATTCGTTTGGATGCACGAATTCTTCGATTATTGTTTGAAGATTCATCGAAAGGTGGTGACTTCTATTAGCATTCGGGATCTTTGGCATGTAGGTGGGAAAAGCATAGAGTGTGTTGTGTGAGCATCATGAATAGCAGTTCATGAAGAAGCCTAGATCCCCTTCGAGTTCGAGAACTCTTCCACGATCGATTTGGTGCGGGGGCGGATGATATTGTCAAATTGCTATGCGGGTTGAATGGTGAAGCGAATGCCTACACTTTCAGGACATGGATGTATGCTTTCATCGAGGACCATTGAAATCAACAGGTTGATTCTATAATCGATTAGTCGAGAAATTATTAGCGGCTGACATCGGTGAGCAAGCTGCGGGCGTAAAGCGTACCTTGACTTGAAGATGACTTCATACTTGGTGTATCTTTGCGGCTTCACGGGGTGTCTTTTCAATTTGGATAGATGTGGTATTCTTTCGAGGATCCCATTTTGAGTGCTACCCACGACTTCTTTGCACTGCGTGCGAAAAGGACTTGAAAGTGATCAACGATGGTTTCTTCTACGATTTCATCTGCGGGTTAGACAAAGACTTGAAGACTCACGGGGTAGCGAGAAGCATGGGAAGCGGTGTCAGAGATTGGCGAGTGTATTCATCCGGTTTGCGAGATTTCACATACCTCGGGGTTACGAGCTTTTCGGGTGAGACAGCAAAGATGCGAGTACCCGGTGAGATTGATTGCCATGGAGTGAGAGCAACTTGTGGAGTTACACGACCTTGATCGAAGCGGCCTGACAAGTCTCGGGCTTCTTCCCACTCAGCTTTGTGGGATATTACGATTGCATCGGCATTCACGAGCTCGAGGATGGAAGCACAAATGTTGTCAGAGTATGAGCGAGTTCTTCCTGCACGGCTTAATTTGATCCATTTGGAATAGCCGGAAGACAATCTCTCCGAGTACGCACATGTGCCTTCGTTAGAAGATTTGGATGAAGTGCGAGAAGTGAGTACGAGGTCGAGAAAAAAGATTTCAGCGGTTTGTCGTCGGCAAGCAAGTATTTGACTTTGGACTAGCACGGATACTGCGGATCTTAAAGATGATGGGAGCCTCACGTGGTACTTGACACTTACCATCGAATGGGAGGAGATAAAGCTCTCTTTGCGGGATAATCTTGATGGCGGTTGCGACACATAGAAGAAAGATCTGGAGGCTGTGTTGGTGAGTACTTCGAGTGGTTGTTATTGTGAAGGGATCTTGCCTTGATGAAGTATTGATGAACAAATCACAGGGCACTTAGGCGCTGAGAGATTCCCTCAGCGAAAGCATGAAGGAGAGAAAGCGGCGAAGGTCGAGAAGTTGAAAGTGCGCGAGAAGATCTCAAGAGAAAGAAGACCACTTCTCGACCATAGCTTTGACTCCGACTTCTCCGATCACCTAAAGTGGATCACCAACTATTGCACCACAGCGGCGAGGATGCTTCCATGCCTTCATTAAAACCAGCAACGTTCATCTTCTCTCATGACCACTTCCGTTCGGCACCCGTTCGAGAGGAGATGTTGAAGGCTGCGAGATGACGGAGTTGAAAAAGAGCTTTGTCATGGATGTTTTGAGAGGATGGCAGCCATAATCTTTTGTGGCACTTTCGATGGAGAGGATGCGGAGGCGGGAAATGGTAGTGCACTCGGCGACTTCTCTCTCTCAGAAGTAATTTCTCGGAATGGTTAGCTTTGCGGTTGGTTAGGAAGCAAGTAGAGATGAACTTAGAGGAACATGACTTGCAGTGCTACTTGAGGATCGGCGGAAAGAGACGAGAGGCCTAAAGTTGCTAAGCGAACTTCTAGGTTGATCATCGAGGATTCGGGAGAGAAGTTTCTTGAGATATCAATCCGTGCGGAAGGAAAGGTAGAAGAGGAACTCACGGCGAGAAGATGTGGCGGTGACCAAAATACCACTCGGTCGAAGCTACCACTTGAAGGATTGAAGCGGGACACGCGAGGCGTTCTTTGGATGCTTTGTTCCTTAGGCTTGTGCAGGTGAAAAGGCGGAGAAAGAAGAGGCTGCGAAAGCAAATATCTCAATTATGTGAGATCATAGCCAAGGTTGCTAAACCTTCCGTTCATTATTTGGTAGCGGTGGTGATCATCTTATGCGGGAAATGGAAGATCAACAATCATTTAAGTAAAAGTTTATTGGCGAATGGAAGGATCGATTATTAAATCGACTTACGTCTGACTTGGGAAGTGCCCGAGACCCCTTTAAAGGTTATGAGCGATGCGAAAAATCAACTAAAGCGTGATAGAAAGCATAGAAGGAATGAATACGATTGCGAGAGAGTAACTTTGAGTATTTTGGCGAGATCAACAAGGCTTGCATAGGAGATGTATTGGTTGAGAACAAATTGTGCGGATGGATCGGTCGAGAAGAAGCAGTAGAGTTTGCAGTATCTTTCCGTTTGGAGATCTGCGAGTTTTCTTGAAGAGGATCGGGCGACTTGAGAGTAGAACATCAGATTTGCTTAGGACGGTATTATTTCTTTCACGAGGAAAGAGTGGATGGAGGTATTACTTCATACGTGCGGATTGTTTCTAACAGGTGCATGATTCCTGGAGGGTTCTCTTACGATGGTGCGAAAGAGGATTGATAAAGCCACGAAGCCTTTCACGATGAACTCTATCGGTGAAATGGTGACATTCTGCGAGCGGACATTGCGAGATTTGGGCCAAGTTTGGAAGAAGTGGAAGCATGCGGCAAAGTGTTGAATGAAGGATTGCTGCAATTCGGGACGATGAAAAGGCGATGCGAGGCTAAAGCAGATGGAAAGATCTTTGAACTATATGTTAAACAGTATATCGGATATCGAACAAGAAGAAGATGTAGATGTTACAATTTGGCATGACTTCTTATTTTCTTTCTTCTTAACTTTCTATGTTCCTTTTGAAATTGTAAACTTCTAAGTTATTGGTTTTAAATACCATTACTTGAAGTCATGTGGAACCTTTACATTAGTTAAGTGATACATGTGTCACTTAAGATTGAAGAGTTAGTTGAGGATGATTGCTTGAATGTCATCTTTACTTGTTGTTCATACTTTAGTTGATTTGAGTCTTCCATTTGTACTTTCCCTCCTACATTCTATAAGTAGGAGAAGAACCTCTGGGTTAATCATCGATCGGAATTTGTAAAAAGCATCTTGTGTTCATAGACTTTGTCTTTGAACCCACGAGAGCCACTTGTTGGAGAGGAATCTAAAAGCGGGTTTAGGAGAACTTTGTGTCACGGCGTCTTGTGTTTCTTGCTTTTAAATCTTAGATCTTTAAAGTAAACTTTGTGTTATTTTAGATCTGGATCTAGAACTTGCCTTTGCTTTAGAATTACGTGTTTGAATCTATTAAGTTTCTTCTATGTGCATACGATTAGCTCTGCTTATCTACTAATTGGGATGCACATCTTCCTTATTTCTTCTCTGTAATTCCTTGACTTTTATTTATATAATTTTCCTTTCTTAAGCATTTGTTTGCATTTGCTGCCCCCAAGAACTTCTTAGTTATGGTTCATGAACTAAGTGGTTAAAAGTAAAACCCGATAGATAAAAACACATTTATATTGACAAATCTTGGGGAGCCTCACTTAGGTTAAATGAGGCCAATTTACCCCATGTGAGGCACCCGATATTGATGACATTAGGTTGGATGCCATGCTTGAAAATCATAGAAGAAAGGCTAGGCAAAAAGAGATGGAAGTTAAAATAGGGAGAAGGAGGGAACATGCCTTGAGTGTTGAAGGATCTTGCTCGACCCATACTGTGACATTGTTAGAGACCCCTTTCGGTATATGCCTCCCCCATCCACTCATAGTCAAGAAAACCGGCCTCGAAAAAAAAGACATTCAAAGCTTTTTCCATCTTCCACACCTTTTTGCTAGTGCCTACCCAACAAAAATCAGCCTACCTTGGATAACCATTGGAAGAAGCAATCAAAAAGCTAGCTTTTGAGTACATTGCTAGATGGTGGTATGATGCAAATATCCCTTTGAATGCTTGCCGCTCACCTTATTACCAACCATGTTTGATTCCATTGTTGCTTTCTTTGGTAAGGGCTTTAAAGGCCTAGTATGCATGACTTGAGAGGATCACTTTTGAAGAAAGAAGTTGCATCCATAGATGAATATTTGAAAGGTTGCAAAGCTTCATGGGCCAAAACAAGATGCACTATCATGTCAGATGGGTGGAGTGATGGCAAGAACCGCACAATAATAAATTTTCTTGCCTCTTGTCCACAAGGTACAATGTTTTTGAAATCAGTAGATGCATCTGATAGGGTGAAAGATGCAAATTTATTGTTTGAGCTTTTGGATGAGATTGTTTTAGAGGTGGGGGTGGAAAATGTTGTACAAATCATAACAGATAATGCATCTAACTATGTTCTTGCTGGTAAGATGTTAGAGGCTAAACACAAAACAATATTTTGGACTCCATGTGCTGCACATTGCATAGACCTCATGCTTGAGGATATAGGGAAAAAGATTGGATCAAGAACACTATAGAGCATGGCAAAAGCATCACCAAATACATCTATAATCACTCATGGGTATTGAACCTAATGAGGAAGAACACTGAGGGCAAGAGAACTTGTTAGGCCAGCCATCACGAGATTTGCAACAAACTTCCTCACGTTGCAATCTCTTATTTCCCAACAACAAAACTTGAAAATGATGTTTTCAAGTGATGAATGGAATGCATCAAAGTGGAGCCGGAAATAGGATGGGAAAGACACAAAGAAAAAACTTTTTGATAATTTATTTTGGAAAAAAACAACAGAGATTGTGAAAGTTGCTGAGCCTCTTGTTAAGGTGTTGCGGTTGGTGGATGGGGAAAAATTAGCCATGGGCTATATTTATGAGGCTATGGATCAGGACAAAGGAGCAGATAAGGGCAGCATACAAAGACAAGGTAACTAAGTATGGGCCTATATGGGAGATCATAGATAATAGATGGAACAATCAACTCCATCGGCCTATACATGCAGTTGGGTATTTCTTGAACCCGAAATATCATTACAGAGCTCAGCTTGGAGAAGATCAAACAAGAGAAGTAAAAGATGGTTTGTACGAGTGCCTAGAGTGCATGGTCCCTGATGAGATGCAACAACTTGAGGTTCACCGACAGATCAACTTCTTCAAGAAGCCACAAGTACCTTTGGGAAAAACCTTGCAAAGATTGCAAGGATGTGGACCAACCAGGTAAGAAATTCTAAGTTTTTTGAAGTTCATTTGATTAAAATTTTTAATGAATAATCATGAATTTTTAGCATAAGACAATCTTTATCTAATTTGTTGAATTACGCTTTAACCTTTAAGTTATAAGTTTATGTTTTACTTTTAATTTTTAACTTTGTTTTTTAACTTTTTATCGTCATTGTTTACTAATTAAACATTTACACTTTTTATCGCAGCACATTGGTGGGATTCGTTTGGTAGTCAGTGTCCTCAATTGCAAAAGTTTGCAATTAGGATCTGAGCCAAACTTGCAGTGCTTCTGGGTGCTGAGCAAGCAGTGATTCGTCTTTGAGCGGATTCACACGAAGAAGAGAAACCGTTTGGAACAACAACGGTTGAATGATCTTGTCTTTGTGCGATCTGACCTTCGGTTAAGCGCGACCAGTTGTTGAACCGAAGACGATCACGATCCCATTGTCTTGGATGATATAGATCCAACCTCAGAATGGGTAGAGGAGAGTCAGCCAAAAGTTTGATCCGATGACTTGGGGTGGATGGGTTTGGATCAAGAATCTGATGAGCCATTAGCGGCACACCGCCGCCATCGTCACGAGACATAACACGAGCGACACTTAGTCGCACTCGTCTTTGCTCCCGACCCCGTGCCAATACAGTTGTTGCAGATGTACCTGAGGATTTGGATGAGTCCGAGTCAGAGCCAGAGGCCGGTGATGATATTGATGAGGATGACCTTGAGGATCCCATTTCCAGCAGCGGTGCAGAGTTTGATGATTGATCATTGATGTCATCTAGTTTATTCTAGAGTTTTGTAACTTGTAGTATTTGTAATGTATCAATGATCATAGCATGTTGTTTTTTGGAGTCTCGACTATGGAGGCCATTTAGAGCCTCATTGTTTATGTATTTTGTTTTGAAATCTCATCTATGATATATGTATTGTGTATTGGACTTGGAGTTCGTGCCATTTTGCTATAAACACCTTTCTTACATATATATAAGAGAAAACTTTGCATATTTTGTGTGTAATTGTTGGAATTATGGTTTTTAACCTTTCAAATATATTATTTTCATTAAAAATATAAAATTTTATGTATTTTTTAGTAAACCGGTTCATTAAGTTTGAACCGGTCTGGTTTCGGTCGGTGCGGACCTCGGCCAGTTTTGATTTTTAAAACATTGCCCTACATATCCTATTTGCTTTTGATCACTAAGTTCACCATATATGTGACCTTTGATGACATAAACAAAGTTCAAATATTTTAATTAAAAAAAAAAATAAACTTTTAAAAAATAGCAAAAGAATTAAATTTTAAACCCTACGCATCCTATTCTACTTTTGATCACCAAGTTCACCGTATAGGTGCGAGGTGAGAGCATACACAAAGTTCAGATTTTTTAATAAAAAAACAAAAAGAATTAAACTTTATGCATCCTATTTTGCTTTTGATCACCAAGTTCAAGTTTGTATAGGTGCGAGGCGAGACCATGCATAGAGTTCGAAATTTTTAATTAAAAAAACATTTTTTTAAAAAAATAGCAAAAGGAATTAAACCCTACGCATCCTATTATGCTTTTGATTACCAAGTTCACTTTGTATATAAGCGCGGGGTGAGAGCATACATAGAGTTTGGATGATATTTTTAATTAAAAAAAATAACATATAGTTTTTATTTAAAAAATGCAAAGGAAATGTTACATTTTATTATTTTCTTTACGTAGAGTTTAAAAATTATTAAATTAAAACTACATATTGATATCATGATCAATGATCATGAATGATGTGTGCATTATGCACACATCATTCATGATCATTGATCACATTAACATTTTCTTTAAAAAAACTTGGAAAAAATCCGATTTTCCTCCTTGAAGTTGATCCCTCCTTCCAAATCTGCTTTTAAACTCTCCTTGATGCTCTTAGCTCTTAGTAACACCTCCTAAACTCTTCCTTCAAGCTGCTCCTTGATGTCTCTTTGCTCTTCACAATGCTAAATGTTAGTTTAATAAAACAATTCAAATGAAGAAAAAAGAGTTTGATGTATAATGGACCAAAGATGTCATTATATAGCTTTTAGGAAGTGTCTTTAGGAAGGTTGGGTGGGTAGATTAGGTTTAGAAGTAATAAATGCAAAAAAACCATAGTTTTTTTAAAAATGTTTTGAGTTTTAAACTTGTAAATGCGATGGAAATGTCCCGAAACTTCGGACATTTCGGGATGTTTTCCATGACATTTCCGTTCTAGAAACGTTTCTTCTAGGGTACGGGGGCCTTAGGGACGTTTCCTGTTACACAACTTCTACTATTAGAAATACAAAAGTTATGGACTTTATCAAATTTCCCAAATATTTCAGCAAATATAAAATAAACATGCTTACTTGCATGCATTCCTTACCATTTCCCCCTTGTGAGAAAAAATGTAAACCTCTTGGTTAGTAGAAAATGGATTCCACAATGCATCAAAATAAAGAGACAATAGCTTCTAGAGAACTCACACATGTTTGAGAGGAAAGAATATTTTCTTGATATTTTGGGTCACAACATTAGACCCATTATCATGAAAAGAGTTAAGTTGAGGATTACAACATGGACTCCTTATATAGATATTACCCATCCCAATTAGCTGTTAAGGCATTGTTCCCATTACAAAATGCATGCTTCATGCCCCATCGGTAACCTTTGTCCCACAATTAGCATGAATCCTTAGAAGGCATAATATTCGATCCGTGTTTCTAATGCAAAGAACAATTATAAGTATTCTCGATTCATACAGAGATAAGATAGACCCAATAAATAGGAATGGGGTTTATTACATTGAGTATGAGAATTGGGACATGGTTTATATAGGTGAAACTAGCAGGGCATTAAGAGCTAGAATTCAGAACATTTTGCAAATGTATGGAGGACTCACACCACTAGATCATCTTTGGTGGAGCACTCAGAAAAGACCAAGTGCCACATTTGATTGGAGAATATCAAGATGATTTCCAATTAGAGGAACTACATGAAGAGGAAAATAGATGAAGTAGTGGAGATTGCATGTCCCCAAAAGAACATGAACATAGATAATGGATCAGTCACGAGAAGGGATTAGATTTGAAGGGGACCCTCACTTGTCAAAGGAATGTTTGGTGAATGGAAAACAATTTTGCATTCCGTCAATACATAAATTTGAACTTAAAATTTATTGTATTATGCTCTTTCAAATTTACAAAATAGTGTAGATTTATAATAAATTTAAAGTCATTTACCAATTTTCAATAGTTTTATATAATTTTCAAGAGATATTAAAAAATGCAGAGTGATAATTACAGGCTGCTCTACTTATGAATAACTATAGTGTGCTTACCCTTTATTAAAGTTGATGGCCTTTGCGTATACATACCTATCAATCTAGTTTGATTTTCTTGTAGAATGTCTAATACAGGAAAAAATCTCAAATGGTCTTGATGGGCATCAAATCGCATCACCGGTCATGAGTCAAACTTGTGTCCTTGATTAATAAGCTCTCTCAATAGTTATATTGTGTAAGAATGTATTAATTAATTAATTAATTAATATTCTTCAAACTTGTAGATAAATGAATGGATATTTGAAATCCATTTTGTAGTCATTTGCTTGGCCCTAGGCTTTATTTGGTTTGTTAGTAGGAAGCGTGCATTTTGTATCAGGATTAATGCCCTAATGGATAATGGGGATGGGTTATCTCTATTGATGAGGGGATCATGTTGTAATCCCAAATTTCAAACTCTTCTCTAGATGATGGGTCTAATGTTGTGATCCAAAACGTTGAGGAAATTTTGTTTCCTCCTCTACACAAGTTCTCTGGAAGGTGGAAACCTCTTGGTTCACAACTGCCTTTGATTGTATCTCATTTCTTTCTTTTTCTCTGTAAATCAAACCATTGCTTTTCATCTTCAAATTTACACATGGCTCCTCCATTTAGTTTTGTACTGCACATTTGTTCTATCAGTTCTGTGTTTCTACTCATAAGTTGACAATTTGTTCCAATTATAGCCAAGCAGCTTTATCATAGTTTCTATTCCTATACTACTCCCAACATCAGTTCTCCTTTGAGTGCTTTTTTCTTTAACCATATTCTGCTCAGCCTTAAATGACACTTCCTTCTGATCTAAACTTACCATCCTCTATCATGCCAAGTTAGACATTTCCTTGTGCAACCACTATCAAGCCCAGGTTTAACAGTACAAAATAAAAACTCACAGTGGTGATCTCACTGCTGCCAGTATCGTAGGAATAGCTCTATTTCCAACTCGACATTCTCCTCGGCATTTCTAAGTCGATTCAACAAAATACCTTCCACTTTCTGCAAGGTTTGAAGATAATCTTGAACTTCCTGCTGCTCTAAGTCCTCATTTTGTTCTTACTCTTCATGTTCCTTGTCAATTTCATTCACTAGACATATTAACTCTTGCTCTTGCTTTTCATGTTGATATCCTTTTCCTTGCACTAAATGAGCAATTTCTCCTGTATTCCTTATGCTAACATCCTCTGCTTCAACATCTTTCTTCATGGATGCATGTCGCTCTCGTGCTTATTTTTTCCTTACTCATAATTGTACTCTGCTGCCTGTGGCTCAAATCCACAGCTGTCATACACATGGGAGGATATTCATACCACATTGCCTCCTCGTCTTCCGCTGCCATCTGCCTCAACGATCACAATGACCGTCAACAGATTTTGGTCGTCAATGTCACCCAAAGGTAAAATGCATGTTTGTATTTCATGGACTCAAACATATTTTACATATTCTTTCCTTCATGACTAAACTCTTGTTCCATGGGAACAACTAATGCAATGTGTAAATTAACCTCCTTATCTCCATCTTCAACATACTCTAGAATGCAACTCTCTGGATGTTTCTTCTCAATAATTTCATTTTCTATTATTGTGGGAGTACTCTCTTCTCCCATTCTAATCTTCTTCTCAATTTCTGCAGTTTTATGCAAACCTCTAATGGAACGCTCTTCCTCAACTTGAATTTCATAGCCATGCATGCAATTTTCTTCACACTTGACTAGTACAGATTTCTCATTTCTGTACAAGTCCATCCTTACATAAAGTTATCCATTCTATGTGCATTTTGTTTCTCAAATTCATCTTCAAGAATGCTTCCTGCATGCACATTCTCTTTCTTCTCAATCTCCATGGACATATTTTTCATTCCCAATTCTAAGTCACCAGTTTTACTTTCAATCTGAATACATGCGTTCCTTTGCATGCTTGATACCATCTTCAAGCTCTTCACCCTCTTCTGGCTATCAGACGATGTGTGCATCCTTGTCATTAGTGGCATCACTTTCCTCCACATTCTTCGTGTCTACCTTCTTCATGTCCACTTCTAATGGGCAGTCTACTGCAGACAAATCCTACTCCAATGCTGTGCCGATACTAGGGGTAAAATTTTTCTATAACACTCTTCTCATCAGCCAACCATTCCCCTGCTCATATTTTCTCCTCCCTCATCATGTGTGCCCTCAACTCAACCATAATCTCTTCTGCGGCCTGCCATACTTTTCTGGTTTTGTACTAGCTCTATAATTTTATCTATATGCCATCCATTCTCTTGTATCAACCTTTTGAGGCATCTGCCCAAGGCTTCCTGCTTCCTTTTCCTCATTTGCTATTTCAATCTTCTTTCTCCCTCTTTCTGTTGCTTCATTCTTTCCAGTAAACAGCCCCTTTCTGCCCAAATGATCCTCCTGGGATCTTATATTATATTAAATGCAACATGATACAAGATTTTTCCAACAAAAAGCGGGTGGTATGAGAGCACGCCCCAAAACCACAAACAAACTAGGCCAAGCCTAGGAAACAACAAACACACTAGGCAGAAGCCTAGGAATACATCAAAACAAAAGAGTCAAGCCACCGCAACAAAATACCAAAATAGAGGGGGGTCGTGATCATCAGGCCAGCCAGGACCAGGAAGGTCCTTGCCAGTGTCAGGTATGTCCCAACCCGAGACCGAGGGGTCCTCCTCTTCATTGTCAGTCACCACCCGTGGGAGAGATGGCAAGAGGAATCCGGGGAACTTGTCCAAGGTGGCGGGGGGAGGTGGCGAAGCTCCAACCATCATGGGTGTGTGGCTCGGGAGCAATCGCCACCTGAGCCCCAACCAGCTTAATGAGTAGGGGGAGCCCCAGCCATGGTGAGTGAGCTGGTGGAGAAACACTCCTCTCGTGGTTGATTGTGGAGGATCGGTGAGCACAATGAAAAAAATGCCTGCCGAGAGCGGCTTCGACACCTCCACACGGGATGGCCACCACGGGGCGGAGAATGCCGAGAAGGCGAAGGTGGCTCTCGAGCAACATTACACGGGGCATCACCCCAATGTCGCAAAAGAGATCTATAAAATGCTCCACCTCCAAGGCCACCTTGTTGGCCTGAACTTGAATCTGTAAGCACATTGGAGATAACCATCGATTTATTATACATTGAAAATTGTTGATCAACTTCAGTAGCAAAAAAAAAAGCATTCCGTTCTTTCCATAACCAAAACAAAATTTCCCTCTAAAAACATGCCAAATCTAGGAGAACATGTGAGGTAATTTGGGGCTATCTCCTAAAAGAATATGCTGCCATGTGAAACATTCTGGCCGGAGGGGGAAGAAAAAGAATGAATCTAGTTCCAAGCCCATTGGGCTTTGGGGCAAAACCAAAATAAGTGCATTAAGGTTTCCAAGTGGCCACAAAATGGACATTTGGGGGCCGAACACCAATTTGAACCAGCGGGGCCTATCGGAAGACCTTGATGTAAAATACACCACAAAAAATGTGTAATTTTGGGCTCCACACAGGTAGACCAAATAGTGTCAAATCTCCTTCTCCAACAGGAAGGAGAAGAATGCAACCCCACCTAGTGTTGAGTTTTTCAACCATGGGAAAATGTGGGGAGAGCCAACGATAACCCTTACTAGCTGAGTAATTCCGAAATGGGGTGTCAACAACCACTTCCAGTCCATCCACCAAGGACGGGAGGGACACACAAAATTTTATGCAACATATGATCGGGGACCGAATTAATGATTTCGATGATACTAGCACGATCCTGGGTGGTGAGTTGAAAATGAGCTTTGAACTCATCCAAGGATACCAAGATTGTGTGTGCTTGCAAAACAAATCTTGAATGGAACAAATTCCACACTTTGAAAAGCTTGAGCGCAGAATTCTAGGGACTTCTACAAGACACCGATCCTGGGAACTTGAATGACATGTGACCACCACAAGGATTGTTGATTGATGGAAAGGCCATTGTGGAAGCCATTTCCTTTCCATTGAAGCCATGGTTTGATGCATTCCCATGCTTTCCAGATACTTTTAAGCACGAAAGGTGCCAACAACTTTGATAGGAACTAGAGCAATGAGAAGATTGGAAACCCTAGACCTTTCAGTGGGGCGGCCATAAGGGAGCCCTCCTCGATGCCATGGCGCAGAAGCACTTTCCACGCTTCTTGACCTTCAATGCATCAATTATCCATTTCACATAGAGTGCCTACCCCTTGTCACAATATATCAATAAGACCCATCCCCCAGAGTCACGGGGAAGGCAACATGTCTCCCATGCGACTCTATGAAAACCTTTTCTAGAAGAGGCATTAGCCCAAAGAAAGTCTTTGAGAAGCTTCTCCAATTTCTTGAATTGAAGCTTTGGAAGGCACCCAACACAGGAGTAGTAGACATGGGTGGCTTCGAGGACTTTGGAACAAATTTGGAATTTCCTCCAATGACAAAAGGCCTTGGTAATCTAATATTCCAATTTTTTGGCCACCCATTGAACCACATACCCAAAGTTCCATCGGCGATGCCTAAAGGAAAAGGGAATACCAAGAAATTTAAACATCTCACCATGAAAAGTTTTCCAATCAAATGAAGTCCAACAAGTGGCGTAGGGAGGAAAGATTGCCTATAACACTGCATTTTTTCACCATTGAATGGAAGAACTAGAAGCTAAACAAAAATATCCAAGACAATGCATGGCATTGTGGATATTGTTCTCTTCCTCAATGAGAGTAAGGAAAGAATCATCGCAAAGTGACCATTGAGAAGTTGAGATATCTGTCCACAGAAGGCAACATAATTCCCTGATGAGCCCTTGAGATTTGGCTTGGGCCAAAAGATACCCAAAACCTTCAGTACGAGAACATAAAGAGTAGGTGCTAATGGGCACCCTTGGCGAATAGAGCGGAATAGGCCGAAAGGCTTAGAGTTGTGGCCATTAATGGTGATCTGGGTAGAGGCATTGGCAAAAAGCATTTGGATTGATTGAATGAAGATGGGGCCAAAGCCAAGGCTTGAAGCATGGCAAGAATAAATGGCCATTCAATCTGTCATAGGATTTTTCAAAGTCAATTTTAATGAACATAGTAGATTGGTTGGATCTTGAGCCCATTCCATTCCTTCCCAAAAACAATGATGTTGTCAAGAATGTAGCACCCCTGAATGAAACCAGTTTTCTCGGTTGGATGACAACATGAAGGATATGACGCAACCGAATAGCTAAGGCCTTGGAAATAATCTTGTATGAGACATTAAGCAAGGTAATAGGCCACCTAGTAATTTTCTTGGGATCTCCTGGTTTAGGGATGAATTTGATATTCCCTTGTTGATATGCATGCCTAGTGACTGGTTCTAAAAATCCTTCAAGATAAACCTAATGAGGTCTAGGCCAACAATGTCCCAAAGCGACTTATAAAACTTGCATGGGAAACCATCACAACCAGGGAGCCTTGTCATTAGCCATTTGCATGGCCACTTCATGAAGGTCATCAATGGTGAGCATGCGATCACAAGCCACCTTTGAGAGGAGAGAGTTTGCACGACACAACAACCAAACATTGGTCAAGAGTTGTTTGTCGCTCTTCAGAAGGAGCTTGAGCTTGAAACACCAACTTATAATGCTTGACAAAATCCTGAAGCATGAGTTGGGATCGGTAACCCGAGTTCCCATCAAGGATGGCACAAATTTGCTTGAGAAGGATTTTTGGCTTTGAGGGAAAGAAAGAATTCTTTGACACCCGATCCCCTACTTTAAGCCAATGCATGCGGGCATGAATTTGAGCTCCCCGAGCATTGTAATTATCCACAATTTGAATTTTCTAGTGAAGCTCTGCCACTTGAAGTTACAGAGCTTCTGAGAAAGGATTTCCTTGGAGCACCACCACCGCTTGCGGCTAAGAGTGGAGGTGGTAGCGGAGTATGAGCGGTGCCAAATTTTAGCCAATATCGACCATAGATTCTGAGGAATCTAGTCGTCCTAGTCATAACATCCTCCCACCATTGAGTCCAGTTGGCATGCATAGGTGGATGAAAGCATTGAAAATGATTTGGCGAGGGGACATGTTCCACACCCACTTGATGTGGTTGAGAGTGGGCCCATGTTCCATCAAGGCGGTATTGAGAAAAAATTGGCCTTTATGACAAAAAGGGCACCTATCATGCCAAGTGATACAGAATCGAATGGGGAATGGTCGAAAGGACAAAATCAAGGCATGACCTCCACAGGTAAGGAATAAATGTTGTCAAACTCAAAAAAATCTTGAGTTGACAACATAGCTCTGTCGAGCCATTTGAGAACCCGATCCGATCCTCCTCGAAGATTGGACCAAGTGAACCATGCTTTAGAGGTGGGAGTGTGAGAGGCATTAGGGTCATAAAACCCAAATTTATTGCGCATGAAAAAACCATGCCTCTCTTTCACTAGCTATCCATCACATAGGCAGTGCCCACACTTATCGGTGGGAAACTCAACCATATTAAAATCACCACTTATAACCCAATACACATCGGGAATTGTGCAAGCTATCCACCACCAAAGATCGGCCCTTTCGGCACATCATTAGAGTGTAAATGTTAATGAGGCCAAAAGGGCGGCCATCAATATTAAATAGGACCCATATGGCATGATTGGTGGGGTCGACACCATGATCCATCAAAAAGGCCACCATTTGGAGAAAAAAAGGGAAATTAAACCCCCACGCCCCCATCATGATTACTGCAAAATGTCAGGTTATCAAGGCCGATGGATTTACAAACCATCTCTAATTGAAAACTTGTAATTTTCACTTCCTGCAAAAACAACACATCTAAATTGGAAATTTTTTGCCGAGCATCATGAACAATATACTTGTGGTTGGATTCATGAAGACCCGCACATTCCAAGATAAGCAATTCATGGAAAATGGTGGTCGAGGGCCATACCATCATGCATCCAAGCCATCTAAGGCATCAACTGGTTTTGTAGAATTGAGCATTGTTATGCTTTAAAAATCCTTGCAATTCAATTTTTTTCACTCGACATATTCAATATTGTATTCCTCCTCAACATAAATCCACACTACATGCTTGGGCTATGATCCCGGGAGTGGCGAGGAGGACTTGAGCCCTTTTGGATGGGCCATGTGAACCATTGTTAAGAGTAACATGAGACTATGGAAAGAATGGAACATTTGAAAAAAATTTATCTAGTCCATGAGAATCGAGGCCACCTTGGGTGTGTTGGAGAATTTAGGTAACTGGACAAGTGAGTCGGCGAAAGATAGATGGTTCCTTAGTTCATGGGGGGGTTGTTCTTAACAACTGGCTCACTGCGAAACCATTTGAACCCGAGGGCCTTAGGTTGTGTTGTTTATTCTTATTTTTCTAGCCACAAGTTGTTTTCCACCCTCCTCCTGAGGGGGTTTGGCCACTTCTAGAGCCACCTTGGCTGTTGGGTGATTGCGAGGGACATAAAGAGGACAATCCTTGATCTTGTGATCAAGGCCTGGCACCGGAAGCAAGTGTTAGGAAGATTGATATATAAGATACGTTGGGAGTAAACGAATGTCTCCCATTTGAATCTCCACAAACTCTTTCAATTCTTGGGAGAGATCCACTTCAACACAAACACGCTTTTATGGATGGGCATTGTAAAAACACTGAGGTTCCATATAGACCACCCGCCCAATAGAAGAGGCAATTTGATGCAAAAATGAATGCAGTGGTAAGGGGAGGCCAAGAAATTCCACCCAAACTGGCACTTTGAGTGCAACATAATCAGAGACCACAAAGTCTTTGGTCCATGGAGAAAGGACCAACAAAGAGTTGCGAACATACCAAGTGGCCGAATGGTCAAAATGGTTGGGGCATTGGATGGGTCAGAGAAGTGAAAAGGAAAAATCCTTTGGTCATGTTTTGTACGCTCTCGAGCCGGATGCCATGAGTGGCCCAGGCCGAGTTAACCCAAGATTTGAGCATGCTTTCAGAGGGGATGCGACCCACAAAATACCCAATGAGACAGAACTTCTCTAACCATTGGCATGCAACATTAAACTCAGAATAGGTAAAACAACATCGGGGGAGATTCATTACCTCGTGGAAGACCTTTGGGATGAACTTCCGAGGGCGTTTCGGTGGTGGTACCATTGTTCAAAGCTACGCCACTCTCAGCCGTGGGTTTCAACAACAGATTATACATTGCTAATTGTACAAAAAAACACCACCAAAGGTGATTAGATCGCTTTGATACCGATATGCTAGTCCCTCGCCTTCGACTTTAGCTAACCGATATGTGCAATAGTTCTCGCACTCAAAATACACAGAAATAGGAAATTGATGTATAAAAAGAAACCAAAAGTAAGTGGAAAGATAACTTCACCCCAAGCAATTTTAATTTTTGATTGAAAAGTGATTACTATTAATAATACAGATTATAGTTTATACAATGCTAATTGTACAAAAATGAGTGGAAAAGAATCGCACTTCAATGTATCGAATCAACCCCATGGGTTTATACACAGCAATTAATCCAACTTAGAATAAAGTAAAAAGGTTTTTCAATTAAAAAAAAGTATTAACATAACAAAGAAAAAAAGATAAATAGTTCGATGGCTTGTTAACATCATGGCTTGGCACCTAAGTGTGGTAATTAGTACTTGATATTTACCGATTTGGCTAATATCCTTGAATTACGAATCGCATGCACAAACATAGTGTAAATGCATTATCATTCCCCCTAAGGATTGCAAATACTCCTCATTCTCACTCTACTTAGGCACTTTATCGCAACATTCTATCTATCACGAAGGGTACATTCTATCTATAGTTACACCTGCTATTTGTGTTAAGGCATGAGAAAAAACATAGGGGAACGAATTTCTAGATTGCATTCACACTTGCACGAACATGAGAGCTACATGGAGTTTGAGCCCCTCATTTGGGCAATGTAGTCCAGTGGTTAGAATCAACAAGGGGTTTGGCCACCAAAGGCAGTCCAACTCCACCACACATTACTTTCTTTTGTTATCTAATTATGTCCTCAAGTGCTAAGCACAAGAGAACTAGGGTTTTGATCACACAAGTGCATGAACAAAAATTCTCGAAACAACAAAAGTGCAAGAAGGATCTACAAGCTTAGTGATGAATCAATCCAATTTGACTAGAAGTCGAAAAGTAGTGCCAAACAAGATAAGTAGCACCTGGAGCCCGCTATGGTATACCTTTCCGGACACACCCTCCCAGGTCAGCCTATTCCTTGTGTCGGGCCTACCCTATCCATCCAAGTGTTCATGTGTGTGTTTCACCCTTCCCCATAGGTGATTTAGGGAGAAAAAGATCATTTAAGTACTTTAGAAGCAATGTCTCTAAAAGTGGATTTTCAAGCAAGCTTAGGAAGGGCTATCATTAGCCTTTCTAAGACAAGTGCATAATCTCCGGAGTAGTGTCAAAGCTCGATTCATCAAGGAGGTGTATTCATGAGCCAAGATCATTGTGCAACTGATTTAGGAAGATTTTGGAAAGATTTAGAGGTTTAGGAGCCAGTTCATCAAAAGCGGGTTTTTGAGGCCAAGGAGCTTGCATCGCGAAAGAGCACCTGAACTTCAAGAGGTGATTCCGGAGCTCCGGAATGAGTTGTGAGCCAAACAAAATATCAATGGAAAGCATTTTCAGTCCCCTACATGGTGGTAAAATCAGATTCATCATAAACCCCATGCATTTTTCTAGAAAACTCATTCTTTCCAAGCACATACTGGTGATCCCATGAAAAAAAGGTTTTTGAGGGTGTTGCAGGAAGAATCAAGGCATGAGACCCATCCCATCCTTCTCAAAAGGCCTTTTCCATGCAAATTCATATAAAGAGTGTGAAAAAAGTCATCCAGAGCTCAAGTTATGTCTGTTTCAAGTCTCTTCCCAAGGTACCATGTTTTAGCAGTTAGTCAAATTTTTGAAGGACACATGTCAGCATGGCGCTCAAGCACACTTTTGTGCCCCATTGTCCCTTTCCAAGGGGACATGGGGGACAAAAATGGCGCCCCTCCTCCCATAGATCCCATGGACATGCAATATGACCCTGGTGACTCCATTTAGCTCCTAGGTGCTCATTTTCTAGCCCCCTCACCTTTGCACACATGAATGACAAGTGTCAACCCAGGGTGAGGGCGCCCAGGCCCCCATTTCCCTTTCCAAGGGGACAAGGGGGACAAAAAAATGCCCCCCTCCTTGCTCCCTCCAGGTTCTTCATACGACAAAAAGTAGCTCCTAGGTGCTTGATTTCAGCCCCCTCCTCCATTCCTCTTTCCGTGCATGAGTGCCAAGTGGCAGCTCGAGGTGAGGGCACCCTTTTTGTGCCCCCATTGTCCCTTTCCAAGGGACAAGGGGGACAAAAAAAATGCGCCCCCCCTCTTCCCCATGGTAACCAAAGATATAAATAGCCTAACTTAGCCATTTTTGCCATTCCCCACACATTGCTCCATTTTCACCTAGAATTTTGGCAAATTTTCCAGGTTCCTTTATTTTTTCTCTCTTCCATTTGTTCCATTACTCCATGATCTCAACACCATGTTTATGCAAAGAAAAGCAGAAAAATCCTTGCTCTAATCTTCGTTTTGCTCCAGATTGAAGGTGTGCACAAGAAACTAAAAAAACTTGCTAACTAAAAAACTAGGTCACTGTTTGATCTCAATTTTTTTGCTTTCTTCTACATTTTTAGAGGCCGTAAAAACCCAAGTGATGGATTTCACATGTACTAGGAGAATTTTTTTGCAACGAGCAAACCCTCATTTTTCGACACCGAAATTTAAAAATCTTCCGTTCAGACGGGGTTGAGCCGAAACTTCAGAGGTGTAACAAAGACAAAAACCCATATTGAAAAAGTTTTTTTCATCAAAATCCGAGGTGGGAAAGAAAACTTGCAAAAATTAGGGACTCCATTAATGGCTGCCATGCCCGAAGGCCTGACTAGGAAAAAAATATTTTTCAAATTCCTAGGGTTCCAGTGGGTGAAATCTCTTGAAAATTTGACCAAAGCATCGTAATGAATTATGTAAACTTCTGCAATTGGTTCCGTTTAAATCCAACACCGAGAAGGCCAATTTCTATTTTTAGTAAGTCTCTATAGGAGAGCCTACTAAAAATAGTAAGTCTGAGAAAAATGTGCATTCACACTCTTCATTCCATTCCCAGACATGATTTCCTGAGACGGCAAAAATTTCTAAAATTTGATACGAAATGGTAAAAAAAAATGGCCAAATATTTAAAATATCAAGATATATGACTAAAAATATAAAATGGGAAATAAACCATTTGAGATTTAAAGTGGTGAAATTGAACTCATAAACTTCAAACCATTCCCTCATGATCCTTTTAAAGTACTCAAGAAGTTGCTTCCCAAAAAGGTGCAAAAATTGATTTTATGAAAATAAGAAAAATATTGCCATCATTCCATAAGCTCAAGATGAGCGTTTAAAAAACGAAAATGAAACGAAATTATCATGGCACATTTTTGCATCTTCCCGGCCATTTCCAAAAATGGCAAATTTTTTCTCTCCTTGATTTTTTCAAAAAGGAAAAACTCGATAAGGTGGGGTTATCCCCCCACGCCCCTCGTCCCCAGTAAAGTTCTCAACACTTCTAGACGTCCCATCTCAAAAAGTTGTGGGGGAAACATTTCTCCCAGTGTCCCGTGTCAGGAGGGGGACAATGGGAAATGTGGGAAAATGCGCTTCCCGTGACATCCCCAAGACGCTTGTAGATGCGTGAAATGCTTCATTCATTTCCAATGATCGAGACACTCAAAGGGCAAAATTCAAAGTGAATTTAATTGGGCGAGTTTCACGATGGACATACTAAAAATAGTAAATGGGCAAAGTAGGTTGAAAGTGTCATTTCAGCACTCCGCACCTCCTTTTGGTCCATACTCAAAGATTCTCACTCAGAGCAGGATTACCTTCATGAAGAAATAATCAATTTTGCATCAATGGCCATTTCAATCATCCTTGGGATCAAAATTTTCTTGATAGGAGTTTCTCAACACTCAAGTTCTCATTGGTCTTCATCTCAATTGTATCATTTTTCAAAGTGTCGAGGCAAGATCATTAGAAGCATCATTTTAAGAGTTTTCAAAAGGTGTTCAAAGGTGTTTAGAGGAGCAACCTTCATCGGTGTGGAGGATCATCGGTCTAAATATCATCTTCAAACATCCTCGAGGTGGTAGAATCATCATGATTGCATTGTGTAAGCAATTGTATCAAGCCTTCATTCATATGCATAATTGATCAAAAGGAGTGGCAAAATTTTCATGGATTGTTCAGGAAGGAGTTTTCTCATGGTTCAAAGGTCCAGAGTTCATCATTACATTGGAGCATTTCACCAGTTCATCGGTGGAGCTGATCTTCATCGAGACGGAGTGTTCTTCATCCATGCTTCAGAGCATCTCTTTTTCTCTCCTCTCTTTCTCCCTCTTCCTTCTCTCTCCTTTCTAATTCTTCGTTGGGCTTCATCATTGTATTTTGTCCTATTCACTTAAGTGACCTATTTTAAAATTGTAAAAGTATTTTCTCAAAATTATAAGAGAAATACTTAATTTGTCTTTTCTAATGGCAAATGAAAGGTCACAAGTGGAATATGGAATGGAATATGGAGAGTCATGTGAGGGAGGTGAGAAGACAATTCACATTGCTATAAATTGGGATGGCCTCTCCATTCCAAAGGATCCTAGATTTTGAGAATTTCTACTCTGAGCAATTTATGGATTGTAGTTGAACTTTGTATCAATGCACAAGAAATAAAAGCTACATTTCTTCCATTTCCCTTTCTCATATGTTCTTCTATTTCTCTCATCATGCACTTTGTAAGCATATAAATAAAAAAGAGTTTGTTGTTTTTTTGATAGATTGAATTAAGAGACTTTGTGTTCATAGTCTCTCGTTTTGTCTTGATGTCACTAAATAGGTTGTTTTCTTTCTCTATATTAAATGTTGAACTACTTTGATTATTGGGTGTGAACTCTGCAATTGGCCTACTCATGGCAGTAATCTTCCTTTCCTAATTTCTCTCCTTCCCCTCATCATCGTTGTGATTTCCTCCCTTGTACCTCATACAAGCACTTTGCCACAAGTTCAATGGAGTGTCCTTGTGTGATCCCCAACGCCTATTTGGCCAACCCACAACATTTAGTTTAGGATTAGATTAGTATAATGCTAAGTCAATTCATCATATTGTGTATTACTATATTTTGGCATGTGCTTAATCAAATAATCTTTCTTTAGTGCATTTACATGTTATAAATCAAATCTGAAGGTTGGTGCATTTATTTATACAATTAGATTGAGCATTAGTCTCTAATTTTCTAACCGAATTAGGATATTTCCCACATGTTTTGTATTATAATTTGGGTTAAATCATTTGGTGAACTTATTTATTGATCGAATCTAACTTCCTTTCCCCTTTAGGATTTCAATTCTCATCTTTTAGGGTTTCTAGATTTCAATTTTGATTTTAGTATCCTAAATTTGAAGTTCAACATTTACCCTAGTGTATGCATATCCTTGTTGCTTCTTAGGGTCACCATGTGGTTCCTACCTCAAACACTAGATTTTAACTTTTATATTCCAATCCATTATTTCTTTCTATAAGGCTCGGGCCAATGGCACTTCCAATGAAGGAAACAATGTCACTCATGTTTTACCAATATCCCAAACTCCTCTTGTTGATTGTTATGGTCATTATATTCAACTTAAGACCACTTTTCACCAATCGGTGCCTATTCTTAAGGATACCTTCACCTCTGCATGTTGTGCTGAAACGATTGCTTGAGTGTAAGCTTATATCTCCGCCTCCCCCTCAAAGGTTGATATGAGTAAACCTTAATCAAGATCATTCGATGCTCATGCATATTGTGACTATCATCGGTGTATTGGCCATTCTACAAATTGATATTTCAGGCTAAAGCAAGTTATCCAAGATTTACTTGATATTAAGACTATTGAATTTCAAACCAATCACACTCCTACATGTCATACGTATGTAAAACCTCCGACACTTGCTCCTATTGGCCATGCTTTGCTAGAATCTCAGTCATTCTACTCCTAATTCTAATTTGGAACATCTTATCCATGCCTACACATGTAATAATATTCAATTTGAAAGAATCCTGTTACTTACTCATCATCAAAGAGCTTGTATCAACCTTTCTCCCATCTCCCCTCGAACTTCACGTTGTAGTAGATACCATCCCGACCCCATTATTAAGCCCCAACTTATATTTGGATCAGCAGTCCATGTTGTCAATACCAGGCAAGAAGGCCAACAGCAAGTGGGGAAATCACTCTAATCCTCTATAACCTCCTCCTACTCGCTACTTGGAAAGTGGGTCAATCGGAAGGGTATGAATTATTGGATCAAATACGAAATACTCCTGTTAAAATTTCAAGTCTTGAGCTATTAAAAAATTACCAGCAGATAAGGATGCACTACTTAAAGCAGTACGGAATACTACCCTCCCAATACACCGCCTTGGTGGCTTTTGCTTCATCATGAATACACTTAAAGGTACTAATAGGCCCATTACCTTCACTAGTAAGGATTTACCTCCTACACATATAAGGGATCAATATCACCCCTTCATACTATAGTTCGAATTCAAGGATTTCTAATCAAGCGAGTATTAATCAATAATGGTTATGCCCTTAATATTTGTCCTAGTTCCTTATTACAACAAATAGGTATTTATGTAAGAGCTGTTCAACAACCATCCTAAGTTATCAAATGTTTTGACAACGCTCATGGGCCCACATTAAATACAATTACTTTGGACTTATTATTCAGACCCAAAACAATGTCTACCACATTTCATACCTTAGATGGCCTGTCGACACTAAAATTTTCCTCCATAATTTCTATTTCATTAATGTATGTATTAGAATAGGATGTCATTAAGAGTAATTAGAGAGGTCCGATAGAAGATAACTACGCTACAAGACGACGCCGCCAATAATGTATAAGACGGAATAATAAAAGTACAATAGGAATGTTGTGGTAAAAAGTAAATATTTGTCGAAGTGGTCCAAGAATGTTAAAATGTCAAAGTTTGGGTAAGTAGAGAAGTAGGGTCTACATGATTAGAATTAGAAATATTATATCGGTAATAAGGACAAGGAGTGAGGTCATAAATATTTTGTATATTTTATTTGTAAAAGTCTAAAAATGTGGAACCCATGTGAAATGATAAGGTTTATCTTATCTTAAAAGATAAGCTTATATGCATGATAAGAGTTAAGGTATGGAATATGATTCGTCAGAGGGATTTTTTATCCTATCTTAGAGATAAGATGGATAAGCCTGAAGTTATAAATAAAGAGGCCACCCCCTCATTTAGCATAGAAAGGAAGTAGTGAGAAATATTGTAGGAAGTGTGTGCAAAGGAAGCCATCGCTTAAAGGTGTGTCAAGAAGCCATTAAGAGGTGTAATCAGTAAGTTTCTCCCATAGTCTTCATGAAAGGCAAGTGAAGTCAATAACACTTCAAGTACCTCATGGGTGAGATCAGAACAATTTCATGTTAATATTATAATTTACTTTGATATTTCGATTTGTCATCATTCCTTCTTATCATAGTCGATGGTATTCTTGTGTTATGTTGTTTTTGTGTTTCCGCATTTACATCCACCAAACTAAAGGCTACGCATTAGTAAATAATCATAAGACGAGGAGTTCCCGTGAAGAATTATCATAAGGCCGGATCGGGTGATGACATTTTGTTCCGCTGTCGACCATTCCTCGTTGGTGGATTTTCCGGAGAGATATTCCCACTTAGTCAAAAATCAATCGAGGGTAACCTTATTTTTACATGCATAGTAGCTTACCATGGTAAAGTCATTTTGCCATGAATAGTAGCTTACCATGGTAAAGTCATTTTTGTCATGGAATAGTATTTATCACAAAGAAAGTCACTTTTTTTACCGTGAATAGTATTTATCATGCAGTAACTTCACTTTTTACTCGTGAATAGTGTTTACCACAAGAAAGTTTTACCATCCGCAGTAAGTCAAGTTTTACCATAGTTACCGTGGTCATTTCTATTTTACCGTAGAAAGGTGTAAAGTCACTTTCTATTATAAAGTGATTCCAATTATTCAGTGCACATAAGTCTTGTTGATTGTTTCAGGTCGGTATTTTACTTGGTTACTTTTGAAAATGGGGAAAGATTCTCTGCTTTTTTCACCCAATTTCAATCTAACGAAGATGCTTCTTCTTTCATTCAAGAGTTTAAACGATCTTGTATTCAGAATGGCCTTATAAGAAGGGAACAATGGACTGAATTTTTCCTACCTTTTGATGGTTCAACACTTAGTGGTTTCAAACACTAGGTGAAAATGTGAAAATTCATGGGATTTATTAACTCGAAAGTTTTCAAGAATTTTGGAACAAATAGTAAATATGCAGATCTCATGATCGAGATCACAAAGCTATCCCAAGGAGAGAAGGAGAAGATAAGGGATTATCATGCTCGTGTTCTGTGAGCTAAGGAGGAAGCTCGATGCCCGATCCTAAGGAAGGATTAGCGGATGGGTCATGAACGGCGTGATAATCTCCTATGTAAGACTTCATTCTCGGGATGAAGCCGCAGATCGATAACGAGTGAAGTATGACCGCCAGCCTACTATCAACAAGCAAAGGAGATTGCAAGAAGGCAAGAAGAAAGTACGGAAGAGGAGCCCAAAGAAATTGTTACAAAGTAGAGCCTACACCAACGACCTTTGGGTCCAATCCACAACCACTCCCTGAGCACAAATATTTCTCCTAAGTACATCTACCGAGTATGAAGATCTCGCTCAAAAGATGGGTTCGCTTAACTATTAATCTTCTTCAAGGAAAAGAATTTAGTTCTCGTCAGGAGGAGATAGAGGTCCAAAAAGAAATATTTCAAGTCAGATGTTATGGTTGTTATAAAAAGGGTCATTATAAGTATAATTGTCTGACAGAGCTTCTACATCCGTAAAAGAGATAATGATAAAGGAAAAGCACTATGAATTCTCAGATGTAGTAGATAAGAGCAAGCAAATAATAAGTAGAGTGTTTGCTAGAATAAAAAGAAAGATGAAAGAAAAAGATAATCAAGATGGAAATGATCCTAAGAAGATTTAAAGAAGAAACTAAGTAAGAAACATAGAGAAGAAAGTCATCTCTTAATGGATTTTCTTTCAATTTCACACCTTACTCCATGCTTGGAAGATCTCATACAAGATTTCCACTACAAATATTACTATGCTAAAAGCTGAACTTTTAGGATATTCCTCGAGAAGAGGCGGAGTCATACTCAATGGGCTCAAATAGATAAGAGGCTTCATCCCTGCTTTCCATAGGCCGTCCAACTCCATCCACAAGCAAAAGGTATTATGTAATGATAAGATAATTCATCATTTTAGGATGAGGTGTCCAGCAATGTAATGACCGAGTTTCAAATGAAATATGTTGGGTTTAAAAATTGATCGCCCTTCAACACTTAAGTCATTAAATAAAGGAAAACTAAACATGTAAGGTGTAGTTTCACTCGCATATCCATCAATAGACTGTGATGAAAATGGTATTTGTGAGTTTGTTGCAAATGTTTCTCCTAAGATTACATCCACCAAGTATGAAGATCTGCTCAAAAAGAAACATTAACTAAGGTCTTCTTCAAGGAAAGGAATTTAGTTCTCATGAGGAGATAGAGGTCCAAAAAGAAATATTTGGTTGTTTGATTATAAAAAGGGACCAACCCGTCGATTCAATTTTCCTAAGATAATTGTCCATATAGAGCTTCTACATCAATAAGGGAGATAATGATAAAGGAAAAGCACCAACTGAATTCTTTTCAATGTATAGATAAGAGCAGTAAATAATGAAGTAGATGTGTTTCCAATAAAAAGAAAGAAAGAAAAAGATAATCAAGATGGAAATGATCCTAAGAAGATGAAAGGAGAAACTAAGTAGAAGAAACATAGAGAAGAAAGTTGGGTGTGCAGGATTTTCTTCAATTTCACAGGGCAAGGACCATACTCCATCTTGGAAGATCTTCCAAAAGGCCTCAAATATTACATATGGTCAACTTCGCTATGTCTTCTCGAGAAGAGGCGGAGTCTGGCGAAGTGACTCAATGCTCAAGAAGGAAGGAGGTCGAGGTCCCTATTTCGGGAGGCAAGAGGCGATCCCTACGCTCCACAAGCCGAGGTATTATGTAATGGTATTTCAATTCATGATGTCTTAGTTGATGGAGGTGCCAACGTAGCTTAATGTAATGACCGAGTCTCAGAATGAATATGTTGGGTTTAAAATTGATCACCCTTCAACACTTATGTTAAGGTCATTAAATAAAGGAAAACTAAACCGTAAGGTGTAGTTTCAAATGTGGCAATATCTCATATGGTGTCAGATGTGTGGTAGACTTTCAGTGATGAAAATGGTACCATGCTGTGCACTAATGTCATCATGGCTAAGGAGAGTTCATGCAAGAAACTACCGAATGAAGGTTTCATGACACTTGGACGGGTAGAGAGAGGGTGAAGATAAACGTGATCCCTCGACATCATAAAGCGTAACCCGTGGATTCAAGTGATGAAACCGATGATCGACATCCTCTCGATTACTCTAGTACCAAAGTGAAGTGGACACCGAAGATGAAGAAAGTGAGGTTTGATGTTTCACATGGATATCCTTCCACTACACCAACTCATGACCCCATAAAATTATCTCAAGAAGAAGTTGATGATCGTCTCCAACAAATAAAGATCGGTGATGCATGATGGAGAGTGAGAAGGAATCCTACCTCCACCTCTCTTCAAGGTACATACACATATTCACTTTTGATTACAAGGAACTCCGTCAAGTAAGTTGGGTAGAACATTCTATCGAGCTGGTAGATGGTGCTAAGCCCATAAAGCAAATGCCATATGTAATGAATCCTAATTTTTCCAAGACCGTAAAAGAAGAAATAGATAAGTTGCTTGATGCAGTGATTCATATTTGTCTTGGAGAATTCAAAAATGGGTTTCTCCTATCAGATCTCAATAAAAATCACGATTTGTGTTGATTACAGAAGCTCAATAAGGGCAACAAAGAAGGATCATTACCTCTTCCATTTTCGATCAGATCTTGGACGGGCGAGTAATGCCAGAGTGCTATAGTTTTACTGTCGATGGATATAGCCGCTACAACCAAGTTCCGTATAGCAGAAAAGATCACCAAGACCACGCTCACCACTCCTTGGGGAACGCTTTTTATAGAGTTATGCCTTTGGGTCAGTGTAATGCTCAAAGAACATTCCAACAGCATTTGATGAATAGGTGTTCAACCCTACATCGGGACCTTCATCGAGTATTTCTCGATGATTTTTGCATCTATGGGAGCAAGTTGACCACCTCGCACTCAAATGGAGACAACATTTCAAAGGTTAGATGAAGCACAAGCCTCACTAAACCCTACAAAGTGTGTCTTGGATGTTCTAAAGGCGTTTTGTTAGGGGCATGTCAGATCCAGAGATGGTATTGGTACTATCGATCCCCGATAAAGTTTCAAAATCAAAGATTTACCATTTCCTATGAATAAAGTAAGTTGAGATCATTTTTAGGCCATGTGGGTTACTATAAGGTTAGGTTCATCAAGAATTTCTCAAAGATCGCATACACCACTAACCCAGCTTCAAGAAGGATGTTACTTATGAACCGTAAATAAGGCACAGCATGAAGCTTTTGACAATCAAGGAAGCCCCCGTGTCTTCACCTATTTTAAAGAATCCAGATCGAGCAAGCCATTCATCAGTACACCGATGCCTCGATGCAAAGACTAGGGAAGTACTTTGAGCCAAAAGGATGAAAATGGGAATGAACATCCAATTTACTTTGGGAGAGCAGCATAAAATGAGCAAAATACTGAGGTAAATTATACTCAGAATCAAAAAGAGGCTCTAGCTATCATTTTTGTCAGTAAAGAAGTTTAGAAATTACTTGCTAGGGCAAAAAATTTATAGTCAGAATAGATCATCGTGCTCTAAAATATATCAGAATAAGCCTAACCCATCGTGAGGATAAAGCAAGATGGATAATTTTGCTACAAGAATTTGAATTTGATATTATGTAGATAGGCTGTGAAAGAAGCATGTCAATGCAGATGCACTCTCTCGAGCCTATGATGGTTTAGGATCATCTTGTGATGATGATGATTTCCCCCGATGCAAAGATTGTTATCCCTCGACACAATCCCTAGTGAATACATAGATATTTGGAATTATCCGAATGAATTCAAGTTTCCCGATGGTGCCAATGCAAAGACTAAGAGAAAGATTATCAAGCTTTGCACTGGTCCGCTCCATATTCTATTCTCGTATGGAGTATTATTTCAATAGACCCGATGGACAAAGATAAGAGGGCACTGGACGTGATCAAGGGAAGGAACTGCTAAGAATTCCACAATGGTACATGTGGAGGGCACTTCTCTGACAACTTACAAAGCAAGAAGGATCTTTGATGCAGTTATCACCGCCCACTTTTTTAAAGATTGTTATAATTATTGTAAGACATGTGATATTTGTCACAAACACATGGTAACCGTAAGACTTCATCACCCATTATGCCCTATTCTTCCACTCGTCCCTTTGAAAAGTGGGGAATAGACATCAGAGGTCCACTTCCAACTACCTCACGCCAAAATAAGTATATCAGAGTCGCTACATGATTATTTAACCAAGTGGGTCAAGCTAGGCTATCAAAACAACTTCCATGGATGAAGTGGCAAGGTTCATATATGAACGCATTGTCACCAGATTTGGTTGTCCATTAGAAATCAGAATGATCAAGGAAGCCACTTCATTAATGAGGTGGTAAAGCCCTAGTCAATAAGTTTTCTATTAAGCACACGAAGGCAACAACATACAAGCCAAGCACAAATGGACAAGTGAACGAACAAATTTTGTGTCAGGTCAAATTCTAGAAAAGATGCACTGCAGTACATAAATGGGATAAAAGGATTCATGCAAGATCAGGCATATAGGCAACATCAAAGTCAAGCAACAGGATACTCCCATTTCAATGGCTTATGGCATTGATCCAGCTTCTTCCTATTGAGTTCGATATTCCCACTGTGAGAGTTATGAAAATGAAAGAATGGATGAAAGTGATTCAAGAAAAGAAAGGTCGGGTACATCTTCATTTAGTAGAGGAAATGAGGAAATAGCAAAGGATACAAGCTATAAGAAGAAAATGAAGCAGAATGGAATACTTTGATCAAAAGATCCGTGGTCTCCATTTCATGTGAATGACTGTTCTAAAGATATGATTCCGTATACAAAAAAAGAAGACAGAGAAAATTTCTTCCAAAATGGATGGGGCCCTACAAAATAAAGAAATGCATGAAAATGGTACGCACGACCGGAGGAATCGATGGCACTCCCATTACGAAATGGGTCAACCACGATAAGTTGAATTTTTCCAAGATTCTAGAATAGTCTACTCGAGGACGGAGTAGTGCTTGTGAAGGGGAAGATGTCGACACTAAAATTTTCCTCCGTAATTTCTATTTCATTAATGTATGTATTAGAATAGGGATGTTGTTAAGTATAATTAGTAGTAGCTGTCTCGATAGAAGATAACGGCTTGCCACAAGACGACGCCACCAATAATGTATAGTACTTGCAATAGTCAAAAGTACAATAGGAATGTTGTGGTAAAAAGTAAATATTTGTCATAAGTGGTCCAAGAATGTTAAAATGTCAAAGTTGGGGTAAGTAGAGAAGTAGGGTCTACATGATTAGGAATTAGAAATATTATATCGTAATAAGGACAAGGAGTGAGGTCATAAATATTTTGTGTATTTTATTTGTAAAAAGTCTAAAAATGTGGAACCCATGTGAAATGATAAGGTTTATCTTATCTTAAAAGATAAGCTTACATGTACAGATAAGAGTTAAGGTATGGAATATGATTCGTCGAGAGGGATTTCTATCCTATCTTAGAGATAAGATGGATAAGCCTAAGTTCTATAAATAAAGAGGCCACCCTCTATTTGAAGATGGGGAGGAAGTAAGTGAGAAATATCAGAGTAAGTGTGTAAAGGAAGCCATCATTTTAAAGGTGTGTCAAGAAGCCATTAAGAGGTGTAATTGTGAAGTTTCCCATAGTATTGCTGGAAGGCAAGTGAAGTCAATAACACTTACTTTCATGGGTGAGATCAGTAATAATTTCATGTTAATATTATAATTTACTCTGATATTTCAGATTTATCATCATTCCTTTTATCATAGTCTGGTATTCTTGTGTTATGTTTGTTGTCATTTGTTTCCGATTACATCCACCAAACTAAAGGTCAGGCATTAGTAAATAATCATAAAGACGAGGAGTTAAGAATTATCATAGACCATGGACTGATGACAAATGTCCCTCTATGGATGCTATACCTTCAACACTTCAACACTTCATCATGCGTCAAATTCACACATAATGGACATGAATACACTATCAAGAGCTGATGAGGAACCCTTTAAACATTTCCAAATCAAGCAATCCTCATTACAAGCAACCTCGCTCATTCCTCCAACACAACCGATTTTTCTTAATAAATTACACATGTATGACATCGACAATCCAACAAAAGTGACAACAATGAAAATATCATACAATCACCACAAGAGCAAATATCTATAGTGAGTCGTGAGACATTACAACAATTGGTTAAAAAGCAATTAAGAAGCGCAAAGCACAATTAGCAAAACAACTCACTATAAAGAGTTTATGACATGAACAACAAAAAGCTCTAAACTACCACAAAATGCACATCCAACTAGCATGACCATGCCACTAAGACAATTAGGGAGCAATACATAGATTCTATGTACATCCCAAACTTACCATTCTAGTCAATTTAGAACACAATGATGTTATAGTTATTGATTGGGTACGATAATGACGAGGACACATGATATTATGACAAACACTTATGTAAATTAAATTTTAATGCCATCGACAATGATGTCTCCATGTTCCACTCTTTTTGTTCACCTCTAAAGCTTAGAATGCCAGTTGAATTAACACTCTTATAAGGCCATGGTCAGCAACATCTCCTCTCACCATGGAGCCTAGTACAAAAGATAAAGAAATCCAAGTGCAGACAAGAAAACATCATTTTGAGAAAGGGTTTCTCAACAAGGAAGCACAAAAGCAAACTAGACGTATAGAATATACTACTTCAATAGAGGCCACCATCATTTCTAAGCGTGTGGTCGATAAATTTTGAGATTTACAAAATCCAAATACATCATGTAACTCTTCGACAAAAACTATTTAGTTAATACAATTAGTGCTCTGACACGTTATCTCTCTCAAGACATCGTAGCAAGAAGATACCCCACAAAGCATACTATTGCTATCAAGTAGAGCACATTCTTTTAGCCTTACATTCTAGGAGGCGTCATACATCTACTAAGATTTCAAAACAGTTTGATCACCTCTTTTTGTGATTACCATCATGTTACTAGCCATGATGTTGATCATTGTCATGTATTAATATCTAAGATTCATATGCTTAAAGCTAATGGTACAATCAACATAGTCCACAATGACTCTCACACAACTAAAATGATCATATCCTACCCATATAGTGGAAGCATGTAATCGCCCTAGATTTGATAATTACATCGCTCACACTTAATATACATGGAAAGTATTAGAACATGTTCCACTCAATACAACCACATCCAAGAATATATGTACATTGATTCATTACACACCTTGGCCTTACTCCATCAAACATTATACTTGTGCGATCACACGACTTTTGGTTTTATTATGTTACTTGTGGTAGCACTCAATCCCCAGCCATACCCTCTTTGTTTTGGGAAGATCATGTCTGTGATGTTCTGAAAGGCATTATTAATGAGACCAATCACAACATTACCTTCCCTAGTTAAGTACATCAATTACAATTAAGCATGATGGTCTCCTTAACTAGTAGCTCAATATGAAACATCGAAATCCACTATGACAATGTAATATGGCCCATGCTACAACAATGAAGCATACATTAGGAATCTATGTTAGCTTCACAAGATAGACATTTAAGTTCCCTTTTCTTCATAAGCTTTATCATATGGCTGATTTGGGACTGGTAGATTATGATTCTTCTATGGATTATCTACTCGATGTCAAATAACACACTTTCAAACATTCTCAATATTTCAAAATACCAAAAAAATCAGAATATTTCAAAATTCCAAAAACATTCAAATATTCCAACAATATGAAATTAGGACTTCAGCATGATTTGATTTAATAATTTCTGCTTTACATATGTTGTTTTGTCACATGGTTTGATAGATAAAGATATTCTCTATTCTATACACACATCCGTTTCATGAGGTATGTGAGCATGATGCAAGATACATAGGGCTCTCCATGATTATAGATGTTGGAATTTCCTTTCACCCACTTGCCTTGCTAACTAGGGGCATCTTCTACACCTATGTCACCGCATTCGGCGGATTTAATGAAAAAACCCCAAAATTTGCCGAATGTTTTCCGAGCATTTCAAATTCGTTGTTATTCGCTGAATTTAATAAACTGCTTCAAAACGCGAATCGTGAGGGCAGATATATTTAAAATTTTCGTTTAAATTCGTTAGGGTTTCTGTTAAAAAAACTATAAAAAAGGGAGCCGCGAATGTAAATGCTACACATCAATCGTGTAAGCCTTCAGCGAATCATGCAAGCCTTCTCCGTCGTGTGTAAGTCTTCCACGAGCCTTCTCGCATGAGCTTTCACGAAGTCTTCCGAGACTTCTGCGACCACCGTTGACTCCACGCTTCCACAAAAGCTATAGTATTTTTTAGGTTTTGATTTTATTAAGTTTTAGTTTGTAATTTGATTTATAAATGTTTATAACTGTTTATTTTGTGTTTTAGGTTAATAAGTCAATAAGTTAATCAACTATTCAAGTTAATAAGTTAATAATTTTTTAACCTATAAACTAATAAGTTAATAAACTATTCACGTTAATAAGTTAATAAGTTTTTAACCTATAAACTATTAATTTAAAAGTTAATAAGTTAATGGTTTATAGGTTAAATTTTTTAACATATTTATGTAAATAATTATTTTATTAAAACAACATTTGTAAAATTATAACTGGATTTCTATTAGCCGAATTTAATCACGAATTTTATCTCTATTTTTTTAAGCAACGAATTTCTTACGAATTTTATATTTGGCGAATTCGAACACGAATTCAAATGCGGTGACTTAGTTCTACACTATCAAAAAGTGCGATTGTACTATTTCTCGCAATTTCTACTTCACGCCTCTCTGGTTATGTTCATATATTATATGGTGATATATGTTATTTATTACGACTTTTGTGACTAACACATGGGTGGTACAAGACTAGCATATCTTGTTCTATGCACCTTTGGCCTCCTGTCTATTGCTTCTTTACACATGGGATTGCTCGCCGCTTGTCTTGTGTGTGTGTAATTTGGCCTATCAGTGTGTGCGACACTTCAGTGTCCCTTGTTTGTGGCTTCATTATCCTTCACTTGTACGAACATTGGCTTAATATGTGTATGCAACACTTTCGTGTCCTCGTGTGGAGCCATGCGACCTTTCTATGTGCCATACACATGACATTATGCATGACTTTGTGTGTGAGCTTGTGAGCTTCTGTGTGAGTTTGTGGTTTGATATCTTCTTGTGTCATGATCTATATCATGCACTCTTTATCCTAGCCAGTTCTAGATTGTGGCCACCTACATCCACCTTTATATGATGATTATTGGGTACACTTACATTCTTTTCGAGTCGAGCAATCTACATGTTATATGATGATTATTGATACACTTCTATTCTTTACAGTTGAGTGATCTACATAACATCTCACTTGCCTCAAAAAAGGAGGCATTTAGTGGGTTATTTCAGAAATATCAATGGAACATCAAAATATATAGGAACAAATTATAGGGATATATTTACAGATAATAGATTCACTGCATTTATCAGCAAATGTAGGGGGCATGCTTATTATGACACTTACAAATTACAAATTCTATGTATTTATTACAAATGTAGAGGGCGTGATTATTATGGCAGTTACAAATTATAAATTCACTGCATTTATTACAATTACAGGGGCATGATTATTATGGCAGATACAAGTTCGGACTCATTGCTTTTATTATGCAGGTGGCATAAATACCTTACATATTGTTATTTTTATTTCAAGAGTTTTCAAGAAGTTTAAAACGCTCAAGAATTTACAAACCTAGATCCTTCTGCAGTAGTGTGGTTTATTAAGAGTAGGTTCGTTAGGGTTGTGAAACCCAACGTTCTGGGGCATTACAATTTGTGGGCCTATGTGGGCCCACTCCTCTTGGAGTGTTGGATATTTTGTGCACCAACATCTCAGTTCATTTTACTATTACTTTTAAATTTCAAATTAGGACTTGATCACCTCCACTTCTCCATGGTTTCTGTTATAATCTCCATCTCCCTACACCATTGGTAAGGGGGCATGATCTTCTCCATCTATAGAGAAAAATTGGCCTCACATACAGTGTACTCCTTCCTTGCTTCACTTTACTTTTTACAGATGACAATTTCAATAATATTTAGAGTTAAGGTTCTGATTTTCATTATATGGACATCAATACACCGTTGTGTTGTAGGTTTCACCCTGGAAGCATTTCAGAAGATCTCAAACACTCAAGCAATCAAGCGAATCAAGAAAAGATAGTTTGTTTACACACTCAGAATGCATTTCCTTTAACTTAGCAAATTTCATTCACTAGACTAAAAAGGGGGAAAATGTAGACACCTAAATCTGGTAATTAAGTGCTTGATAATTACTGATTTGACTTATATCTCTTAAGTACGACTTTTTATCATTCTTCTCTCTCCTAAGGCTTGCAATGCTCCTCGTTATCTCACTCAACCGCTCATAACCTGCAGGATCGATCTAAATGTTTATAAACATCTCTTACCTCTCGTTAGGCCTCTACTTAAAGCTCCTATCTTCTGATAGTACCATCCCAAAGAGGTCACTAGGTCACTAGCGTTAGACGCTATTATTTGAAGTTGGGCTCTAGTGTTCTCTTTTCTCAATGGTCAAATTTCTTAAATTTATCATAATTCCCCTTTCTAGGTCAGCCTTAATGTGAAATTATATCCCATGGAAAGGTATAAAGGAAAGTCTAGCATTCTCATTTACTCAAATGGCAACATAGGCAACCATCTAGCTCCTACTTACTTGGAATAACAAGGCAAACTTGTTTTTAATCTCCAAATCTCTAAAGAAAGCTGCCCTAAGCTTCCCAAATCAAGAGTAGACATCTCGCACCATGCCCTAAGCAAGTTCAATCTCTCCACACTCTTCCAAGAGCATCCCAAGCCAAGTCAAAAGCATTCCAAAGTCTTATCAAGTGTTATCAAGCACCTATACACCAAAGGGGACGCTAAGGGTTTCTTTTACAGCACTCTACTTAGGCACTTTACTTTAGCACTCTATCTATCATGAAGGGGATATTATATCTATAGTTACACTTCGCTATTTGTGTCGAGGCATGATTGTCAACATAGGGGAATGGCTTTCTAGATCATTAACACTGCATGAGAACTAGGAGAATTACATGGAGTTTGAACCATCGCCTCATTTGGGCAATGTATTTCAACACTTGGTTAGAATCGACAAAGGGGTTGGCCACCAAGGGTAATCCAAATTCACCAAAACTATATTTTGTTATCTAATCATGTGCTCAAGTGCTAATGCAGAGAGATTAGGTTTAGATCACGTAAATGAATTTATGAAGATTTTGAAACAATGAAAGTGTAGGAAGGATCTTCAATCAAGGATGAATAAACCCAATTTGACCAAATTTGTTTAGCATCAGATACTAGCACCAAACCGACATAGTGCTTGGTGCTTGTGTCCGAGCTTAGTGCTTAGATCTCAGTAAGGTTTCGTGGTCCAAAATCCAAGCCAAGCAAATTCAACCTAGTTACGCTTTTTTCTCTAATTCTAGACCCAAAACATTTGTGAGACATCCAAAAGCTAAGTCAATCTATCTTCTTATGTATTACTATATTTTGGCATGTGCTTAATCAATAATCTTGTTTTAGTGCATTTACATGTTCTCATTAGATTTGAATGCGGGAGCATTTATTTAAAAAATTTGATTGAGCATTAGTCTCTAGATTTCTAAGCTAATTAAGATATTTCCCCATATATTCTATATTTTAATTTGAATTTTATCAAACACAAGGCACATGAGCAATTAGAAGAGTAGGTGGAGTCGGGGATTTTCCACTTTCTCACCCTAGCCCCAACCACCACCAGTAGGTAGATCTGCAACATGAGTTATTGGCTTAGTTTTATCTTTATTAACACCTCTCGTTGATCTTGTGTAGATTGGGAAATGGTTATGGCCAATTGAGGAAAATTTGCTTCGCTACTCCACCCTCCATCTTGTAGTGTTTGTGAACATGGACTCACCACTCTCATGAAAGATTTGAACCAGCGATGGATGTTGTGAACATGTTGAACCACTTCGGCGCCTCGTTACATGAACAAGTGTTTGCCACTAGCTCCAAAGCAACTACCCTACGAAGATGACTCGCTAGTGAGGAGAATTTAGAGGGACTCAACTAATTGCATAGAGCACTTACCTAGTGGTTTAACAGGGTCTGAATGTGTTCCACCTCTAGTTGGACCTTCTCAACTTGCACTTGAATTTGTAGCATTACGTTAGAGATCACTTGAACTTTATCGTAACAAGAAGAAAACAACCATCGTGGAGATACATAACTGAAAATAACATTGCTCCTATCGCTCCATAAATGAAAATGAAATTGAGAAAGAACTGATTTGGTTGAACTATGAGGTAACATGGCCGATCTCCGAGAGCACCATTTTCAGAAAGGAACTCTAGACGAAATGGTTGAAAAGGGGTATGAATGCACCTCCGTGATAGAGCATGCTTGAAAACCACAAAAATGGTCGATAGATCAGGGGATGCTGGCAAGATGGACATAAGGTATTAGCCACACTTAGATGGACAAGCGTTACCAATCGGGCAAACCTTTGTGCAAGATACACCACAAGAAATGTGCTCTTTTGGGTAATATTTGCTTTTCACACTCTAAGACAATCCTTCATCCCCAAGTCTTTGTATAGGAATTGACATTCCAGAGAACACACAATGTATCCACATAATGTGTTGTGTAGAGAGTTGTTGATAACAAGTCGAGGTTGGTACTAGTGAAAAGGGGTATCAATAGGACACTTCCAGCTAGTCCACCATCTAGAGGTGTTTGACGTCCAATTTTAAGGAGCACTAAAAATAATAATAATATTTTTTCAGATTATTTTCACTTCTGCCCATTCGAATTCACCCCAAAGGTGGATACATGTCATCTCCATGTAGGATGACCTTTTGGTTTCCATTAGAACCCTTCATTTACTATTCCTAGAAACTTTCCATCTTTTGCATTGTTCCACTATAAATAAGATGGTTTTGAATGAAGACACAAGTTCGTAAGTCAAAGCTTTTGTTTTCATAAATCAGAAGTCGCAAGTTTGCAATTTTTGAGGCATACATCTCTCTTATACAGCTTTTCCCATTTGTATGCATCTTCACTTGCAGAGAATCAGAAAGCATACATCTCTCCTATAGAGTTTTCCTATTCTACATAGACTCTTGATCGCAAAGATGTTCGACATACATCTCTCTTAGAGAGTTTGACCAATTTGTACACATTATGAATCAGTAGTAAAATATTTCTCTTTCTCGCAATAAGATAGTTTTGTTTTTTGCAATAAAACTATTTTAATTTTGCAATTTTAGTGATTTTATTGTGAAAGTATTGCATAAAACATTAAACACCACTATTAGTGTGTTGTTTGTATACACCATATTTTTACGCTTGCTAATTATTTCTTTTCAGTGTGGCCTCATTGATGCATTCTCCTCTCGAGCGGTGCCTTAAAGGGCTTGCACGAGATCGGGGGTGATCAGACTTGGTCATGTGGGCTAGACCACAACATTTGAGAGATGTCACTATTAGCCTTAGTCACCCTACCCTTGCCTCGTTTCTTCCCCTTTGTTCACACATTACACTCATTATGTCTACTTATCCCACTAGGTCTACTTGTTCATTCTTATCAGGCACTATTATCCTTGTTTTAGGTCACTATGGACCTTTGTCATTTATCCCCATTTGCCTTCTCGCCCCCATTCATCATGTTTTACACATTTTTGACCTTAGGGCTTCCCCTGTTCCCGTATACACCATCGCCAATGGGCGATGTCATCAGGTATATACTTGACCTTTCTTCTTGTAAAATCACCAATTTACAACCACTCATCAACATTTGCACTTGCTCTCGCTTGTACTATTTCATACTATTTTGCACTTATCTACCGATTTGGAGTCTCGAGCTTACCTCTTTTACATTTGATCACCATAGTGAGTTAGGAATGGAGATCTTCTTGTTGAAATTTCCCCTTCTCCACCCTAGAGATTCTCTCTGGTGTTGTTGTCTAAGGAGGATTATGCATCAATGGTCACACACATGCTACAAGTAAGTATTTCTAACCCTCTTTAGTCTTTTATTTTGTATGTGCATGTTGTATGTTGGTCATTCATTTCTATAGACTAGAGTAGATGTATGTTTTCTTTAATTTATTGCATTGTCTTATTATTTTGCCCTCTGGCTTATCCACCTCCTAGTTACTCTTATTTTGAATCCTAGTAGGATACCTATCTTTATCTTAGTTGTAGGCCTTGGAAACCTATAGCTATCTTAGGGTTAGGGTTACTATCCTCTAGAATTACGACACTAGTGTTCCTTAGACGCTTTGTTTTTGCACAATGTGGCCGGTCTTAGATTGGATTCCTATATTTGAGAACCCAACTGGGAACCTCTCTTTTACCTATCATACATTGTCCACCAAATTCGAAAATAATTCGGATCATGCTTAGACCTCCCAATTCTTAGGTCTACAACAAATCTCCCACGCAACCCTACGAAACCCCGTAAGGCCTTCAAAATTGGTTCATATGAAGTCTCCAAGGAGATGTTCAAACTTAGCGTATGTAACCTTAAAGTATGCCCAACCAGAAGAATAATAGACATGGGTTTCTGCAAGTACCTTAAGGAAAACTTGAAACTTACCTGCCGGAGAAAAAGGTTTAGCGGTCAAAAAGCAATTTTCTTCTCCACGCTATGAACTACATAGTTCCATAGATCTATAGGAGATGCCTAAAAGGCAAAGAGGATTCTTAGGAAGTTAAATTGTTCTCTAGGACAAATTCAATACCACTTGTACTTCTGCAGCCCAATGGGCAAGGGAGTGTTAGGTTGCCTACAAAAGTGAGTTTTTTCCTATCAATGGAAGAATGAAAGGATGAGAAGAAGATTTCTAGACATTCCATGGATTTAGAGATAAACTTACAAGCCTTTTCTTCAGCCAAAGTGAGGAAAGAATCATCAACAAAGTCTCCATTCACCATCTCATTCTAAGACTAAGGGAGGGATATACTTTCAACTAATCGTCTAGAAGTGTAATCATCTAAGAAATGGCTGAATCCTTCAGCTGCAAGAACATAGAGGGATGGGGATAACAGGAATCCTTTCCTGATGGATCTGAACAAACCAAAATGTTCAAATTGCACTCCATTAATGGTGATACACACACCAAAATCCGAGAAGAACATTCTAACTGTTTGCACAAACCTAGCCCCAAATCCTAAAGCTTACAAAATGGCTAATATAAAGGCCATTCAATTCTTTCATAGGATTTATCAAAATCAAATTTGATGAATAAGGTTTTTTGTGCGAGGAGGAAGCCCATTCCATCCCTTACCACACTGCAATAACATTATCAAGAATGTACCTATTGTGAATGAAACTAGGTTTCTTTGGGCAGGATGCCATTTGTCTTGAACATTATTTCCATCCTCGGGAAGTGGTGAGGGGCTGTGAGAGCAGCGCATAACTGTTTTGTGATAAAAACAATTAAACTACGGTCTGAGCCCAATTATTTTGCCTCTATAGAAGGTTGTGATGGTTGGGAAACTATAACTTGGCTGAGATAGCTTGAATATATATGGCTGCCGCTTAAGGACTGTGAGTAATAAGTGGTTTCGCTTGAGCAGCAATGGGAACTGGCTGTTTGCTGGGCGCCGTAGAATTACCTGTGGATTTGCTTATAATAGCTGGTGCTTTGCTCACTCCGCGAGCTTTCTAGTTTGCTTTTTGCCAGTGACTGTGGTTCACAAATCTACACAAGTAGCAGCCGTTTCTTCACCTTAGGGAGATTTTGGACGGGACAGACAGATGTCAGTTAGCCATGAAAGGGCATTCACAAATCTTATGGTTTGTGGCTTGACACCAAAAGTAGGTATTCAACATGTTGATGTACAACATGGATTGCAAGATATGTTTGTCTCCCTATCTGAATGTGTATTGTTTCCTTAAGATTATTGGAAAGATTGACCTCAATACGAACACAATTTTGTGGTCTAGCTGCATAGAATTCGCTCTACTTTTGGCATTTGAAGTGATCTATGGGCTTTATTTTTGGTCTATAAAACCCCGAAGGAGCAAAGACTGGAAACTCAACCTGGACTAGGATACTAAGTTTGGCTTGTTAAGAGACAATGAAATCCCTAGTCTAATGGGAGAAGATTGTAAGGGTATCGCGATAAACAAGCGGTCAGATTCGCTATGGCTTTGCAGTGCTCAATATTTGAAAACTTAAAAAGAAAAGAAGAAAAACCTTTGGTTAGGTTTTGAACACCCTCGAGCTTAACAATGTGGGATTTGTAGTTATTGTGCACCCAACTCTTAAGCATACTCATAGAGGGGATTCGGCCAGCAAAGTATGCAATCAAAGTAAAAATTTCAATTTAGTAACAAGCCTTATCAAATTCAGGGCAATCTATAACAACATTTGGAAAGGAGTCAAATCGGAGTGCATTAACTCATGGAAGAGCTTCGGTATGAACTTCTTAGTTTGTTTTGGCGCCACTGCTATTAAGAGCTCCACCGGAAACACTTGCATCAAATGATGATTGAGCCACAAAGTCACGCATGTTATAGTTTGGCTTGCTGCCAAATGGGCGGTGAACTGCTAGGTGCAGCGCAATAAATGCAACTGACTATGGAATTCTGCCAATACATCAAGAAGGGAATTATTATAATGTCGATGAATGACCAACAGTAGGTCAATAAGACTGGAAGGACAACATGTTACTATAGTCAGTAATAGGGTAAAAGAAATCCTATTAGAAGATAGGAAACATGAAAACAATGTAAAAAAAGAAATGGCCAAAGAATCTCCTTCAACATTGCAAAATCCAATCAGAAAGCATTAAAAATTGCCAAAAATCTACTTCACCTGTTATACCAACTTCTAGTGTAACTGGCATATTCTCTTCTGCAAAGTCTTAAAACTTCTGCATATGGTCTATCTGCTCAAACCCTGCAGGCCTACTCATGCTCTATTTGTTGTAGGGAATTGTGTAAGTAATGCACTTTGGGTTGCAGCCATTATGATTTCTCTACATCTTTCTTAACTTTGTAATTTGAAATTTATGGTCTATTAGTTGATGTGCTAAAAATAACAGCCTGCAATGTATCTGCATGCCATGAATCTATTGCAATGTTAAGACCACTTTCTATTATGTAGACTGACTTTCATAGGAATATCAAATGATCCACATACATGAAAACAGTTCTAGATGTTAGATATGATTCGCAAGTTATATTTGATCGAGTGATTTCTCTAACAGTTGTTTATTGGTACCTGCTAGGTAAACAAATACTAACAACTAGTAATGGTGCAGCATTGCAAGAATCCAATGAGAAAGCAATGGAAATGGCCAAAGAACATCTTTCAGCATTTACAAAATCCAATGAAAAAGCAATGAAAATGGTTAAAGCATGTCCTTCACCCATTAGAACAACTTCAAATGAGGCTGGTATATTCTCTTCTACATCCAGTAATGTGGATCACGGTGTTTTTCCTTAATTCTACCTAAAGATAAATAAAAATTCTAAAACCGTTTGTCAGTCCTAGCTTCATATATTAAAGTTCTAACACCATTTTCACTTCTAGCTTGCTTCAATTTATTTAGGTTTCTTTGCTTGAAAATGTAGGATGCGGATAAGAATTCTAATGGTATTAATTATTCAGTAATATAATATTCCTTTTCTTTCTACATCCAGTAATGTGGATCACGGTGTTTTTCCTTAATTCCACCTAAAGATAAATAAAAATTCTAAAACCGTTTGTCAGTCCTAGCTTCATATATTAAAGTTCTAACACCATTTTCACTTCTAGCTTGCTTCAATTTATTTAGGTTTCTTTGCTTGAAAATGTAGGATGCGGATAAGAATTCTAATGGTATTAATTATTCAGTAATATAATATTCCTTTTCTCTGTTTTGCAGATGATGGTAATGCAGATAATAAATTGTATTGTTCTTTGAACATTGATATCCCTACAGTGTTGAGAGTCAGAACTATACAGGTTATATCAGCAGTATTGGCAGCAAAAAGTGTCTTTTTCTACAAAGTAAGACCTCACTGTGTCCTTGAATGCCGCCATTTTCTTTCTAGGTGTACCCTTTTACTTATCCCTTTTATTCCTAAAACCTTCTTGACCACAAGATCTCCTTTCATCATGTGATTTTTTTTTCCTAAAATCTTGCCGGACAAATGAAGCTTTTCTCAAATGGTATGCGAGAATCTAATCAAAGAGATGTAACTCTCCATGTAAGGTGTTCAGGTATGTTTTCTTAGTTTCTGTTTTCTTTTATTTCAAAACTTTTGGTGCACGTTTTAGTTTTTAGTGAGATGTAATATTTTTCTAGTTTTTTGCAGAAGAAGAGGCATTTATGGATTTATTGAACTTCATTTATTGTGGAACACTCAATGCACAGACTACAACTGCATTGTTGGATGTGCTAATGGTTGCGGACAAGTTTGAGGTCCCTTCTTGTTTTCATCACTGCATTGGTGCTTTGCAGAGCCTACCAATGACAATAGACTCTGCATCGCTTTTCATTAGCCTTCCTCCTAGTGTGCTTATGGTTGATGCAGTGCAATCATTGATAAATGTTGCAAAAGCATTTCTTACTAAATATTTTAGTGATACTCAACTGTAAGTTTTCTCCTAATTTTCTCAATGTTTGATGCTGTTTTTGTGTTTACTAGTTCACTGTCTTAACTTGAATCAGGAGCTATAGTACATGAAAATGGGATTTTCAATGTCACATGTTCCAAATACTCTTGTGATCTCAAGTATTTATTTACTAATTATTATACATGATTTTCAGGATTACAGAAGAGCATATGAATCTACCTTTAGCAGTCATTGAGGAAGTTTTGTCAAGTGATAAATTAAAAGTTAGATCAGAAGATGCACTCTATGATTTTGTTATAAGGTGGAGTAAAAAAATTATCCTAATGATGAAGAGAGGAGATATGTCTTGACCTATAGGCTTAGCCACTTGCTGCGCTTTCCACACATGACCAACAAAAAGCTCAAAGAAATTCTCTCTCAGACAGATCTGGATTGCTTAAATGCATTGAAACTAGTCTCAGAGGCACTGTTTTTCAAAGCAGAACCTCCCTATAAAATGAAGAGCTACGACTTAAAAGAAATTCATCACAAGAGGTTCTTTGAAAGGTCTTACGTTTATAGATCTGTTAGAGTGATGAAGTTTGATAAACCTCATACAGAGTGCATGGTGTTTTGGGATATCAAGAAAGACGAATTAACACTCAAACTATGTTCCGAAGCTTTCTATTTTGGGAACCAGCAATTCCATCTTCTGTTTCAACCTGCTATCAATAGTTATCATCCACCCTGGTTTGGTGTGGCTGTGGTAAGCAGGACTAAGGTAACCTTTGAATTGGAATCTGAGTTTTCTGTTCGAGCAAAGCCATCAAATAACTTTGTTGTGAAGGTCAGTGGGCCACTTCGATTTGGTGATAAAAATATAGCTCGTTTTTACAATCTGTTTAGTGAGCCCTGGTGGCTCATTATATCTGACTACAGTCCATATCTTATTGACAATGTTTTCCACATGCGTGTGGTGCTCAACCTGAGGTCATAATGGCTGGGTGCAAAGTAAAGCTCTGTAGATAAGTGGATGAGATTTGTGTTGTGAGAGGCTAGTGGCTCCAGTAATAATTGTAGCTGTAAATGTTTAAAAAAAATGGAATAGTGAGTGATTCAGTATTATTTTTCAGAATATAATTCAATTATTCATCAATAGCCTGATTACAGATTGATTTGTGATCTGGCAGACTAATTGTTCAAGTGATTATATTTTCATTTGCAGTTGTGGTCTCTTGAAGGCAAATGCATATTACTAATAGTAATGGAATGTAACTCTTTAAGTATTATTGGCAGAATATAACTCATTAATTGCAATAAAAATAATGTTTATCTTAGGAACACAATTCTTCTTCTATTTGTGCAGTTATTATCATACATGGCATTAGTTTTGAGGTAAATTTTGCAATATAACAAAGGCTTAATAGTTTTCCTGAATATGTTCATTCTATGTATCATGCAGACATCCATACCTCGATTTTCTATTTCAATTGGAAATTTCATTCGAACCCCATTGTTGTTTAATAAGATGCAATGAAGGATAAAATTGTTTAGGATATGGAAATGCAGTGAGAAGAGGAGGAAAATAAACAAAAAGATATTGCATGGTATTCATCATAAAGAATGCTTAAACCAGGGTTGAAGTTTGGGGCCGTCTCCCATCAAATGGAAAAGGTTTAGCATTTACAGTGCAGAGATCCTTCCAATCACCCGTATAAGGTCCCGCACCAAAACCATAGGCAAGGGTAGTCATAAAGCCTTCTTTACCTTCTAAAACTAGAAAACATTAATTTCGTACTGATTATGTTAGGAATATTCTATTAGTGCTCTGTTATATTAATGGGTGAGCTAAGTTATATTTTGTATATTATACTCTGAGTAGTCCTCACGTAGCTTGTATTAAAGATATTTGTGGTTGTGAAAGAGATCATAGTTGTTTTAGATTAGTTGACTATTTGGTTTTGGGGACCAAAACCCACAGTACATAACGACAAAACCAACAAGAGCCAGGCTAAACATTAGCCCCAAAAAGACTAAGGCTCCCAAAAAGGACAATATAACTTGACCCAGTCGAAAAGCCCAGCAAGGGGCGAGGCAAGAACACCTCAGCAAAGTACATATATATATTTTATTTATTTTTATACAAAAATTCCCAGGTACAGGACACAACAGAAGAAAAAATAGGCCAAACTTCCGCCTAAAAGAAAAATTGTTGGAGCAGGGGTAGGCCACTGTCTCTGTCAACTTGCTTCTGCTCACTCACTTGCTTCTGCTCTTCCTTGTTGGCAATCTGTTCCTGCAGGGAGGTAACTTTTTTCTCAAGCATAACCGGGTCCAAACGGAAGGTGTTCACCCTTTTTCACGCAGGGCGTCCTTCATATACCATTCCCGTATATCTTCAATCAAATTCTTTGTGACTTCTAGGAGGGATCCCACAACTAATTCCAAATTTGTGATTTTGCTTTCAGTGCTAGCCGACCTCCAAGAATTATCTCAACCTGGTTTCCTTTCGAGGACTCTCCTCTCTTCATATCCGACAACACCTCAACCGCAACATTTTCTCTTTTATCCTTCCCTTCTCTTTGCCTCTTACTCTTCAGTCTGCTGGCAAGGGTTTCATTGTCAGAGTCTATAGGCTGGGGGACTTGGGAAATGGTAGGTTTACCTTTCTGCACAAGGAGCATGATCAAGTCATGTTGGATGGGAGAATCAACTTTGCCATGTTTGAAGTCCCCCTTGGTGACCGATAGGACCTAAGTAAGAAGAAAGGGATACTCATGACCTGGTTCCTCCTGAAGAAGTTAAGGACAGATGGTGTGTAAATTTTTTTCTAAATTTACCCTCTAGGGTAATGTACTTCATAATAATTTTACAAACTTCATCCCATGGTTTGGCAGACAGGTTCGAGATATACCATCATCGAACACCTGACAGACTTCACCCGGCCGAAGAAGAGGGATATCTCATGGCTTCTTCTCTTCTTGTCCATGAAAGAGATCATAGTTTTTGTTATTGGTATTGTAAATAGTTGCAACAATACTACATGAATAGTATTTATTGGTAGAGTAGTTTCCTATTTTAATTTTATAGGAAACTCGCTACCTATTTATTTGTACGTTGTTGGAAGAATACTTGTATTGAAATATTATTGTTATTCTGTGTATTAGACTCCTGCAGCTCTTGAGAGATTATCTTTCTGCCCCTTAGATAAGTTTTTGAGAAATTTAATAAAAAGTGGTCCTTTAAAAGAGTCTTGTCAAAATGGAGAAAGAAAGACAAGAAACCACAGCCAAAATGCAGATGATTCAAAGGCAAGCTTGCTAACATTTTCATCAGGAATACCAGTCACACTTATTGTGCAGAAAACTACAAGTCCTTGTAACTGCACGCAGAAGAAACACACTCCAGGGTTTAAGAGTTCTCTTACCAACTCGATTTCATTTCTAGAAGTGGTATTGAACACATCATGGATTAGACACTATAAAATTGCGAGACCTTGCTCTGCTACAGCCACCACCTCTTCCCTGCTCCCTTTACAATTTTTTTGGGAAGACGGTGATGTTCAAGGCCCAAACACAAGCTGTCCAAGTTCAAAACTCAATTACCGGAGAAGATCTCCAACAACAGCATGCATTGATTTCCATCCAAAGCCATCCCAGTGACCCAGAGATTGTACATAGTGGCACGAGGAGTCATCCCATCCCTGCAAACATTAAAGCCCCCAGTCTCCCCACACCCATTTCGCAGGAGGAGCCTGGAAAACCAGAGATAGAGGAAAGCACTGGGGTTAAAGCACAAATTACTCTGAGAGTAATTGGAGAGGGTAATTTAACAACAATGATAATCACAGGACGGCCATAAGTTTGTCTAAGTTCCATCAAATGGATCATAGCAGTGCCTTCAATTTGAACATTCAAATGTGCTCAATCATATCAAAGTGAGGATGTGAAACGATATGGAGAGTTAAAGCCCTCGCCACCATTGAAAAAAAAAAACTTTCAAACATATCCCATTTTAGGACTGAGTCGTAGTTTAACTTCAGGATGAATAGCATTTGTAAGAAAAGGACATATGCCCTCCCATCTGTCCATGGCATCACAAGTAATAAGGTCTGGACAATTAGTAAGCAAAGATATGAAAGAGTTGGCCAGACAGTCCATAGCTTTGTCAGCTTCCTGATGGTAGTGTTTGACACTGATATGAACAAAGTGCTGGACGAGGAGAAGAGATTCCTCGATCCAACAGGGGAGAGCATATGGTAGTTCCTTCTGAAGATATTTTAAGCCCATAGACATGGACCATGGCTTTAGCATCATTGTTAGCACAAGAACTTCCTCTGTAGATGCCCACAAAGTTTGGATCGTGATCTCTCAATAGGCTACCTGGCAAACACAATGTCACTCTTTGATGCTCCATTAAAGTTCAATTTAACTTAGGCACTCAAGGGGAAATGAAGGTGACGTTTTCTCTAGAAATGTGATTTGAAGATACTTATTAGCAAGGGATATGCAGCGCTTCTACAATTGCAATCCTCGTAATTGTTTATATGATTACAATTGCAAATTATTTATTATTCGTAAATACAAAAGTGCCTCCTCCAACAAACTTCCTCGCCAAGCATATGCAAAATATGAAATATATTCTGCAACATGAAATCTTCTTTTTTTGACATGTAAGCTCCAATCTTCTCGTATCCTAAATGAATTTATTTGTGAAGGTCGAACTACCTACATCACATTCAAAAGAGTTGCATTTGTTTTTCTTTTGGCACCTATTCTTACTTATTGTGCTCATGCTCAATAGACCATTAAATCTTTCATTCCAACTATCACCAATGGAAAGTATGCATCTAACATTTTAGCATTAAATCTTTCATTCCAAAATATCACCACTGAAAATATATATCTAATATTTTAACACAATTCAGTTTTATTTTAAAAAAATATACCTGAACACAACATTTATGACATTTTAAGATCATACTCCCATGGGAAACTAGAGTCCTTTCCCAAGTTTTACCAATATAAAAACTTAATGAAATCTCCTTCTTTTTAAAACTGTTACCAAAAGTTCGCTCCCCTAGCAAGGCATCTAAATTCATTTGCTCTTAGTTTCTTTTCAAGTGGATTATTTAATAACCTTTAGGTCGCATGTTTGTGGGTGCCTATGGTGTAGAAATGGTTCTGCGCACTCAACCATCCTCTTTTCAAAGATTTCTTTAAAAATTGTTCTAGATTCTCATTCTTCTCCTCCTCCTCCTCAAATATATACCATTCTTCTCAAAGAATTTATTGAGTATGGTAGAATCTAGAACTAATAATTTGGGCAAAACAAGAGGGCGGAAGAGTGAAAGGAAAAGCAGATTTCAGACTGAAACACTTCTATAATCGACCACTATGTCACTCCTAAGTACTTGATTGAAAATGCATGATACACAAGGAGAACATGTGTTTTATTCATAGTTACTTAAGACTCTAGGACGGCGGACGTAGTACTAAGGTTTCCGGATGGCAATTTTTTTGAAAATTGACGGTGGGGACGGCTAATAAAAAATATATATAATTTATTAATTTTACAAATATAACATGAATAATTCAATAAACTAAGACTTAAAATTGAAAGTTTGAAGATTGAAACCATTAATGATTAATCCAATTATTCATCACATAAGCCAAGGCCCAAAATGCTACATCTATCACCTATATATATTATATTCAATGTTCAAAACTTCAACATGAGAAGAGTATACACCCACATTACATATGGTATTATGCATGTCTAACCAAAATGACATTACATAACCAAAATGCAAGTGACAAGTACAACTCAAAAATCACTATTAGAGAAGCAAAACCGACTAGGAGTGGAGGAACTCGAGATCCCTGATCCAGATGAATTTATGGATGGTCATCTTATGTAGAGTGATGTGTTACAACTATAACCAATAATAGGGATCACCTTTCTATCTTTGCATTAAAAGTTAAAACAACATCAAGACACTTGTACAAGGCTTGAGCTTGTCAGGCTAGGAATGGGCTGATTAATTGAGACAATAAACTTGGTGCAAATCAAAATTGTATTCAACTAACTTCAGACAAGGCTCACAATGAGATGCTAATATATATTTATTACATTGAGGAATGATAGTTTAGTTCATCTTTAGGATGACTATTGATAAATCCTAGCACCTAGGATTATTAATATATTATGTACAATAATATCATCTCACCTTGATCCACAAGGGTTATTGGGAAACCATACATGCCTCCAAAATTTTCAAACTTTTCTCTTCCAATTGCCTTTATTAGGATATTTGTTGGTTGCTCTATAGTTTGAAAATATAGTAATTGGAAACCAACATCTTTCACATAATGTTAGATCAAATTATATTTGGTGTTTATGTTCTTGGTTAGGTTGTGAAATACTAGATTCTTAGGCATTTGGAGTGACGAAGTGTTATCAACCATTAGTGGTGTAGAAGAAACATATTTTTCCTATAAATCTACAGAATATTTTTGAGCCACAATATTTCCTAGGTCGCTCTGCAACGCCATATATCTCGCTTCTACTTAAGTAATTGTTGGCGCCAATCGCTTCTTTGACTTCTAAGAGATGACTATTGTTCCTAAGTTCATCAAGAAACCTGAAGTTGATTTCCCATCTTCAAAATTACATCCATAGTAAGAATATGGTTATCTCGACTCATTAGAACTTTGTTGCCATGGGAGTATTTTGATAGTATTTGGAAGATCTTATACTAATATTTATCTCATGCAAATATTACTTGAGACTCGAATGCACAGAGATTAATAACCACACAATATAATAGTTTCACTTCTATATTGCTTCATTGATATTGAATATCACAGGTTACAAATATATAGGAGATAATCAATCCTATAAATAAGGTGTTGGTTGTTAACAATCTCAACCAACCTAAAACTATATTCCCGTAATATATATTGTTATAACAATATATATACGTTTTAACCACTTACATATAAATAACAAACCATAACAATTACCACTGTAATTATTATTTACAAACATACTAATGTGGAGCACTAACAAATATGAATTCCTAACATTCCCCCCTTAGTGTGAACATGGGGAAAACCTCCATACTACATTGCACCTGATTTCACGATCATGTGATTTTCCTTTGGATTATCACAAACCACAAGTTGGTTTTTCATCGGTTAACCAAAAACCGAGAGTAAGGTGGTTTTCCAGTGGTTGACCACAAACCACAAAGGGGTGAAGGTTTTCAAATGGTTTACCTACAACCATATCACGATGTGCTAGTGCATACTTCGGCTCTCATCATAGTTGCTCTTCTAGAGATAACATTTCGGAATCCATCACAGTGCAAACATAATATTCCACACATACAAACTGAAGCATTGTGTCATTTCCCCCACAATGTGAAGTTTCCATAACACATTATTTTGAAAACACCACACTAAAATCAAATGAAATAAACACACACTCACACACGCTCATCATAAAGAGCGAAGCGGCCTGCGCATGCATGTGCACAAGAGGACGCTTGATTGGTCCTCCATCCTCCCGCCTCCATCCTCCAATGTTTTGCTACTTAGTTAGAAAATGTGTCGATGAAGCTCAATGATTACAATAGGACGTTGCGTACAAGCGATATTGCGTCCATTTACTAAATCCAATTAAAGATTGGATTTACTTGACTCAAGACGATTTTGACCACACTAATAATGAGATATTTTGACAACTATTGACACTTGTTTTTGATGAAATCCTAAACCTAAATGAAACGAGATGACACAAAAATTGACACACAATACTATTCGTGACATATTGAGGACTTTCGATATTGGACTAGATACAATAAGACACAAAAGAGACTCCTTCGAATAACAAGACAATTGTTAATGACACTATAAACCATCATTTGACTTTTCAACCAACTACATTGAATTGATAGCATATAAATACTATGGACACACTTTTAATCATGGGCATCAAACTATACACATAGTTTTGGCCTTAGATGACAAAAACAAGACTATGAAACTAGACTCTTAACCCATGATATGACAAATATACTCAACACACTATAATTATGTCGAAGGCATTCCCCCTATGGGAAAGGGCTTTGCAGACATTCACAGGGACTATGTCAAATTTGACGGCCGAAATGACACTTTCCCTACTATTTTCACAGTGATTTGTCTCTTGGTTTTTTTATTTTCCTATTATTAGTCATAAGTGGTAGATAACTCAAATTCTTGTTTTTTGTTTTCCTATTATTAGTCCCATGGAGATGGTCTTTATTGTAGATTCGGTTAAGCTTGGAGCATATTTTTAATATTTATAAATCTCGTAACATTTAGATGTACCCTATAATCATGCATGATCATAAGTGGCAGATAACTCCAGTTAACAATCGTCGGTGGATGGGAAATTTCAATGCTTAGCTATAAATAGGGTGCAAAATCGATCCAAAGGTGGAATCAACTTGTTTTTAAAAATATTAGCATGTGTTGTGAGCCCCTAACATCATTAGCCAAGACTATTATTTAAGACTAATTATTCGTGAATTAACAATGTGCCATTGAGTTTGGAAGACTACACACTTGCTCTTGTAGATTAAAAAAATTTATCAAGGACTTCAAATTTTTCATTCCCTTCGTTCCTCACAAAAGCAAAGACAGTATAATTACACGGTGGAAGGTATCTTCGAGTTTTTTCACAATCCCTTCTAAATGCTTTTGCTTTCCACTAGCCACATGTTGCTCTAAATATCATGAGATTTGTTGGTATGTGTGGTAAATGGCATATCTTCAATCTTCAAATATTTAGAAGAAGGAAAACATATGCTTTGGTATGGAGTAGTTAAGTATGAAAATCTCATTCCCTTATCATAACCTACTCCAAAAACATACGGTTTCAATTTACAACTATATTTATGAAATAAGCTATTAAAGATGTTTAAAGTATGGAGAAATAAATCCTCTATTGTGAAGAGGAGTCTCTAGTGATGCACTCTAGAAAAATGGGACTTAAACATATGAAGAACCTTATTCCTATGGGATGAAGGGACATTCATCTATTGTGTCATATGGTAGTACCTATTTTAACAACAATAAGCAATGAACAAAAAAATAGTAAACAATAAAAATTTAGAAAGCTTTCGAAGCTCTGATCAAACTATCTCAAATGAGAATCAAATTACTAATAAAGATAAATAATAAACAATTAATTAGCTCAAGATGAGAGTCATCTAAATTATAGACATTGGTAGAAACGAAGGTAGTTATGGGAAGTTTTTAGGAGGGTTTTGGTGGTGTTTGGGAGGGACAAAGTAGAAAGGGGATGTTGGTTTGAGGAGTTATGGTGGGAGTGAGGGACTTGGTCAAATGGTGGGTTTATAAATCTCAAAACATTTAGATGTACAAAACGTTAGAAAATAAATGCTCCGGGAGGAAAAGCAAGAAGGTAGGATGTAGAAACCCATAATTATGCATGAGCAATTTAAATACTTAAATTGCGCTAATTATCGCCTTCTTTGCGAAACTAGCGACATATCGTCAATAACACTCTTTTTCCCTCACATTGTCATTAATTAATTACACTATGCTAATTAATTAAGTTGCCTATCCAACTAACATCCTAATTAATGACCTTCGTTAATTATTCACCCTTCTATCTAGACTAATTAATTATTATTAATTAATTAGCTTTCCTCCTATTTAACCAATAAATCAATATTCAATTGATTCAATCCTTCTAATAGCCTAAATTGTACTTCAATATTCCTCTAATTAGCTTCTATGAGCTTACATCTACCTATTAGTTAGTCACCTTTGATTAATTAAAACACCCCCAACTCCCATGACTTGCTAAACATAAAGTAAACCCTTCTAAAGTAAGGTTACCTTTTATAAAACAACCTTATCCATTCCTAATCTTGTTTTACTTTTATCCCACATGCAAAGGGATGAAGTGTTTCTTTATCTATATGGGCTATATAAGGAGCCCTCCTTCTACCTTTATACCTACACCTAAACTTCTATTGAGAAGACAAATGCAAAGCATATAACAAAATAGACTAAGAGCTTACCTTTTTTTCTTGAGAGTTCATCATCTTGCAGAGTTAAGCCTCTTTCCTAAGTGCTTAGGTCATATGGGAGGTGTCAAAAGGGTCTTGTAGCCCAACTTTGACAAGCCCTCATTCCTAGGTTCTTGGAACACTAAAGACAACCATTTTTGATTGCCATGGAGCCTATTTAGGTCCATTCATTTATTTGTTAGAGAATAAAGGATTTAGATGCTTAAACATTGTTAGTTTCAAAGTTTTTGTATATCACGAATGTTAGCATCTAACCCTTGTTTAATTCTTATCTTATGGTGCTTAGTATGTTGTTAATTCTTTGCTAATTAAGGCTATTTAGGTGTTAGTCTTTTCTTATATTAGCATTAGATTAAAAACAACACATGCACATGGTAGGATACATAGCCAACACAAGCAAACAAAACACAAGCCATATAGACAACAAAAAACACACAGATAGACACAAAAAAAGCAAGTATAGAATCAAGGATGATCAAAGTTAAAAGCATAAATACCATAAACATAGATGTTGTATTATTCCTTAAATCTAAACATGAATGAGAAAAAAAATAAAATTTCATTCTAATTACCTTAGGCCCATATTGACCCTAGTTTTATGTGTTCCAGTCGGTACCACTTCCAATAATTTTACACCCTTCCCACCCTTTATTTAAGCATGTCACGTGGGTGCAAAAAAACTTGGAGTGGCATGTATTTGCACATATAAGATCATGGTCTATATAAGTCAGAGTTTTAAGTCGTTGTTTGGCATGGTTAGCTGCACTAAGATTCTTTTGATTCCCTATGAAATATATGGTTCCGGTATTGATTTCAATTATCTCCTTCAATGATACATCCACAATTTCCGACTCTTCAAATTGTGGGCATATCTGCTATCTGTAGATCTAAATGATGTCCCTTGGCTATTATCGGAACAATGTATCTTTCCATAAGAAATGTTGGCATTGTTCACATAAGAATCCTCGAGTGCATTGGTCTTCCATATGCTAAAGCAAGTTGCTTGCAAGGGGATATGATGTTATACCAAATACAACGTTCAATTCAAGTATATCAACAACACTCATACCATGTTTATCACAAATGTTGATATTTAACCCTAATGCTGACAATAATAGTTCCACTAGTTTTTTGTGAATCACCTTTCCAAAGACAAAAAGATGCATTGCATTTATTCCTTCTTTGTTCTCGCAATTGATGATGCTTGGAAAATCTATATTTTTATCTAAGATAAAGTGCCTCACAAGATCCATTTGCTTATCAAGCCTCCTAAAACCAGAGGCTCTAAACCCAACTACAATCATGTGTAAGACATTGTTTCCACCATTGTTTTTTGCAGTTAATAGAGATGGGAAAGATGATATAAGTTGTTTAACAATGCCCAAGTGACCTCTATAAGATGTTACATGTAGTGGTGTGTTTCCTTGATCATCTATGAAAGCTATAATATCTGGAGATACCATAAGCAACTCCTCAATCACCTGAACCACAAACTAGACATATATTACAAACTGGAGTAGGAAACCCAAAAACACACATATGTATTATCTCTTACTGTTAGAATAATAAATATGGATATATATGCAATGTCCAGTTTACTTGTTCTGGAGAATTTTTCTTATTGCATTTTCAAAAGGAATTATGAGAATAAACAACTATCAACCATCTATTTTCATAACATAGGTTTAATCTACAAGAGGTTAATATGTTCACTCAAAATTATTACATATTATTCATCAAGAACCTTTTTGGTGTGAGTGCAAGAGTACTTGTTTTGTCAAAAGAAGAGCTCATAGACTGGAATTCGGGGGACATATGCTTAATCCTTCGAGTCTTCCCACATCAAAGTCAAAATTCATGATGGCTTTTAGAATCTTTCTTTACTTTTAGTACATGTTCTTGCCATAATTCACATTATTGCTAAATTGTGTCTTAATATCCTATTTTTGGTATTAGGCTATCAACATTATTATGAATAATCTCGAAGACAACTTCGTTAAAGATATTTTATTGTACATGCTGAAAGCAAGTGGACTCAGAAGCAGATTATGAAATATTTTCTGCTAAACATTTACCTAATGTGAATGAAAGAGAATGTCACTTGGACCTTGATCAAAGAAAAGTACAAGGTTAATGTGACAAACATAAAATGTTACCAGTAACCCTAGCCTCTCAGTTAGAATACTTGAAAATTGTGCCCACTAGAATACCACTAAAGATGAAATATGTTAGTAGTTGGAGAGTGTTGAAATATGTTTTGCGCGGATGCATGGTACTTTGTATTTATTGACTTTTCTGAGTGTGATTCTGAACAATATTATACAGAATTTTTTCTCTGAGGAGTATGTTGAGTGGAAAGCTAAGCAATAGACTTTGATACATATAGGAATTAATATGTTTCCCCTATTTGTTTTGGACATTGTGCTTCCATGCTAGAAATTATCATTCACTATATTTGAGCCGTGATTAATATGTTATGGTGAGCTATTTCTTATTCCCTATTACATTGTCAAGTGCTATCATGAGTAGAATGGTGTTGACTTTAAAATGGATTTTCATCACTGAAGGTATTCTTGAGCTGGGAATCATTTTTCTCTCTTTTAAGAAACTAGAAAAGCAAATATTTGGTTACAGGGATTTGTTCTGTATTCAAGAAAAAATATTTAGAGGGAGTTTCCCCCCGTTGAAAAAATTACTAGCGAATAGCGATGGCGATGACACTTATCTTTGTATCATATGTACAATATTAGCACTGGACACATAACAAAGTGCATTTGTACAGGATTGTTCAAAATTCATTCTTAATAGAAAATTTGACTTTCATATGACTTCATTCTGTAATGGCAATTCGACTTGTACATTCCTATTCCCCTTAAAATTTTGGTGGTTCAGTATGGTGTTCCACATCCTTTAACCAATTTTTTCTTCTCTTAGTTCGTCTCATTAGGTAGTTTCCTAAAAGTAACGCTCATGTGAAAATAATGTCTTGTTACTTGTTGGTGTGTGAGAATTATTGTCAAGCTTTTGTAATTTTCTTCTTTCTTTTAACAACGGAAGCAAGCTTGGATGCCTTGAAAAGCATAAATTATGTATTTTGTATCCAAAGCAACATTGTCATTCAAGGGGTATCAAATGTATTCATGTTTAGTGAAAATATAATTTCCTACAAAAGGCTACCATTTATGATATAAATTTTGCAAATGTACAAAGACTTCATGTATACATGTTTAGTTCAGATGTCGTGATATAAGATTTACAAACTGCATATGTATGAATCAAATGGGAGACATGGCATTAGTTAGCAAAGATGGGTTCGTATATGGATGGAATTGGTATGGTCGTGCAAAATTGTTTCCATGGAAGTTACTTGCATAATGTTGGTTGGAAATCCTATAGTAGTTGTATTTGATGGCAAGTTTGGAATGTCAGGGAATGGTAGGTTGTTGGTCGATGTAAGTTGACGGATATTAGAGATTTTCATTGTTCTACGCTCTAGGTGATGACGTCGCTACTCAACATTTATGTGATCTTTATTTTTGTGTAGTTCTCTCTTTGTCGGGCTCGTTTTGCAGGAGTCGACATGATTGCGAAGTCACACACCTATGGAGTACATACAAATGCAGAAATAAGTCAAAATCAATAAACTATACACAATTGAAATGCATGTGGAGTTCCAATGGGAACTACTCGTAAGAGGTAACAATTTGAGGATTAAAAAACTGCATTTGTTGCTTAAGGAAAAGAAAATTTGTTATATGGAAAGATACAATACGTTCTAATAGTATACATGTATACATGTTTAGTTCAGATGTCGTGATATAAGATTTGTAACTTTTTATACGAATCTATAACAGATTTAAATGTACACATACAAAATTTCAATGCAATGTTGCATCTATATTCCTACACTACCACTATCAAGCACACACTTTATCGAGTGTATGGAAAACCCCAAATTTCAATAGATGTCAATATTACTGAATCCTTTTGAGAAATCTATGGGCTTGTTTGGTGTTGTACCACATCCATTGAAATTACAATCCATACACTAACAACATGATGCGATGTGTCCGAGCTAGTTAGATGTAAATCACTGTGGTCAAATATCCAAACAAATGCGATTTCCCAGGAGATGTGATGCCGATCAAAACACTTTTGTAACAATATGAAATCAGAAATATTGAAATGAAAATACTAACAAGACCGAGTCTGATTTCAACAAAGCACTCTGATCATATGAACAACAGAAGCTCGACAATGTGTATCTTTAGATGATCATCCAAACGTGAGGTAGATGCACGAGGACTCTCTTCGAATTATTCTTTTATCAATCTTAGGAGTGAAGCACAATGCAACTACCCCCTTATTCTTCTCAATTCTCCATCATCATAAGCCTTCTCTGATACCACTGATAGTATTTGGAAGAGCTTATACTAATATTTATCTCATGCAAATATTACTTGACACCGAATGCACAGAGATTAATAACCACACAATATAATAGTTTCACTTCAATATTGCTTCGTTGACATTGAATATCACAGGTTACAAATATATAGGAGATAATCAATCTTATAAAAAAGGTGTTGGTTGTTAACAATCTCAACCAACCTAAAACTATATTCCCATAATATATATTGTTATAACAATATATATACGTTTTAACCACTTACTTACATATAAACAATAACCATAATAATTACCACTATAATTATAATTTACAAACATACTAATGTGGAGCACTAACAAATATGAATTCCTAACATATTTGAGCCCCAAATTTTGTGTTCCCTTGAGATATTAGAGCACTCTCTTTGTTGCTACCTAGCGACTTTCTCTAGTTCATATGAATATAGAAAGAACAATGATGGAAAATTAAATGTTTAGTATAGTTATGGTTACATAGACTAGACTTCCAATCAAATGTATATACTCAGTTGCACCTATGAACTCTTAAGTATCATCTAATGTCAACTTCAAATTTTGTTCCATGGGCACCCTTAGTGGTTTGCGCTTTTCATTCTAAATTTTCTTAGAATTTCACCAATATATTTATTCCGTGTGATAAAGATGTATTTGGATTTTGGAATCACTTCAATACCCAAATAGTAATGAAGGTATCATAAATCTACCATATCAAATCCTTTCATCAATTTTACTTTGTTTTTGTAAGTGTCTTTCATCATTTCTTGTGAGGACCATATCATCCACATATGTAATTAGAAATAAAACTATTTTGTCAATGGTTTTGATAAAAGAGTTGCATCTTAAAATTTAAACACTAAAATTTTATGTTCAAGAGGTTCTCAATGAAATTTTCATACTATGCATCGGGGTTTGTTTCAACCCATATAATGATTTCTCGAACTTGCACACTTTGTGCTCTTGGTAGTCAATCATGCAAATCTTTCTAGATGAGACATGTATACAATTTCATTAAGATAAAAATTCATAAAAGTAGTTGTTACATCCATCTAATGAACTTTCCAGTTGTTCTGCAGGTGCTAGTAAAGCCAATAATATCCAAATATTAGTCCATTTCACTATTGGTGCAAAGGTATCATTATAGTCTATCCCTTCCTTTTGAAAAAAAAACCTTTTGACCAACCTTTCTTTGTATTTCTCAAGTGATCCATTTGCTTTGTATTTATTACGGAATACCCACTTATGACCAATTGGTTTACAATTGATAGGAGGATCAACTAACTCCCAAGTTCCATTTTTGACCAAAGCATCATATTCAATTTTCATTGCTTTTCTCCACGCATCAAGATTTTCAATGTGTTTGGAGGAAGTGGGCTAGGAGTCAAAAGAAATATAGTCTTCTTCTTTTGGATGGTCAAACGTTGATTTATACTTAGGTACAACCTCTAAGGTAAATGTATTTTTAGGTTCCAGCTGATTTTTCTAGGTGCTTATCAACTCATCAATGATTCTCGATATCACTTCCCATGGCAGGGCGCTTTTGTAGGAGATTCAAGAATTTCCTTTCCTTTTGGTTCATCATGGATGTAATCTACTTTACAAAATGGGAAAGGAGAAGATTCACCTTCATTTTCATGTTCATTCACCAATGCTTCAACAAGAACATTAAGCTCATCCATTTGCTTTATTTCATTATTGAATATTTTTGCATCACAAGACGGATTATGACCTGAAATCATACTTATCTTTCATAGCCATGGCATGGGTCAAGATCTCGAGACTCAGTTGAGGGTCTTCAATCTCTTCCACAATCTTCAAGATATTTTGCACAAAATCCTCCTTCAAAGCTTCCACGTACTTACTTTCATTTTCATTTGAAGAGTCTTCAAATTGAGCCTCAAGGAGATGGCTGGAAATATGATCTACACATGGCCAAAATTCATTTGAAAAATTCTCCTCCTTATGATACATACTTCTTTCCATCCATGAATTACCTTCTTGTAAGCTTGGGAATACCTGGTCTTCATCATTTTCTTATAGAGAAGATATCCATGCCTACTTGGGAAGGGTACACCTTTTAATTCAAGATGCATTGAATCATCTTCATGATATGAGGAAGAATACAATGTTACAACATGAGGAAAATTCTCTTTTCCACCTTGAACACCTCCTATAGAAACTTTCTTCACAAAGAGAAGGAAAGGCTCCATACTTGCTATGGTGATCAACATTACACTCTTTTGGTGAGGATGGTGAAATCAACTCCTCGGAGAGGTCATGTTCAATTTTCTCATCCACCTTGGTTTCAAGAAGGAAATCAGACTCTTTCATTTGTTCATCCATAATTGTTTCAAGAGGCAAATTGGATTCTTTTATTTTCTCCATTTCATCATTGTGAATTTGTGCATCAAGTGAAGATTCAAAATTGGAAAGAAAACTATCCATGATTACCTCAAAGTCATCCTCTTGAAGAATATAATTTTGGGATGGAGGATTGGTTTCTTGAACATCCTCATGGTTGGTGGAGTCCTTAGAAATCACTTGGATCATCTATCATAGAACAAGAATCTTCATCTCTCGTATCCATTGTTTCTCTAATGGGCTGTGCCTCAAGCCAAAATGAATTGATGAATGGAGGTTCAAATATCATGTTTTCTTCATCATCCTCCAAGGTGTTGATTTGATTCTCATTAGAAGGTTCAAGGATAGGGCATTCATCGAGGTGCACAAGAATATTTCAGGGATAAACACCTTATAATATGGGCAATCATCAAGAACTTCTTCCGAAGGATGATCCTCTTCTTCCTCCTTGCTACGGAGTGCTTCAAGCTCTTCATAGATTTATTGCATAGCCTCAACATAATTCATAATTTCAAGGCTGATTTGGGGATCCAAATTTCCTTCTTAATGCTCAACATTAATTGCACGTACTCTCTTTTCAAGACTTTCGCTTTCCTCATCCTCGTATGCAAGAAAATCATATAGAGGAAGGGAGACAAAATACAATGCTTTGAGTTTCTTAATCAGTTACATGGAGTTAATAACATTACCTTTGAGAGATTCTTCATCTTCATTCATTTGATATAGAATTTTGTATCTCTTCGCATGTTCATCATTAAGTGTTTGGATTTGTGATCATCAATAGGTGCAAGTCCCATTTTCTTTCCTTTAGCAGTAGTCCACTTGAATTGAAGCCACCAGGATTTGATGATAGGTTCTTCATAAACAACAATTTTCTTCATTCTAGATAGTCTTTCCATGACTATACGGAAATGCCACTAACCTTCTTTTCCTTGGTTGATTGCAAATTTTTGTTTGAAGTAAGAGACCTCTTCTTTGCAAATGTAAATATTTCCTTTTAATAGATGGTCTAGAATGATGGATAATAATAAATATGCGATCAAGGTGGCCATATTCTTCTTCATGGTTGTTGTCACTCATTGGTGTTGAACACCAATCTCAAATTTGTCATTGAGATGTGGGAAACGAACGTGACATCTAGATTCATTCCTTGATAAAACCTCCTTCAAACTCTAATTTTTATTTGAAACTCGATTTTGTTTTTTTGGCTTTAGAAATATGTACTATTTTTTAAATTTTTAGATATTTTTATGGGTGCACGAGAGATCTCTCCCGGTGAGTCACCAAAAAATGTTGGTGAAATATTTTTCATGTTGTAAATTATGTGTTTCCACCAATGGTCATAGGGCTAAGCCCATCCTTCTTGGTATGGGGAGGCTCCCATTATTGAATGTAAACTATCCTAATTCTGTGGGGTGGCCAAATAGGTCTGGGGTTCACATAGGAACACTTCATTGAACTTGTGGAAAAGTTCTTGTACGAGGTACAAGGGAGGAATTTGCAGTGATGAGGGATAAAAGAGATAAATTAGGAAAGAGAGAGTTATTGTTGTGAGTAGGCACTAGTAGAGTTCACACACAATAACTAGAGTAGGTCCACATTCAATTAGAGGAAAGAAACAATGTAAGAAATTAATAAGACTTACAAACTATAGACACACAATTCTTTAGATTCATCAATCAAGGACAAAATTCCTTCTTGGTTATTTAAGATCACCATGCTTGCAAAGTTGCAGAATAGAGAGAGAATAAAGGAAAGCATAAGAAAAGGAAATGGAAGAAATGTAGATCTTATTTCTTGTGTAGTGGTGATACAAATATTAACAACCTACAACAATCCAGAATTTCTACAAAGAAACTAACATTCAAGCTCTTTTGAAATGGAGAATCCATCCTAATTTATAACATTGCAGATTTCCTCTTCATCTACCCCCATGACTTTTTGAGTTCTTATTACACTTGTGACTTTTTATTTTCCTAGGAAGTGAGTAAATAAGTCCCCTTTTTATGAATCAAAAGGAACTTTGAAAATGCAACATTAGAGAGTCACTTAAGTGAATAAGACGAAATGCCATCATTGCATACAATGAAGAATTGGAAAGGGGGAGAAAAGAAAGAGGGAGAAGAAAAAGGAGTTGACCGCTCTAATGAAAATGAAACCCTAAATGATGGAAAACTCGCTGATTCATGATATTTGAGGGAGAGTTTCAAGAATGAACTCTCTTCCTTTGAATTCCTTCTTGAACCGAGCTACCACAGTGCTTACATTGTCTTCTTCAGAATGCAAACACAACTCAACAATTTGATCTATGAATTTGAAGCATCATTGATATTCCTTAGCACCGATTAGACCATTCTTTGTGATCTCTTGCAATGTCGAAATATATCCTTTAATGATGAAAAGGGACTATAAGGTATCTTCATTGAAGGAAAGAGGATCATCTCTATCTCTTTTTGACCAAATCCTAGATGGAAACAATGATTTCTTCGATCATGAATTTTCGATGAGTGGATGGGAACTCAAGTTTATGAACACAGTTACAAACCTCATTCAAATTATTGAAAGCATTTTTTCCACTAGAGTCGTGTTTGGAGATTACATTTTTGATCATACCGTATCTAACATCCATTATGCAGACCTAAAATAGGGAAAAATTGTCAAGAACTAATGTAAACACATTTTTCTCACGAGGGTATGAGAGTCGAGGGAGCTCATCTCGGACACAAGTGGAACACCTCATCGAAATGTATCTTCTATTTTCAATCTCCTCCTCACTTTCTTCTTCACTTTTGACAAAGTGGAAAAAAATATACTTGATTAGAGAGAGGACCTCTGAAACAATTTCCTTCCTTTCTTGATGATCTTCTCAATCCATCTCTCATTAGCCTTCTCTTACATCATATACCCTTTTGCTTTCTTGATCACTTCAGGGTCAAAGACATTGATTAGAGGAATGACTTCTACAACAAGAGGAGGTGTTGAACTGGATCCAGGAAAGGTTGGATGTAAGCACTGAGAGTTTTTACATGTTCCTCCAATTTCTCAATTGTTCATTTGTATTATTCATTATGTGTAAGAATCCAAGTTGAAGACTCCTTGAACAAGTGAGCATCACCCTCATGGGTAGCTTGAACCAAATATACCTTCATCATTACATAATCACCAGGTTTCATTTCTTTCATGAGCTTATTTACCTTTGGATGTTCCACCTCCACATATTGATTTTTGGATGCCACGGTGTATAAACATGAAGATTCGTGTACTTTCTTTCCCTCTTGGTCATCATGTATTTCGAGATGACCTCAAGTTAGGTGCTATTTCTGTTGCACTATTCTTGACTCCTCTCCAAGAAAGTCATTTACCCATAAAAATGATCGTAGGTGTGAAATGAAACTAGACATCTCAGGTTCTTAGTAAGGGACCAAAGCATGACCGAGATGGGTTGATTCAAGTGCTTCAGTAGGAACACCTAGATCTACCAGATGGTTAGGATCGAGAAGGATCAATCTCACCTAGTTCAAGTTGTTCCAGAGGATGTTCTTCAACCTTATAATCTGTCTGATATGTTAACACAAGTATGTAATTTAATATCATCACCATTCACCCTCTTTCTCTTTTCTAAATGAGATGAACCTACATCTTCATCAACTATGGTTCTTTTCTTTGATGTCACATGTTTCTTGATCATTTATGAAATTAGGGAAAGAGAAGACGATTTCACCTCTCCACACTAAGGATACAAATGGGGGAATGGAATTGTGTGTGAAATTTGAACTTGATCTGGATACTTACTATTTTTATTAAATCACGACTCACACCTTACCCCCAGTTTCTTTTTTTATTGAAATTTCCCAATTTTCAATTTTTGCAAATGTTGAGTTCCGGTCTTAGGAAATTGCACAAAGGTTTCAAACTTGTTATTTATTTGTCTTCAACACTTACTATTTTTAGTATGGCTCTGGTGCCAAATTACTAAAAATAGAAGTGTGTCTTTCGAGTGTCCATTTGAGCTGAAATTGATTTTGTTAGATTATGTTCTATTATGTGATTTCATGCTCCAATTTTCAGGTGTTTTTCTATAACACGAACTCTTGGGATCCAAAAAGGAATATTTTCTTATGGAATATTCAAAGAGATGCTATTAAGAGGTATTTTTCATCACAAAGGTGTTTAGGAATGCAATCTACACACCAAATATCAAGGAAAATAGAGCAAGGATCAAGGAGATATGAGAAAAAGTGTGGTATAACAATGGAGTTTCCTAAAAACATTAGTAGCATAAAAACATACCAACATAAATGGAGGTAAATAAAATATGAAAAATGATTCAAAAATGGCTAAGTATGATTATTATACTCACCCCTCCTAGCTAACTCACTCCTTAACTCACCTTGCTTAACCTAGGTTAGATGAGATGAGAGCATGGGTTAAAAGTTACTAAATGGGTCTTAGATGTCCCCATGTCCCTTACCACATTTAGTAAGGGAAAAAGGACATCAAGGGTGTGAAAATGTGCCATGGGTGGAGGCATCATGAAGAGGGGGTCAAAAAATGCAAGTTGGAGAGTTGGAAACACAAACCTAGCACCCCATGTTGTGACTTTAAGTGACGAAATTTCTCCTCTCCATGTGGTGGCCATACTTACTAAATGGGTCTTAGACCCCCTCATGTACCTTACCACATTTATTAATGGGAAAAAGGGACAACATGTGTTTAAAATGTGCCATGGGTTAGCCTCATCATGAGAAAGGGGGCCATATTTGAGAGAGGTGAAAACATGCTCCTAACACTCCATGTTATGTTTTAAGTGACGAAAAACTCTCCCTCCTCCATGGTGGCACACTTTTGTGTCCAATGTGTCCATTTGACAAGGGGAAAAAGGGACATCAGGATCTCATAAGTGTGCCTAGGGTATGATCTTCATGAGGAAGGGGCCAAGTTGAGTTGTGAGTGGATAACACTTTCCTAACACTTAAAGTGACACAACTTCAAAAAATGCATTTCTCACCATGGTGACACATTATATTATTCCCCATGTCAATTTTGACTTTGGTAAAAGGTAAAAAGGGACATCATGGGTCTCCAAGTGCTAAAATACCACTTTTGGAAGCTTTCCTTCACCATTGCACTGCTAAAAATAGCCTTCCGTGAGTGTCTTCTTTCCCTGAGAGCTTCCCTAGGTGTTCCATAGGAAAAAATTATATGATTTTGAGTGGAAAATACTAAATTAATCCATTTACGCCACTTTTAGTACATGGTTCTTCCTCCTTTTGAAATCAAACCCCTTTTCAAAACAAGTCATGAGCGGTTTCCGATTGGTTCAATCGCCACCGAAGAAAATATACATTTTTTCCGAACTTATCCTATGGGGCATGTAGAGGGTATGATTTTATCTTCTTTGGCTTTTGAATCATGTTCCAAATCTCCTCAGTAACTCCCAAAATCTTCATTGAGCCATCAATAGGATCAAAGATCTTCATCCGCACAATCATGCCAAAATATGCTTCTTGGAATCTCCTCAAATAATTTTTAATGTGAATTAAGAATGATTAGATTTCCTATTAGTATCCAATTTCTTTACAATTCATTTTGAGGGTTCTGGACATCTAGAATAAGCCAACTAGCTTTTTCACTGCTCTAATTTCCTCACACCATGCTATTACTAGCTTATTAACTAAAAATAGAGAAATATAAACTTTTCTTATTTTATGACTTAATCTAAATAAAAATAAAATGATAAATTAACATTCTAGATCTAAATAATTTTATTTGATTATTTGAATGTATTTAAATAATAGAAAATAAGAGGAATATGAAACTATCCTTAAATTAACTTACCTTGTTGTGTCCTCGGACTAAAGCAACTTGTTGTGCGGACTAGGAAAGTTATGACTAAGTGAATTCGTGAAGGTAAGGAATTGAAGATCTCACTATACTTGGGGTGCCTCGGAGGAATATTGGGCACCTTGGGGTGCCCTGTCCGTGATCCGGGCGTTGTAGACTATAAAAAATATTAGGATCTAAGCTCGGCAAAGTGTCACAATGTTTCGTAATACCTTCAAGCTTTACGCCACATGGGTGTCGCAACACCGTCTTCTGTGTCCTGTAAATGCAATATGAAGATCCACCTACAAAACCCTAGTCAAAGCATCAATTCCAAAAAAATAAAAATGCATATGAATAGGTCGGACTAACCATTGCTGCCACAATAGTGGAATTACGACTAAGCATTACACTACATTCCGGACTCCATGTAGTTATGTGTGTGTATGTGTAATTTTGTGCATAGGGTGTGTTATCGCCAAATCACTACACCCCTCGAATGGCCTAAAGGTGAACACGACATTTAGTGTGATTGGGTAACATGGGATCACCTCTCAAGTTGTGGGACTTGCATGCTCGAGGTGAACCTCCGAAGAAGGCCAAATTCCTCTTCCTAAACTAAGAACTACACTACTCCTAATGCAATAAAACAACTACCTATACCTATACTAACATTTCAAGGGGATTAGGGAGAGATATTTGTAAGAAATAAAACCTAAATTAGAAGTGGTGATGCACCAAGAAAGGGTTTTTAGACAAAATTTCAGCTTGCCAATGAAGAGAGATGATCATGAGGAGGACGAAGATACATCACATACTCAATTTACATACAATACTTCATTCCTTGATAAGCACAATGACCTCTAAAACTTGCAAAGGAAACATTGGTTGCACAAGTTCACTTCACTTGCAAACTTGAGAAAGACAATAAAGTAAAAATTGATGTAAGGACAATAATGATCACAAACACGATTTCCATTACTTCAAGCACTTTCACAAAGGTATCATTACGAAGGGAAAGGCATAGGCTTCCATTACAATTTTAGAAGAAAGGCTTGAGAGCCTACAAATTCATAACTTAGCTTGTGAAGAGAGGGGAAGCTTGGAAAATGTCTAACCTTCTTTTAGAAATGAGCACCCCTTTACATTTAGAACATTGCTGATTTGTTGAGAGAAAGAAGGAGGAATCCTAAAAACTAGGCAAGACTATAGTTGAACAAGTCAACCATGCTTACTTCATTAATTACACCTCCACCTCTCGTGTACTATTCATTGAATGATAATTCTTTCAATTGTGAAACACCAAATGCTTCAAATCCATTTCTCAATGAATCCACTATGTAGCTCTCATTCTCCCAATTCCAACGACTATAATTTTGTGAAAACGGCAACCGGGAGGAAGTTGTGGTCTCTGAGTGAAAGTCACTTTTAAGGGCCTCCCAAGAATCAGTGCTTAACCAACCTACTAATAATGCTTTTATAAATGCAAATTTCGAGTTTTTCCTCCATTTGATTAAAATATAATATTTTAATGCATTTTGAACCTCCTAGAGTCTATGGCGGGACCCTTGGTTTCATTCTTTGCATTAGGGAGTGTTTGTATTGTGGTTTATAACATAGCTCGGTGATCGGCTCGCCAACCAAATCGTCCGAGCTAGTTTTGCGAGCTACCCTATTAACTTGGTAGCGAGCTCTCACCATTTCACCCGGCTTGCCAACTCGCCTACACACATTGAATTAGCGCGCCAAGGCCCAACACACGTTAACTTCTTCGTATGAGTTTTTACCCCACACGACACGCTGCCTACTCGGCATCTATTTTGGACTTCCCGCCACGATAGCCCATCAATTGTGTTAGCTTCCAACTCGGAGATCAATTCCCCAATGATCTCGACACTTGACACGCTTTGCATTGAACGATGAATTTGACCCTTTTTTAGCATTATCCGAGCTACGTGGTGCATAACGATCAACCACTTATTCGACAAGTTGTTAATTTATTACATTTGCATTAGCTACCGGCACGGTCAGAGTCCAATAATACTCACTCGGAAGTACAAAGTATTGGGAGGGAAAAGAGCTTAAGAGTATAATATGACTCGTGTACGAACGCGACTTGAAAGCCCCTCCCCTTATAGGGGGTAAGTAGGTAGTTCTGAGATGGCCCCCATCCTGGATATCGCTTTTCGATGGCAAATTGGTTTTTTGGGTATACGGTCCTCCCGTTAGGGGTGGCAGAGAGGGATCCACGGCTAGGGAGAGGGCTTTGTGCCCCTTCCTTTTTCTAGCCAGAGGGGTACGGCCCCCTAACAGGAGGACCATAACCCAACTTGGAAAAGAGGCAAACAAACACGAGATTTGAATCAAACCGCCCTCACATTGCATTAAATTGTGGTGAGCTTATCACTTCAACTCGACATGTGATTGATGATGAGCCTTGCACCACTCCCGGTGAAACCTGTGAGCCGACTTGAACTCGCACTCGCAGCGAATCCAACCTTTTGAAGACCCCGACTCTCGAAATTTGAAAACACCAAAACCCCGAAACTCCGAAATGTCAGGCCTTTCCCATTTTAGCCAGCTCACTCCGTCAAATTCCGAAAGGGAAGTCCGAAAGCGATGTCCAAAAACAAGTTATGAAAGCATCATCTCACAGCATCGATACAACTTGGCCTAATCGCTCACTTAATTCCATGCCGAGCTTATTGACGAGCTAACTTACACCTTGCTTTCCTTACATCAACTGCAAACCCACTGTGTTTCTCTGATGATCTTGCTAACTATGCGGGTTAATCCCACGAAATCCTTCACCTTGATTTCCTTCATGCACTTCTGATGCCCGACTGAGCCATACCATCTGAAACGATTGAGCTCCTTGTTAATTGCCACCGAGTGGTCTGGCTAACTCTTCTCACCATGCATAGATGAGTTTGGAAAGCTCTATTTCTATCCTTTCACCTTAAACGCCTCATCCTTAACTGTGCACGCACATGCCACTTCAACGAGATCACGTCCAAACCATTCTCCATCGGCTCGATCTCCACTCCTTTCCAGTTGAGTTGACTACTACTTTGTGCTTGTTTAGAATGAGCCAATCTCAATTTGCCATTGCGGATAAATATATTTGACCTGCGTTCGAGCCATTTCCATATGTATACCCTACGAGCTCTGAAATAATTCACTGCTATGCCTCCCATGGCATCCAAGCCCGAGTTCCATCCTATGTGATTTCCTTTCTCATTCCATCGACTTCAAGCTCCAGGTTCAAGCTTCGCGTTCAATGTTATGCATTTGTTTCCCCATGCTTTACCTCACTCGGCTTCGAACATTACCTGTAACATCTGATCGAACTCATCTTGCTTTCCAGGATCTGAGATCGATGTTCAATCTCCAAACTCGAGCAACAAACTCGGTTCTTCCTTTGAGCTCCTCTTTTAACTAACGAGCTCGTGCCCGTTGATTTGCTGAGTTGGTTATATGTCGAGCTCCTATCGTTTATCCCACTGCTTCATTCAAGAGCTCCACATTCCATAGTGAGTCCGACTTGTGCAAGAACCAAGCCATGTACCGAGCTTACTTGCCAACGCAATCTCCACTACGAGCTCAGACTTCAGAGTCCGACTGAGCTCCTTTTCAGATTTTGGAATCCGAACCACCCAAACTCAACTTCAAACCTCCGAAATGCAACATGCCTAAACCCCGAAATGACTCAACTCCAAAACCCGAAGTATGAATTTCAAACTTCGGATTTTGGAAGTTGGCTCGGCTCTGCACTTCCTCAACTCGTTGTCCTAAGTTTATAGAACGTCAAAACCTTCGATAACCCAAAATGCTATCTCCGAAACAGACTCCAAAAAATTCCTCCTTTGTGCCGACCAAGCTATTTCGATGTACTTGAGCAACTCCCTAGCTCGAAGCCATTTGGACCTCCTAAACCGATCTTTGTCAAATTGTGCAAAATCTTCATCATTTCTATCAACGACCTCGTTTCGACCCATCCGACACTATGAATAAACACTCATTGTGAACTTGATTTCCTTAGTAACTCATAAGTCGATAGATTAAAAATTGCAGCCTTATTCGATGAACCAACTTCATGAATTGCTTTAGGAAGGAATTTACTCAAGTTATAATGTGTAATTTACCACCATTTTTGTACAAGAGGTAAAAATTTGACAATAGGGTGCCCTAGCGCCAATGACACATAAGTAGGGGCGATGGCTAGATGTAAAATGCAAATGGTGGATGGAATAGAAAGAATACAACCCTTTCCCTATGATTGTGTGATGCAGGATGTAGAAGATGCCCAAATGCAAATCCCTTGTCTTAGTAGATAGCTTCCTTGATAGTAAGATGTCTCGCCCATAATGTAGTGAGTATGCTATGTTTATATAGGATCTCTTGTTCAAATTTTGACACAAGTGACCTGAAACTACCAACTATAACCTATGGGAATGCACTGGCAACAATAAATATCGATCTCAAACAAATAAATTAGGACCACAAATTATGAAAACTAGGGCACCTAAAATCACGGACAGGGTGCCCCGAGGCACCCCAAAGATGCAACCCTAGCGCCCACGTATAGGATCGGGGATGACAACTGAGAAAATTACGACACCTGAGACTCCTTAAAAGACACCCAAAATTGTCTAGACAAGCGGCAACTAAGCCGACAGATAATAGTGATAATTGACCAAATGATAACAAGACCAAAGGATGGGTCACTAGTGAATACTTTTATTATGCAAGATCCATATATAAAATAACATACTCGATGGTATAAATGTAATAGTAAGTGTGTGATTTTGTGACTACATTTGCCCCCACTTTATGTTGGTGAGTGAAAAGCTCAGTAACATAAAGTAGATAGAGATGTGTACCTTGGAAAGAGTTAGAGAATCCCATGTTGGAGAAAACGCATGATGTGTAGTAGAAATGCGCCAATAGAACTATGAAAGTGTGTCGAACTATGGATCAATGAGTTGATCAATGTAACGTAAAGTAAAAAGCATAAATGTCGTGATGAAGTGCGGTAGATGAAAATGACGACTAGAATGTGTGATGATTTTAAATGCGGTTTATGATAAATAAGTGGGTAGCGAGTGATCGGTTCCCAACTAGAATTCTTGTATACGAATGGAATAATTGAAGGATTTGGGTGTCCTACCGCCGAGGAAGAGTGTAGGGGTAAAATTGTGTTATTCTCTAAACTTTAACTACATCCTCAAGATCTAGCCACCACCGTAGATGGACTCGGATCATTTTTAATTTTTAGATCCAAATGATTTTGATTAAATAGTTGACCCATATAGGAGTGATAGAGGAAAGGAACTCTTGTCCCTACTCCACGGTGTCACCGCAATGTGAAATATTCCAAGTTGAGTCATCTAGAAGCGAACGTGATATGAAAGAGGTGACTTTCAAGTTAGGTCATTCGGAAGAGAACACGATATGAAAGAGGTAGCTTCCAATTTAGGTCATCTGGAAGTGAACGTGATATGAAAGAGGTAGCTTCCAAGTTATGTCATAGGGAAGTGAACATTATATGAAAGAGATAACTTCCAAGTTATGTCATCTGAAAGTCAACTTGGAGTGAAAGAGATAGCTTCCAAGTTAGGTCATCTAGAAGTCAACGTGATATGAAAGAGATGGCTTCTAAGTTAGGTCATCCGAAGCAAACACAAAATGTAGAATAAATTCCCAAACTATGTCATCCTGGGAAAGAGTGGTGAATGTAACTCCCAAGTTAGGTCATCTGGGAGACCGCTTGTAGATTTGAATGATATGATTTTTTATTTGAACGCATTGATTTTGATTGGTTGATTAATTGTTTTGATTGGCTACTCGTGGAGAGGTTTTACGCTAATCAGCCCCCATTAGGTCGTTAGGGGCAAATCGATAGAAAATTTATGAAATGTTGCATGAGAAGAATTTTAATCACTTGTTTCCCCCAAGTTAGGTCATTAGGGGGAATCGATAGAGAGTAATATGTGATCATGTTTAGGATTTTTAAACATTTGTTGCCCCTAGATTAGGTCATTAGGGGGAATCAATGGTGAAATATCATGCTATGTATTGGTAAGTGTCGGGTTTGTAATGTTTGAATGTATGGTGACATAAGGGGGGGGTTATAGGGGCCCTCATATATCCCCTTTCGGTGAAAGGGGGTGAATGAAAAGAACAGTAATATAAGCCAAAAGTAATAACAAGAGGTAAAAACACGTGTATTTTGAATGGAAGACAACGATGAAGAGATATAATATGCATGAAACGTGTACAATGTGGTGGTAGGCAGAATTATAAAAGGAATGTCACAAATGGGGTATAAATTAGAGAAAAAATGCTCAATATACGAGAAAAATAGTGTAGCGTATATTAGTTGTGGTAATAAGCGCGAAGTAGGGACCATAGTTAAGATAGTGTTGAAAAGTGACTATAAATAGTAAAGTGAAAAAGTAATTTTATCACTTCATTTGTCTTTTGTGCGAGTGTGAAAGTGTGTACAGAAGAGTAAAGATACCTCAAGTGAGACCATCGCATCCTATCCGGTTCAAGAAAGTGACGATCAGCAGTAGCATCGCGTATGACCGCAAAGTTGGTAAGTGCATTATTTTACAAAAATGTAGGGTGTAATAGGCATGTTAGTTGAATTTTTGAAAATTTGGGGTTTTTGATTTTCTCAACGATTTTGGACCTAGACAAGAGCGGTGAGGGTGCTAGTGACCCCTAAGATTGGAACACCCAAAACCAGGCACTAGTGTCTTGCTCGGGATGCCCTGGCAGCCCCGCATATGGGCATCCTGGTCCAAATTTGTTGATTTAGTGGATAATGGTAGAAAACGTGTTTTTAGTATGTTGAATAAGTGTGTTTGGTTGTGTAAGATGTTCTAACATTGTGATTGTTGTTTCTTGCTATTTGTGTAGAGGGATATCCACTTAAGGGAGTTCTGTGGTGGTCGCCACTTGAGTACATTACTTGGATCGTGGTTTTGGATAATGAGTGGGATGTGATAGACCATGTCAAGCTTGGCATAAAAACATGGATGGGGGATGTGCCCCATAATATGCCCATGTTAATGCTTTGTACATAAGAGATGGTGTGCAAACACATGCACATTTTGGTTACCTACGAGGGAGATGACAGTGACACTAGAGGATGTATACCATATTTTGTGACTTTCTTGCCATTATTGGGGAAATGGTACGAGTGATGACAATAATGAATATGGAGCAGAGATGTGTTTCGACGAGGTAGTATTTTACAGGGGCTCTGTACCTACCGAGGCCCATATTAGTTTGGATGTGATACTATAGTCTAGGGTTCTGTGTTTGTGGAAGTTTATCGCAGTGGTGATTACATCATGTATAGTCGTGGAGGGAGGAGGTGTCGGCATCTTATATAAGATGCACGACATATGTCAATGGATAGAGGAGGAGGGGACGAGATATGCATGGGCACGGTGTGTGTTGGCCCATTTATACAGAGACTTGTATTGATTTACACAAGATGAGCATGGTGGAGGTATAAGAGCCACCACACTGCTGCACATGTGGGCATATGATCACATAGCCGTATTGAGGCCATTGCCAGGGCCACGAGGAGAGTGGGCCTCGACTGAGATGTATGCTTGATGTTGGGTGGATATTGGCGTAGGAAGATGGATACGAGATACTTTCGTGTCACTAATAGATAGGATGGGGTCCGAGTCGGTTATTTACAGGACATATCACGATTAGGGGAGATGGCCCAAGGATTCAACATAGTTGAGATGCATTTGGAGGACTATGTGGCTAGAGGAATGCTTTCCATGAGAGATAGAGCTTTTTCAGGTGGAGAGGGTGTCACGACAATTTGGTATGGCACAGATGTGCCCCCAGAGCTATATATATGGTTGAGAGTCATGATCCCCTAGAGGGTAGGGCGGGCCAACAATAGAGTAGTTGATTCCACCAGGGCTGAATGAGAGGGACCCAACGATAGCGGATGTGGAGGGAGATGATGTAGAGTGTACCGAGGAGTATTGATTGTGGTGGGCAACGCATCGGTGGGTATTACTATACCCAATATTTGTGGGTGCTATGGATTTTCCAACGAGAGGAGGAGGAGAGGGAGGTGTCCCTGACCCTATAGCAAAGGGTGGTGGCAAAGCATAAGTATTCATGTATGCATATATTGTATTTAATGTGTTTTCTATGTTGTGTTGTATGTGTATAGCTAACATGGGTGGGTATGTTGTGTTGGCAAGAGATGTGTATTAGTCATTGATAGTAGACACATTGATCCACACATCGATGCTTGAATGTGTCAAATGATGTTCTAGGTGGAGGTATGCTAGGGCGTGTTGATGACATCACACGTGAGCGTACCCATCTTTTTGAGTTAGTAGATATAGCATCGGTGAAATGTATAGTGTTTATAAGCGAGAGGGACAAGGCACGAGTTGAGTCTTGAAGGTCCCGAGAGGTAGTAAGTGGTGGTCCCTTGGCCTGGATGTGTTTACATGGTATGTAGATTTGCAACGTCAATTTTCGTGAGTAGATTACCGAGATGACTATGTTGCGTAGGCAGGTGGAGAAGTTTCAAGGACGCGAGATGCAACATTGTGTAGGTGGAGAGACATCGAGTTGGAGGGATCTCGTAGTACACGAGAGTGATAGTGATGATGAGGTTTGATGATGGTTATTGATATGATGTGGGGGCTACGCCCCTCGTTATGAAACATGTTTTTGAGATGATGATTGTATTAACAACATATGTATGGACACCTATTTTTGATATATGATAAATCGATGTTGGAATGTTTTTTTCATTGTGATGTAATGGATGTTGTATATTTTTATGGTTATTATCCTAAAGCACGTGATCTGTTTGTATGTGATGATTATAATTGTAGATGATGATATATAGAATTTATGTAATGTGATGGATGAAATGTTGGATGGATGATTATAGTAGAATAAATGTGAGAATAGAAAAAAATGTATGATAGTGAAATAAATGTATCAAAATGAATGTGTGAGAATGTAATGTAGTTGTAATAGTATAGGGTGATGAAAATAAAGGGGGAGAACTAATGATTCCCCTGTGTGAATGAATAGGATCATATAAGTGTTATTGCAAATCATTGCACCCCTCGAATGGCCTAAAGGTGAACATGACATTCGGTGTGATTGGGTAACATGAGATCACCTCTCAAGTTGTGGGACTTGGGATCGAGGTGAACCTTTGGAGAAGGATAGATTCCTCTTCCTAAACTAAGCACTACACTACTCCTAATGCAAGAAAATGGCTAACTAGACCTATACTAACATTTCAAGGGATTAGGGAGAGAGATTTGCAGGAAATAAAACCTATACTAGAAGTGGTGATGCACCAAGAAAGGGTTTTGCTAGACAAAATTTCGGCTTGCCAATGAAGAGAGATGATCATGAGGAAGAATGAACATACATTACAAACCCAATTTACATACATTACTTCACTCCTTGATAAGCACAATGACCTCTAAAACTTGCAAAAGAAATCCTAGTTGAACAGGTTTCACCCGCAAAACATGAGAGAGGAAAATAAAGCGAAAAATCATGAAAGGACATATAACTGATCACAAAACATAATTTTCATTACTTCAAGCACTTGCACAGTGCATCATTACATCAAGGAAGAGGCATAGGCTATCATTTACAATTCGAGAAGAAAGGCTTGAGAGCCTACAAATTCACAAGTTAGCTGATGAAGAGAGAGGAAGCTTGGAAAGTTTCTATATCCTTTTGAAATAAGCACCACATTTACCTTTATAGCACTTCTTTGAGTGGTGAGAAGAAGGAGAAATACTAGAATCTAGGCCAGAATGTAGGAAATAATTAATCACTGTTGTTGGCCATGTTTGCTCATTTATTGAACCTTCACCTTTTGAGGCACCACTCAAAGAATGAGGAAAACCTGTAAATTCGAAAGAAAACCTCTAAAAGTTCATCTTTTGGTGATTTCATGGCGTATCTCTCTTTCTCCTAGTTCCAATGACTAGTAATTTTGTGAAAAATGGGAAACCAGGGAGAACGTTATGTCTTCTTGAGCGAAAGTCACTTTTTAGGGTCTCCAGGTATCTGTGATCCATTAATTTTTTTGATAATAGCTCTTGATGATTCATAAATTCAAAATTTGAATTTATCTTCATTTAACTCAAATAATATTTGAATACACTATAGCGTCTCACCTTTAATTATTTTGAATGAAAAATTATGCTTTGAGGGTCTCTTGTGATGATTTAGAAAACAACTCACCACTAACTTGTCAAACTAGCTAGAAGCCACCTCCTTTGTTAAGTGCAGCGAGATACTTATCCGATCGCATTTTATTTTATTTAAAATGAGCTCATCTACCCATCTTGTGTCATGCTTGCAATCCTTGTCATCTTGATGGTCGCTCCTTTTCAAATGAGCTATCCATCCTCTTGCATCGAACACTTTTATCCCAAACACGAAACCTTCACCTGTGATCGAAACTACATCTCAGTAGACATTGTTTCCACCTTGTTCCATTTTGACTCGGTCATCATCCGCCACTCCGAATGACTCAGCCTTCATATTAAGTCATTATCTTTTAATTGAATACACCACTTAATTCTCCACGTGGCCCAACATCAACTCCGGTCAACTTAGACTTGAGTTTAACTTGGTGGGCTTTCCATTTAAGTTTCCCCACCATATTACGTTAGATATTTCATTTTCATTGAACATTTGTATCCGCTTTTGCACGTTGAAACCCATCAAACAAGAAATCACCTCAATAGATTCCTTGTAAATTATTTCATCCTTACCTAATGACCGAGTAACTTGGCATTGAATCCACTCTCCAATGACATGTGTTTTCCGATAACACGACATCATAATATGATCACTCATGAACCATATCAGAGTTACCTTGATACAACCTCACACTAATAGGTATTTTTGTAAAACAAATCCCAAAATGACTTGAGTCAACACCCAAACATTGACTCGACACAACTCCAAAATGGCTTGAACCTCCGAATCCCAAAATCCAAAACTCAATTTTGAAGTTTCGGCTTTCGAGCTTCAAGATTTCTCATACACTCGAACCCCAACTTGTTCAAGAGTCTCCAAAACACCAAAATCCTAAAACCTTGAAACCCAAAATGTTTCTTCCCGTAGTTCGATCACCACTCCAATTTCCACATTTTCAACTCGCCCATGTAAACCCAATCGAAACATAACAAACATTCTCCTACGTAATTCTCCCCTATGCCTCTTCCCTAATGTAATGATGCACTGTGCAAGTGCTTGAAGTAATGGAAATTATGTTTTGTGATCAATTATATGTCCTTTCATGATTTTTTTGCTTCTATTTTCCTCTCTCATGTTTGCAGGTGAACTGTGCAACCAGGTTTCTTTTTGCAAGTTTTGGAGGTCATTGTGCTTATCAAGGAGTGAATTATTGTATGTAAATTGGGTTTGTAATGCATGTTTATTCTTCCTCATGATCATCTCTCTTCATTGGCAAGCCAAAATTTTGTCTAGCATAACCCTTTTTTGGTGCATCGCTACTTCTAGTATAGGTTTTATTTCCTCGCAAATCTCTCTCCCTAATCCCTTGAAATATTAGTATAGGTCTAGTTAGAAATTTTTCTTGCATTAGGAGTAGTGTAGTGCTTAGTTTAGGAAGAGGAAGTTTTCCTTCTCTGGAGGTTCACCTTGAGCCCAAGTACCATAACTTGAGAGGTGATCCAGTGTTACCGAATCACACCGAATGTCATGTTCACTTTCAAGCCATTCAAGGGTGAAGTGATTTGGCGATAACACTTCTATGAGCCTATTCATTCACACGTTGGGGGCATCATTAATTCTCCATATGGAAGTTTTATTCCTTTCCCTTCCAAAGTTTCTTCTTTTTTGCAAAGGGCACCAAAATAAGAAGCTTCACCTTTTCTGCTATCTCAAATAGTGAGGGAAGTCATTGAATCCCAACCCACCCCTCCTCTTATAGTTCCAAATCCATTTTGGGAAGAACATGATTATACTGAAGATGAAGAGGAGAATGTTAAGGAGCTTAATAAGGATGAAATTTCAAAAATATGAAGGAGTGGGCTGCAATATTGAATGTAAAGAAAGTTCCTCTGCTAACTCAGCCTCACATCCAGGGTTGAGATTCAAGAGCAGATGATGGAGACTAAAAAAACAAGTACAAGAGGATGATGAACATTAGTCTATGTGTTCAGAGTGTAGCATGCATGTTGGCACTATGTTTGTGGAGATTGTTGATCCCCCACAAGTTGTAAAGTCAGTTGAAGAAGAGAATGTGCAAGATGAAGAAGGAATCTCAAGTGTACAAGGTGACTTTTATGAGTGCAATGATCCTAATTGTTAGGCATGTCAAGAAATTTCTACATTTATGAAACATTATAGATAACTACCAATATCCTCATCGAATGCTACAACTGACCATAGCGGGATTATTTCCATGATGGACTCAGAAGTTTCAAGTGTAGATTATACCATGCAAGAAGTTTCAAATTCTTCCCCTTCTTCATCTTTTCAAAACTATGTTTTCTTAGATGAATTTGATCTTGAAAATTTTATGTTTGAAGATGAGGAAGGTCATGGAGAATCAGCTGCTAATTTAGGAAACATCATAAGGGAGGTTGAACCCTTTGCATACAGTTAGAGAACAAAGAAGCAAGTTGTTTGTCAGATTTGGAGGAGTATTTGGATGCAAAAGAGCCTATAGAAATACCCATTTCTGTTATTCCATTATCTAGCCTTCAATGTAAGTTTCCTAGTGCTATGCAAGGAAATACTTGAGGACCACCTGTAGTTTCAAGTTATCCTCTTGAATTCAAATTGGAAGAATTAGATCTCCTACAACATTCATTGAATGAAGAAAGAGAGGAGCACGCCGAGAAACTAAGTCAAATTTGGAGGCTTTGGGTGAAGATGACATTATTGAGAGTTTCTTGCTCTCAATTATGGATTCATATTTGTTTGATGAACAAGTGATGGTGGAAGAAAACAAGGAGGTCTTGCTTCCCTTAATTTTCCTAAAAAACAACAGGTGAAATAATTTGATCTTGCAGGTTTCATGTGGGATGAGGAGGTTAAAGATGCAGAACAAATTTGTCTTCAGATGAAAGTGGAACTCCTATATGAGAAATACTCTTCAAACACTTGTAAAGATTTTCAAGTGATTCCATTGAGCCTGTAAGTGGTCCAAAGAAGTTGCATGTCATGGAGGAACTTCTTGTTATCAAAGAAGGAAAAAGAAATGGAGAGGAAATAAATTCAGTACCATTCATTCATATGGGAGAGGAATTGTTTATAAATGGGGAACATGAGGAAAATCAGATCATAGACAATCATTCTTTTCAAGGAAGTCTTCCATAAAATTTCTTGTCAAAGTTGAAGTTTAGAGTAGAAGGCATATTCAAAAGGTCATACCATGTCCTATAAGGTATTTGGCCTCTTTGAACACAAACGAACAGTGGAAACCAGTCACATTCACTTCAGAATGTGATGATGAATTTCATAACCACAAGGATCATGTGTTATGCCTCTATAAGATGAATGCGAGCAACTAAAAGAGGCATATTTTCTCTTTCCAATTGTTGCCTTGGTTAGCCAAGTGGAGAATTGGGCTTGTTTTAGTTTTTCACTCTCGTCTTAGCTATGTCCATTACCACATCATCTGCATGGATACCCATTGTGAGGAGTGGAAGCTACTTTTCACAACCAAATATCGGGTTTGTTTAGCTCAACCGTATGCTTCGGTTAGTGTAGAGTAGGAATAGGTTTTCTTTTAGCATAATAATTGCATGACATAATCTACATGTTTTATTTGAAGCATGTATGGTTTTTAGTTTTAGTGTGTGTTGTGTTTTTTTGTTTCTCTTACACAAAGGTGTCAAAGGTAGGATTTCTAAGAGGGAGAAAAGAATCAAGAATCCACGAGTTCCATAATGTTCCAAGTCGTAGATGTTTCGCCTTGGAATCTGCGTGATGTGTTTTTATGCAACAATGTGTCACGAGTATTTCACTTGCAGGAGTTTTATGATTCAACATCAGTTTTTAGTGATGACAGTTTATGACTCCATGCCCAATGGATAGACAAGGATTGATTTGTCGAGAATGCTTGTTATGTTTCATTGGATTTACATGGGTGAGTTGAAAATGTGGAAATTGAAATGGTGATCTAATCTAGCAAGAAGAAACATTTTGGGTTTCGTAGTTTTAGGCTTTCAAAGTGTTTCGTAGACTCTCGAGTGAGTTGGGGTTCAAAGATACGATGAAATCCCGAAGCCCAAAACCTAAAACTCGAAATTTGGAGTTTTGAATTTTAGGATTCGGAGGTTCGAGCCATTTCTGAGATGTGTCGAGTCAATGTTCTGGGTGCTTTGACTCGTGTCATTTGGGATCCATTTTACAAAACATACATGTTATTGTGAGGTTGTATCAAGGTAACTCTTGAGATGGTTGATGAGTGGTCATGTTATGATGCCAAGTTAGTCGAAAACACATGTCGTTTGAGACCGGATTCAATCTTTGAGTTGCTCGGTCATTGGGTAAGGACAAAATGGTTTATAAGGAATCATTAAGGTGATGTCGGGCTTTGATGGGTTTCAACATGCAAAGCAGCCAATCTGTTTAATGAAAATGGAATATCTAACGCAATATGGCGGGAAACATAAATGGAAAGCTCACCAAGTTAAACTCAAGTCTAAGTTGACCGGAGTTGATGTTGGGCCATGTGGAGAGTTAAGTGGTATATTCAATTAAAAGCTAATGAATTAATATGAATTCCGAGTCACCAGAGGTGGCGAGATGACCGAGCTGTAATGGAACAAGGTGGAAACAATGCCTATGGATGTAGTTTCGGTCACCAAAGTGAAGGTTTCATGTTTGGGATAAAAGTGTTAAGTGGAGGATGGATAGCTTGCCGGAAAAGGAGCCTAACCATCGAGCTGAAAAGGATCGCAAGTGTGACACAAGATGGGTAGATGAGCTCATTTTAAATAAAATAAAATGCGATCGGATAAGTATCTCACTGCACTTAACAAAGGAGGTGGCTTGCTAGCTAGTTTGACAAGTTATTTGGTGAGTTGTTTTCTAAATCATCACCAAGAGACCCTCAAAGCATAATTTTTCATTCAAGAATTAAAGGGGGATGCCATAGTGTATTCAAATATTATTTGAATTAAATGAAGATAATTTCAAATTTTGAATTTATGAATCATCAAGAGCTATTATCGAGAGAATTGATGGATCACAAATACCCTGAGACCCTAAAAGTGACTTTCGCTCAAGAAGACATAACTTTCTTCCCGCTTCCTGTTTTTCACGAAATTACAGTCATTGAAATGGAAGAAAGAGATATACGCCATGAAATCACTAGAAGATGTATTTTTAGATTTTTTCATTCCAAATTTTCATGTTTTCTTTGTTCTTTGAGTGGTGCCTCGAAAGGTGGAGGTCTAATAAATGAGAAATCATGGCCAACAACAAAGTGATTGATTATTTCCTACATTCTGGCCTAGATTCTAGGGTTTCTCCTTCTTCTTCTCACCACTCAGCAAGTGCTATAAATGTAAATGGGTTGCTTATTTCAAAAGGATTTAGACACTTTCCAATCTTCCTCTCTCTTCACCATTGATTTGTTGTGAATTTATAGGCTCTCAAGCCTTTCTTCTCGAATTGTAATGGCAGCCTATGCCTCTTTCCCGATGTAATGATGTACTTTGTGCAAGTGCTTGAAGTAATGGAAATTATGTTTTGTGATCATTTATATGTCCTTTCATGATTTTTCTACTTCTATTTTCCTCTCTCATGTTTATAGGTGAACTTGTCAACTAGGGTTTCTTTTGCAAGTTTTGAGGTCATTGTGCTTATCAAGGAGTGAAGTATTGTATGTAAATTGGGTTTGTAATGCATGTTCATTCTTCCTCATGATCATCTCTCTTCATTGGCAAGCCAGAATTTTGTCTAGCAAAACCCTTTCTTGGTGCATCACCACTTCTAGTATAGGTTTTATTTCCTTGCAAATATCTCTCCCTAATCCCTTGAAATGTTAGTATAGGTCTAGTTAGCCATTTTTCTTGCATTAGGAGTAGTGTAGTGCTTAGTTTAGGAAGAGGAAGCTAGCCTTCTTCGGAGGTTCACCTCAAGCCCAAGTCCCATAGCTTGAGAGGTGATCCCATGTTACCCAATCACACCGAATGTCGTGTTCACCTTCACCCATTTGGGGGGTACAATGATTTGGAGATTACAATAAGTAAGACCCCTCAAAGAAGTATGAGCCGCGTAAGCAAGAGTACATCATCAAGAACTGATTGAGTACACTAGATGAATGATGAAACACGTGATGAAATTTTATTAGAAATAAACCCTCAACAATCGTGTAAGAATCGTAAGAACAAAAATTCATCATCGGGAGTAAGGTGATAGTAATCACCTACCAAAGACCAAGACGACGAGTGGTGGTGGATACATGTGGAATGGATGTAGCGTGAGTGTATGAACAAAATGGAATTTCATGTGCGATAGTAATGAGGTATGAAAAGACTCGGCGAAAACCATGCGATGCAACAATATGAAGTGGTGGATAATGTGGATGGAGTGGATGTAATGAATTTGGAGGTGTAAATTATAGATGAGGTGGAGAATGAGGGTGTGATGGTGGAGCATGAAAATGAACCAACACACGATGGAGAAGATTGAAATGGAGTACACCTACTATGACGAGGTGAGGGGGATAATGACCTCTCACAAGTGTCAAAGGAGATAATGTTAGAATCCACTAATTTTTGTATCCTCTCACGTAGGGAAAGGAAATAATTTTCTCAATAGCCAATTGATGTAGTGATAGTTACAATAGTGTTGATCACGTTGACATTGTACACGATGTTGGGGATAATGTTGATTATAAGGTAATTGAATTAAGTGATAATTGAGTAATAGGTGGAGCAAATCATTTGGGTGAGCATGAGTAGAGAAATATAAAGGCTCTCATGATGGGGGTGGAGTAGTGGAAGTATTAACTTGGTGTGGAACCAGAGAAGAATTGGTGGGTGGTGAAGAAGTGAGTTGAGCTTGTTTGGAATGCACTTTAGGTAGAGATGGAGATTTCTTTGGATGATCAACTGGAGGTTACGGTGGAGGATTAGGGGATGGATTTTTCTGAGGAACATGGGAGAGTTCAACAATATGCGCGGATAGAAGGTATTTTTCTATATCGATAAATTTATAAAGCATAAGAGAATGAATGAATCACAAGTGTCATATCGAACCTTTGATTAAGTGGAGGAATAAGACCACGAAGAAGATGAACTATTTTTCTAAGTCACTAGGTTGGAAGACGAGTTGTTGTATACAAGCATTAAATCACAAGATATAGTCTTGGATAGGTTCAAAGGAACGTTGATGTAAAGTAGGAATGTGGTCATAAGTGACTCTAGGACCATTATTGAGAATGAAATGATGGAGGAAAGCATCCTTCATATCATAGAAAGTGATAATGGACCCAGAGGGTAAGTGGGTGTACTATTGTAGTGCCTTGTCAGTAAGACTATAGAGAAAGGCCTTAAGTAACAAACAATCATTAAAGTAATTGGCCATAAGTGTGCGGTAGTGTAGGATATGATCATGAGGATCACTAGTACCATCAAAACATGTGAAAGTAGGCATGAAAAAATATTTAGGGAAGGTGAAATTATGAATTTTTTAGGAACATGATTTCCATGCAAAGAATTTTTGTCAATAGAGGCATAATAGGCTCTACTTTCTAGAGTAAGAGTATGAACTTAAGATTGGAGTTTTCCTACAACATGCATGAGAGATAGAATATCCTGTGAGGGAATGGTAGAAGATGGAAATAATGTATTAAGTGGTTGATGTTTTCCATTATGAGTGATCATAGGGATATCAAGAAGTGATATAGTAGAGTTAGATGTTGAAGGAGCTATGGTAGATGATGATGTAGGAGCTATATGATGGCTAGTATCAACACAATCCCTAGTAGGGGTAGTGATCAAGGAAGAATCCTCTATAGGTGAAAATGCTGTAGGAGCCAAGAGGATGTGGAATAGAAGGAGAAGAAGAAACAATGGGATGTGACTCATGCAAAATAGTAGACGAAACCTCAAGAGAGGACACCAATGAGGTAAAAGAGTCACACGCAGCGATATAGAAAGAAGAAGACCCCGAGATGGGGTCCTGAAGTAATGTTGTGGTCATCAAGAAGATTAAAAGGGTCATTGATGTAATATGAATGATAATGCATGATTAAATGAGATATGTGAGGAGGACTATCGAAGAAATAGAACACATAGGAGTAGATATAATAAAAGTTGGAGCAGAGGGAAAAGAGGTATGAGGTGCACTTGAGTGTGGATCAATGCCTAATAAGTAATCAATGATAGAATCATCTAAAGTATTAGGTGGCATATCGGAAGAAGGACCATATGTAACCGGATGGCACGGCGACAACAAGTGAAAGAAATAGGATCATAAACAATAAAAATACCTATAGGAGAATCGACAAGATTGGTTGGCCTTCTAAAAGGGATTGTTGAGTATCGTCAGTAAAATCATAGGGGTAATATATAAATCCTTAAGCTCAGCTATGGAAGCCTCATCATAGATAGGATTTCCACTAAAATGATACATGATGGGAGAAAAAAAGAACTATGCTTATCCAATAAAGTATTAAAAAGGATCCAAAAGAAAAATGTTTAAAAATTCAGTTCACTAAATGATTAACTAAAAATAGAGAAATATAAACTTTTCTTATTTTATGAGTTAATCTAAATAGAAACAAAATGCTAAATCAAAATGCTAGATCTAAATAATTTTATTTGATTATTTGAATGTATTGAAATAATAGGAAATAAGAGGGATATGGTACTAACCTTAATTTAACTTACTTTCTTTGTATGTCGGATCAAGCAACTCACAGTGTGCGAATGGGAAAGTTGTGACTAAGTGACTTTGAGAAGGGAAAAAAATTGAAGATCTGACTATCTTTGGGGCACTTGGGAGGATATTTGGGCACCACAGGTGCCATGGTCATGATATAGGTGTTGTAGATTACATAAAAGCTAGGGATACGAGTTTGTGAGTTAAAAATGTCTCTGTAATACCTTCATTTCTATTGCACACGTGTCACAACACTCACTTGTGTTGTTGTAAATGTAATATGAAGATCCACCTACAAAACCCTATTCAAAACATCAATTCCTAAAAATAAAAATGCATATGAATAGGTCAAATCGACCTTAAAATACCACAATAGTGGACTTACAATTAAGTGTTGCATTACATTCTGACCCCATGTAGTTTTTTTGTGTGTGCTTGTGTGTGTAATTTTTCCTAGGGTGCCCTAACGCCAATGACATAGAAGTAGGGGCAATAACTAGATGTAAAAATGCAAATGGTGGATGGAATAGAAAGAATACAACCCTTTCCCCCTATGCTTGTGTGATGTAGATGTAGAAGATGCCCAAATTCAGTCCCTTGCCTTAGTAGATAGCTGCCCTTAATAGTAAGATGTCCGCCCATAATGTAGTGAGTATGTTATGTTTATATAGGGATATCTTGTTCAAATTTTGAAGCTATTGACCAAACTCCATTACTATAACCTATGGGAATGCACAGGTAACAATAAAGATCGATCTCAAACAAATAAATTAGGACCACAAATTATGAAAACTAGGGCACCTAAAATCATGGACTAGGGGTACCACAGGTGCCCCAGTGTAACCCTAGGTGCCCCAGTATAGGATTGGATATGACAACTAAGCAAATTACGACACCTGAGACTCCCTAAAAGACACCCAAAACTGTGCAGACAAGTGACAACCGAGCCAACCGGATAATGGTGACAATTGACCAAATGAAAACAAGACCAAAGGATGGGTCACTAGTGAATAATTTTACTACGCAAGATCCATATATAAAATAACATACCTAGCAAGGATAAATGTAATATTAAGTGCATGATTTTGTGACTACACTAGCCCCGACATTACATAACTCTTTCCTAAACCTGATTTTTCTTGCAGAACTTTCCTAAACTAACTTGGATGATTACATTTCTTTGCCACACACTTCTTGTATGATTTATCTCTTCCCATTACACTCTCGGGGGTGCTCACCAGGTGCAAAAAGGCCAAAAATATCCCTTTTGGAGCCTTTGAAAGCACTTATCTTCTCTTGGATCTAGATACCTTCATGAATAAAATTGAATAACATCCCCTACACATGAAACACACTTGAAAATCACATTAGCACATTCCTCCTGGCCATTATGAGGGTAAAAATGACCGAGATGTCCGTCGAAGGATAAGTTTACATTGATCGGGAGAAGGATTTTCAAATGTGGCTTAGGTTGTCATGGATTTTTTTTTGAATTTTTCATGCTACACATTTATCATGACAACACATAGTTTGAATTGATTTTCTACTACAGGGGGAGTTTAATTTTCAGCTACATGAGATAATACAATTTTTTTTTTGATTCCCAATTACATTTTTCCCTCCACTCTCACCTCCTACTATTTGGAATCGTTGAATCAATCACCTAGAAAACATCAAATTTAGGAATTTTTTTAATTCAAATTAATTGTTGATCTATTTTGGTTATGTCCTTTATTGTTTCACAAAAATATCTTTTGTAATGATATTTTTTATTCTTTTCATCATATAACATGTATTTCTTTGAGGATTATGGATATCCTAAAAGGAAGAATTTGTGACTCGCGTAGTCCAACCTATTCCTTTTTTAATTTTGGAATCAACATGCGAACATGAATTTGAAAACCCAAATATGTTGCACTAAAGGAAGATGATGATACTAAACTTCATATAGTCTTCATTCGAAGGATTGTTTTTGGTTACCTATTGTGGATATACACTCACCGTTTAAGCTTTTAAGCTTACGCTAAAAATGCAAATTGGCCCCTTTGGAATACAACATTGCATGAACCATATTCATCAAAGTTATATTCATCCTCTCAGCTACTCCATTATTTTGAGAAGTGTGAGAAAATATTATATGATTATTGATCACGTTTTCCTTAAGATAGGATTCAAACACCATTGATGTGAATTCCACATCAATGTCAATCATGTGTGTGCCAATGCAATTGTTTGAATTTTTTTAAGGATTATAATTTTTTTTTTAGAAATTAGATCCATATCATCTTATTGTGATGATAAATGAACAAAATGAAGTACTTGTGAACACTATAAAAATAATTGGAAGAGAACAAATATAAGAGTGAATTAATTGCAATTTTCATTAGTTTTCCATCATGATTTTTGAATTGATTCCTTTGAGTGTTTGGCTAGGATGTTGTTGGTTTTGAAATAACACTTTATAGATATAAATAGTCAAGGGGCAATGAGTCCCTCCTCTTTATGGGAGAGGTTCCCTTATTGAAAGCGAGCAAAAAAGCTTATATACAAATATACAACTTTCATATTGATGAGGACTTCTGATATTTCGAAATGTTTTATACCAATATGGATTATCAATACATAAGAATGGAAGAACAAAGAAACTGAAAGGGAAGAATATAACAGTACTTTCAGGTAATATAGATAGCAGAATATAACCTTACATGTACTTAGCAAGAAGGATATAGAATAGAATCATTCACATTTGCAACATCAGATATTATTCCACAAGCACAAAGTTCTAGAAATCATATCATAAGAACACAAAGTTTCTTAACATGAAAGATTGATGATTCACAAATTTCAGACAAGAAAGAAAAGGACAATAGATGAAAATTAGAGACACAGAGATTCTTCGTATTGATTATTTTCAATTCTATTTACATTTCAAAAGTATCGAGTCCCACTTTGTGTAAACAATGGCATGGAGAGCCCATTAAATAGTTTACAAAAATATTTACATTCGGTTCCAAATTATTTTAATCTAAAAGATTAAAGACTACTTAAGAAATACATTAATATAATAGTCCTTAACAAAATATTACATCATGGGATTTACAACTTCAAATTAGAGGAAGTGTCTTAAGATTCCGAGATAGAAACATTCAAAGGAGGATAAGGAGTGCCACTGTCTTAAATATGATGTCTAAATATTTTCAATGCTTCATCTATCTCCATGTACTTTGGGATGGTGGTGTTAGAAGTGGCATGAGTCCATATACCAAGGCACTTCTCCATATCCTTCTCAAACTCGTGTTTTCCAGAACTACTTGTTTTCATCGGTGATAGCCGATTAAAGGGATAATACCTCCTTTATCTTCTCTTTAGACATTGACTCTTCCTTGACAAAGGTACTAAATTGAGCCTTGATCTCATGTATAGAAAAGTGATCACATGAGGCTTCATTTTGGATTTGATAATGAATATCTTGGAAGGAATACAAAACACAAGCCTTGGAAGCTTCTTCTTTTGCCACATATTTTTAGTTCTCCTAATGCTTCCTCCAAAACTTTGATCTTCCACTCAACACTGCGAAAACCCGTGGTCTTGACAGATTGCTCTTGGCCTCGTCAAATACCTTGCTTTCTAACAAGATCTTGTCATCTATCCTACTCATCAAACGAAGATCATGGATGCATTCACACCATAGCTTCAACTCTTTCTCCAAGCCACCGAGTGTTGTGGTAAATTCAACTGTAATTTGGGCGCTTTCTCATATGACTTGAAGGCCTCCTCAATGAAGTTCAATCCACCACCGCCATATCATCATCCAGTGATTCAATGGCCTTTCCATAGGTGGCATACTTATGAATATATTTGATGGTCTGAACTTCATCCTTGTTGAGAACTATGGGAGGTGGAAGAGTGGTTAGTGGATTTGGATCCAGGACCTTATCCTTTGCCAACAAGGATTTTATAAAATTTGAAAGAACTTGGTTCTGTTCCTCCAATTGCTCCACAATTTTTTTACCCTTCTCAACATGTTTAATAAATTTGGTCATAGTTTCTCTGAGGTTATGGACCTCACTTTCGTGTATTGACTCTCCAAGTGGAATCCTTGTGAGTTCCAAGTCAGAAATTAAAAGGTCTTTCTCCTCTTTTTCCACCTTAGGATTTGCAATCTCCATGAATTGTTGGCCCTTAGAATCTGACACCAGCCTTGAGGTAATATTTTCTTTCTTTTTCGGAGGAGGAGGAGTAGTACCAAGCAAGGCTGCCACAACATCAAACTTGGGAACCACAATTTGAGAAGTAGACTTCCTTTTCTTGCTATCAACGAAAGGTTGAACCCAAGCAAGGAAGAAGAAGAAGTGGAAGGAGAAATAGGTTCAAGTGCAAGTGTAATAATTGCACTCAATGTTTTACATAACACAAATGTCTCCAATGGAGAAGTTGGCATATCTTCATAAATATCTCTGGAAGAAGGGTCCACCAAACTTAGAGACTCGTACATTTGGCCTTTATTTTCCATCTCAACAAAGTGTTGACAGAGGCTTCTTCCTCTTCTTTCAGCTCTTCACTGTTATCCTCAGTCAAAAAAAAATCTTCTAGCCCTATGGGAACTCGTGGGTCGCTCTAAAGGAAAATCTTCCTTTTCTTAAATGTCTTTGACAATGACTTAGAAAGTTTGTATGCTCCTTTCTTAGAGTTGTTCGGCCATGATTTAGCTACCCTGGTCTTGTATCTATCACCGTCATGGTCAAATAGTGTTTGTGCTTGAGTAAGAGTGAGTGTATTAGCATCTTCCACCATTGGGATGTGTAGGGTAGCACATATAGCATCGAGAATCTAGTCGCGTGACCGCTTTACCATGGATATCAACAATATCCTTGGAATGCGATTGAAACAGCCCCAAAGGTGAGCTTGGTATCAACACATTGAAAAAGAGAGGGAAACCCACTAAAAATTCAATTCCATTTTCTTTGATTAATTGGGCGATGGGAGTAGGGTTATCGCATCCACGATCGCTCCAAAAGTCATCAGGTCGAGGTGCCGAGCTTCACTATCCCGACATAGGGCACAAAGGTTTCTAATGAGGAGAGATGCTCATGCCCTTTGTATTGAATATTCATTGTGACAGAGATAGGGAGAGAAACAACCTTCGATTGAGTGTATCACAATTTTAAACAATCCTGCAAGAGAAAAACACGAGGCATAGACGCACGCAACGACTTATTTTGCGAGAACGCGAGTGAGAGAGAATGATGAAGCAAGTTCGTGAATGAAATAATGATTAAAATCCTTTAAATAGCCATGAATTCGAATGAATGGAGAGAGAAGACAATGAATGTGAAATAAATAACTCCCGCACTAACTCAAAAAGGTGAAATGTGGAAAAGACGGAAAAAATTGGTCCAAATGGTCCATGGGGCGCTTGAGGACACGTAGGATGCGTGGAGCCGAAACACCGATCCAAGAAGAATGCAAAAAAGTGGGTTTGGAGAGAATAGACAGTCTATTGGACGCAGGACATGCGGGGCGTGTAGAGCCGATTTAGGCCGACGGGTAAAGCAACGCGGTAAAGTGGAAAAGCAACGAACAAGAGGCCTACTTGCACTTGGGACACGCGGGAAAAAAAATGTTTGACTTAGACGCAAAACATTAAAAATGACCCCAAATACTGAATTTTTCTTAACTTTTGAACTTTTCCTTCACTTAAACACTTCCAAAGGACACTTCTTCAAAATTTTAAACATTTGTCTTGAAAAAGGAAGGGAAATTTTGAAAGGTGACAACATATGCAAGCTTTAATTTTATTGGGAAGGGTTGTTGGTATACCTACAAATCCATTCTTTTACATTGTGTGAAAAGCGTCATAAATGGTATGTCCAAACCTAACATGCCATAAAAGACTTAGTGAAGTTCCTTCTTCTATGATATTAGCAAATTTTCTTGAAATTGAAGGCTCATCCTCGAGTTTTAGTAACTTCATTCCTCAAATCTAGTCATTACAACTACTTTACCACATTTTATTTTGAGTTTTACTCCATCATCTAAAATAATGGAGTGGAATTGTTATAAAATTAACACTAGCGACACTAATTTTCTCTTTAGTTGAGAAAGACATAAGACATTTTGAGGAGAAAATCTAGAAGACTTAGTGAATTGAGTCATTTTTTTACTTTTTCTTCTATTCGCAAACTTGTAATATTTACAAAGTATACTTGACTAATTTTTTTCACGATACTCCTTAAATAATTCCTTTTGGAAATTCGTGTGTTGTATAACACCAATGTTTAGGACCCAAACATTAAACTAGGTTGTATTTGCTTTATGGCATTATTGACTTCGTCGACATGAAAACATATCTTCACTTGTGATCTGAGTAGAATCCAATTTTAAGGATTTTTTTGGTTTTCCTCTTTTTGTTTCTAATATTCCTCAATTTTGTCCCAATACATTTTACATTCATGAGCCTCATGACTCCCTTTTTGGCCACAATGTTTGCAAAACATGTGTTCATTGCTATAATTTTACTTCTCCTTTTTTGACCATTATTTTTCCATTTCTTTTTCGTAGCCCTCTATATCTTCCCTTATCTCTATCACTCAAAGAGAAATCCTTATTGGAATAATTTCCATTTTGATGAGCATAACACATAATTTTCTCAAGATTTCAGTCTTTCTTCTAAAGGCCTTTTCTCTTTTTGTTTTCTTATCAACTACCCGATCAAATGTGGTCATTTCAACTAATTAATTATCCGGAAGGGCTCTAAATATGTTGGAAAAAGATAATTTTATGAAATTAGTCATATATAAATCAATTTGGGCACTAGAAAATTCAACATTATGTTTGATAACATGAATTATTTATACAAGATTCACTCATTACACCACCATTTTTCTCGCTTAATATTGAACACTTTTAGTTGCAATTGTATTTTGAATGAGAATCATACAAATCCCTAAGTTTGTTTAGTGGTCCCCAAACTGTGTTTCACCCTTGTATGTGATAAAAAATTCCATCCAATGAGGCTCTCATCAAGGTCAATGTATTATAATTCTTTTTCTTCCATATTTGTGATTCTACATTTTTATTGGCTCCACTAGTTTCTTTTCTCCATAAAAATGTTAAACCACATATCATTAAAGATGAGAGCAATCTCAAATTGTCGTATTACTAGTATGACCAAATGTCCTTCCTTTGTTAGTTTTACGCTAACAATTAAATTTATTTATTGCATATTGTTGTGAAGGGAGATGGACTGTTCATTATCACTCTAAAAGGTTTTGATAGACTCTAAAATATACATGTATTTACATTATAATTTATTCATGTTATTATATACATGATTTCCGAACAAGAAGATTAGACATTAGTGACACAAATATTTGTTTCCCATTGCTTTTTATTTATTCAATCGTGACTCATGGTTTTGGACTTTCCCCCTATTTTTGGTTGTGTCACGGGGATCCATGTCATCATGTCTTGATTTTTATATTTTCCAATATTTTCGAGATGAAAATGTATGGAATGGGACATAGTGCCCATATGCTATGGGTCATTCCATATGCTTTGGTCCCACTTTTTTCCCTCCAAGTCTTTTCATTGGGATTTTTCATCGTACGTTTATTATTTGAATTTTGTACTTGGGGTCGGCCTTTTGTGTCACTAGTGTCAAAATTTGAGAAAATAAACTCATATATATACTTAGCTTGCTAAGAGAATTAAGGAGACAACTATTACTATCTACTATCATCCTTTGAGAAAATGAACACGTTAAAGACTAAATGTGGACTACAATATCACAACATAGGAAGGGCTTTATTCTAAGATCCAACCACATAGCTACATTGGGGAAAATTATTGTATCCCATTATTTAATGCAACACGTAAAGGGAAAACCTAGCTTCAACGGGACATGATTACAAACACACACACACACACACACACACACACACACACACACACACACACACACACACACACACACACACACACACACACACACACACACAAGATTTACATAGAGTATGAAATGTAGTGTAGTGATCAATGCAATCAAAACGAGGTAACAACTTGCCGAGGTTAGTATGACTCAAGCATGTGCATTATTTATTTTAGGGTAATGTGTTCCCGAGTACTTTTCAGGGGGTAGCTAGGGTTTCTTTTTGCAGGAATAGGTGCGAAGATCATGGTTTTAATCAAAGTCGAGTGAAAAAGTGCAAATCAAGAATCATAAAATAATTCTACACATGAATAAGATTTGAATGAAAAAGAGGGAATGAAGTGTATGGAAAGGGCCATAATGGGGGTATGCTTCAGCCCATCTAATGGGGGTATGCTTCCACAGGGCATAATTACGAAATAATCGAGATAAAATCATTTCCGGCCATCTTCAAGTAACATACCAACCTAAATCAACACAAGAACTATAATATTAACTAATTCATCTTATCCTCATTGCTAGTGCTTTGTTTTAGTGGTTATCATTGTTTATATTTTTAATGATTATTCCCAATATCACTACAATTAGCCTTGAAACTAGTTAATTAGGAATCTACCATCGGTTACTTACCCTGCTCTAAATTAACCATTTACATTAAATCATTTGGTGAACTTGACATTGGCTAAACCCTAGTTTCCATAGATCCCCAAGTGTTTAAAATACATATTTGTCTTCTTGGCTTACTTGTGTACACCTCTTACATGGCTTATAGTAAGTTTTTATGCCACCATAGTGCCCAATACCCGCACCTTTATCCATATGTAGATAGTTATGCTTCATCCATGAATTTTAAAGTTATAACATATTTCACGATGATAATGATCCCGAAGTGTACGTTATTTTTGTAGACAACATGACTCTAACACTTGGTATGGTTCTACTTCTAGTAATGTTTTTAATTCTCACACTTCTACTTATAGTGTTCGTATTCCTAGTTCTCATATTGTTGTTATTAATTCATTTGCACCTTATTTGCCACCTATTGAGTTTGATTGATCTCTTTCTACTAATAGTGACATTGGATCTCTTTCTGATAATGATACTAGTCATAATGCACGTTTAGAGGACTATTTTCATTTTCTTGATGATGAAAATTTTGTTGATAATGTTGACCATAATTATTGTGTTTATTATCTAGATACTTGTGAGCTAAATTTGGTTATAAATGATACATGTATTTATTCCCTCGCCCCTCCAAATGATATTGTATCTACTCATGCACAAAATGATATTACAAATGATGTTAATGTTCCTTCTCTCTCTTTACAACAAGATGTCTTAGATGCTTGTGAACATAATGTTGTTACAAATGATGTGTTTTTATACTCTTTCTCTTCAAAAATATATTTTACATGATAATGATGCTTTTATTTATTCTTCTTCTTCCCATGCTAAGGAATTTGTTGATAAGGGTGTCTAAGCTTCCATTCCTTCTAGTTCTTCTCCTAGTCCTCCTGAGGCCAATTTAACTTATTTATTACTTAATCCAAAGATTATATTTAACCCAATAGTGTCCCCATGGCTACACATTGATAAGTTACAACCACTCAATGAGCCTCATAATGTATATTCCATCCTCCACAAGAATTCCTTTCTCTCATGCATGTTGTAGGTGACTTACAAAATCAGGTTCATAAGCTTACCCTTGAAAGTAAGGCCTATTATGTTAGTCTTGATCATAATTTCATTTATGGAAATCCTATTCCTAAGAATATATTCAATTCTTCCTTTCCTAAAAGTTTCACTTTGCCTACTTTTACTCTCTTTGATTAGATGAGTAACCCTTACATGCATCTCATGGATTATATGAAAGTAATGGATTCATATCCTTTTGGTTGAATACTTTTTCAGAGGAAAAATGTGAGGTTCAACATCAATATGTGGGATAAAGTCACTTTGCTCAAATAAGGGGAGGTGATTTGTTTATTGCTAAACTAAGAACAATGAAAACATATTTACAATATTCACACTAATCTAATTTTGGGGTTTGGATCTCATCTTAGTAGATTCAATTATTTGTTTCAGATAAAGAATTTAGAATTAGAAGAAGGAAATTTTAAGAAATGAAGATTGGAATGGCAGATAATGAAGGATGGAAATGAGTTCTTACATTTTCCACTTGGAAAATGCGCAGATCCGAATATACTTATGCAAGTAAGATATAATACCAATAAACTAGATCTATATTGAATAGCCAAAAATAGAATCAAAAGGAGAATATAACACATTAAATGCAAGATAAATAATACTAATATAGATAAAACATCCAACACAAAGTTTACAAATATATTTCTTTATTTCCTTTTAGGGTAATTGCAAGGAAATGGGGGCCAAAAAGTGGACACAAATCCATTTTTGGCCATTTTGGCCATAATGCAACAAAGAAAATTCAGGGCCATGTTATAATGTGAGTGCATTATGGCTCGGTAAGTCTAAGCCATGACTCGATCCCGTTATAACACGCTCACATTCCCGTAAGTATAATTTTTTATTTTATTAATATTTATACTTTATTATTTCTTATAATTTAAATTTATTTTAGTAAATATAAGAAGTTAGGGTCACTTTGCACCTTATGGAACTAGTCTCATAGCTCCATAGTTTAGAAGATAGTTTTTCATATTCTAATCTGGTCAATACATAAATATTTTTCAAGATTTCAACATTCAACCTTCAAGCTTTTAGGGTTTAAATTATACAATCGATATCTATTTTGTGAAAGAATATAGTCTTTGTTTAGGTTTTGGGGCCTTTTAGATTGGTTATTGACATTTGTAGGAGTGTTAAATGTGTCAAAATTAGAATTTATAAACCTCACAACTCCCAAAGATAGCGATAACTTATCTCTCCATTAGTCTATAAACACCATCTTAAACAAGCATTTATGATTCACCATTATAAATTTCATCACATATAATCACCATACAAAGATTCCCTATATCACAAAGGTTTGTATAAAACTATGCCATATGCCCTAAACCATATTTTTACCCCTCGACCCCTAAATCCTAAATCCTAAACCCTAAATCCTAAACCATATTTTACCACATTGAACCCTAAACCCTAAATTGTAAACCCTAAACCATAAACCCTAAACCTAAACCCATAAACCTTAAAACCATAAACCTAAACCTTAAAACTTAAACCCTAAACCATCGAGCTCAAATCCTAAGCCTTAAACCATGAGCCCTAAACCCTAACCCCTAAACCATAAACCCTAAACCCTAAACCTTGAGCCTTCCAAAATCCACCTAAACCTTAAAACCTAATCCCTAAACCTTAAATCCTAAAACCTCAACCTTTAAACCATAAACATAAGCCATAAACCCTAAACCTAAACACCTGAACCCTAAACCCTAAACCATAAACCCTAAACTTGAGTCCTAAACTATAAACCCTAAACCCTAAACTCCTAAACCCTCGACCATAAACCCTCAACCCTTAAACTCTAAACCATTAAGTCCTAAACTCTCGAGCCCTAAGCCCCTCAAGCCCTAAATCCTATTTTTACCACTTCCCCTAAACCCTAAACCCTAAACATTGAGCCCTAAACCCTTAGCCCTAAATCTTAAACCCTAAACCATGAACCTAAACCCTAAACCCTAAACCCTAAACCCTAAACAATATTCGTAAATCTTCTAAATTACCTCTAACACTTCCAAGATTCTCTGATACATCACCTACAAATGCTTAATATATTTCTTGAACTCTCCTAAAGGGTGTTTGATTAGATCATAATGGCCTTTTAGGGTTTAGGGCTTAAGGCTCAGTTTTATGGTTTATATTTTATGGTTTAGGGTTTAAGGTTTAAGGCTCGTGGTTTAGGTTTATGTTTATGGTTTAGGGATCAAGGTTAAGGTTTAATGTTTAGGGTTTATGGGCTTATGGTTTAGGGTTTAGGGCTTAGGGGGTTTAGGGCTTACAGGGGTTTAGAGCCTAGGTTTTAGGGTTTAGGATTTAGGGTTTGAGCCTAGGGTTTAGGGGTTTAGGGCATAAGGGATTTAGTGATTAGGGATGGTTTAGGGTTTATGGTTTAGGGTTTAGGGTTTGGGGTTAGGATTCAGGGTTTAGGGTTTATGGTTTAGGGCTCATTGTTTATGGTTTAGGGTTTAGGGTTTAGGAAACCTGAAAGATTGTTTAAAATCCCTCTAGTCTACGGTAGTGATTACAAAGTGAAAACTTCTCTTGATCTTCTAGATTACAAGGATCAGCAAACCTCATATATTTCCAGTAGGTCTCATGAGTGAGTTCATCTTTTGGAATATCAATATTAGGACCATATTTCCTAGTATCGTTCCTAGAACCATCATTGAGTCTACTTGTACAACTACCTTGTTTAAGAGGTGGGACAAGTAACTAAATGGATATGGCATCTACCTTATGCCTTAAATTCATATTACACATCTATGCCAAAACCTATTTCTCCCACATATATACTTGCACTCTTGAATGTCAATTTCTTCACACTCAAAATAAATTTCACATTTCTATATTTCCATGTATGGTATTATGCAAGCTAGGATAACCCATTAAAATATAGAAAAAATAACCACATGCTCATATTCACATTCATGATTCAATTTGATACATGTTCATATTCACAAGAACCTCTTCTTCCTTGAAAGTGCTTGTTTGTCTCACTAACTCGGTAAGGATTACGCATACTCCAGAAACTTCACATTTCTCATGACAAATATGGTTATTTCCACATAGATGTTCAACATTGGAGTCCAAACTATTAAAATTATCCTTATATTTTATTTAATAGAAAATAATGGGATATCAAGAATGTTTGAGGTAATTATTTGGGATCATCGGTTTGTGGTAGGATTGGAGCTATTTAATTAAATTTGGACATATATCGAGTGTCTGAATCAGAATGTCATTGCATCTAGAGAAACATTTTCAGACATTGGAGTAATGCATCTTGGAAAATAAAATTGAACCTCAAAATCCTCTCAAATTTCTAGCTTACACAAGCACTGGACATATCAAGCTCTATTCTTTGAATGAAACCTTCATTCCTAACAACTTGCAACTCAAAGAATTATTCAAAATAGTGTAAAAACAATCAAATTTTTCTTGGTATTCTAATCCTTAGACCCAAAAATGCCACTAGACTTGTTATTCTCAATTTATAACACCTCTGGAGCTCCAAATATTTCAAAAGCTATAGAAAAAGAGAGAGTCATATTGGGTAACATTTTATTTCTACCAATTGTTCTTGGATATTTGGCAATTCCCTCCTTCAAAATATCAGTAAATGAAAGGCATCAAATTGTGATGACTCTCTTTGAATGTTCTTCCTATGAAATAAATGAACCCTTTTCAGTTGAATACTCTTTTTCAATACTAATAAGAATGGGTAAGACACAAACATTACATTGAGAGTGAAATAGTGCTCATGTAATAAGAAAAAAATGAGCCTTAAAACTGTATTGGGTAATTTCTTCTAAAAATGCACTTATCATAATAATGGAAAATAAATCCAACTTAGAAAATCATTAATAAGTAAATTTTGTTAGACATCTAATTTCCTTACCTCAAAATTCCAAATTTCAAATTGTGCACATTCGCATCAAGATGGTCCCGGGAAATGAACTTGTGGGTTAATTTATCTCACTTTAATAAGGATTCTTATAAGATAAATCTAAATTTGGAAAATGTGGGTTATAAAACTTAGGAGTCTTATTTAGTCACACCATTCAAGAGAAGGACTATAATATCGTAAGTAATACAAGTCATTTTTTTTCCAGTTCCTACTTGTTTTCCTCCTAAAACTATCCTTGAACATCCTCATAAAAACAAGCTCCCGGAATTCAATGATTCACAAACTTAATTGCATGGGGATTCTCTTGCACTAATACTAGAAAGCTCATTGTTGAACATACTGATCCCAATACGGAGGAAAAAATTCCCTAAATCTTCCTAAACATATTTCAAAACCTTTAAGGTTTTCAAGATTTCACCTTTTAGATATTTGAATGATTTTCAAAACTCATGGAGTAGGATGTACATGAAAATGGTGGCTGGTCAAAGTTGTCCTTTTCAGGGATTGCCAATGAATTAGTCTTTTATCGCACTTGGAAAAAATAAGATCGAGTGCTTAGGACATGTTTTAATCATCCCAGTTTCGCAAACTTAATACATCTTCACAATTGAGAAGGAAAAAAATAAGCCACAAGGTGGTCATGACATAGGAGGCACAATCAAAATGGTACTCAACCACTTTTCACCGTCCATTAGAAAATTTTCAGATTCTTAGGCTATGGAGTGAGTTATATTAAGAGTATTAACAAGTCAATATTTAGGGTGCTCTTAAAACCAAATCTATTAGAGTTATGTATCCGCAATCAATGTATGGACGAACTCTAAGTGAGCTATGGATAATTTGTTCCATATTATTTTGATAATAGCGTATGGATGTGGCTTATATGCCATAGTTGAATAGTTGGTTAAAGGCTATTTTAAGCCTTATTTCCTTCAATCCCCAATTAATATGGATAGACCAAATCACCTTGCCTTAGAAAAAATTTAAATAACTTATGAATCCACTTTATAAATTAACACAATGAATGATAGGATTTAGGATAGGTGTACATGTGGCGGTGGATAAAAGCTTAAAAAAATTGCACATGGAACAGACAACTGGGCTCGATGGAGTTCACTAAAGCAATGATGAAGTGTTCACGGTTGGGTCTATATTGAAAGTGAATTGATCTATTCAATGGAAGTAAAATTAATCCTTCATAATGACTAAAATATCTTTATACCTACAAATGAACAAGTTGATCAATGTCCCAAGAACTTTGAAAAATAAGCAGAAACAAGAAAATCGACTGCTGGCCTATATAAAGGCCCTTCCACATTATGGTCCACACAATACACAAATGCAAAAAGTCTTCCAACTTAAAAGGAAAAACTAGGATGAATAAAGACCTTCAAGCTATTCGAAGGCATAGAGGAAATAAAGTAATTTTCAAAGCCTTATAATTTTAAAGGCAATTTTTGTAATAAAGTCCTATTTATTATATATAGGAAAATATCGAGGGATTGAAGACCTATTATTTTAATATAATAGGCACATTATATTAGGAGTTATTAAAACTACCCAAAGGCCCATAGCTCATTTCTTATCTTACAAAGATCTTGATAGATCTTGTTGGTACCATAGGGAATCTTAAGAGCATCCATGAGGTTCTAGGTTTAATTCTCAGTGGAGGAGGTTTGCACTAGGCCATTTTTCCCCGAGCCTAGAGTACTTTTATGGGTCACAGATATATCCTACATAATTCCGGTGGAAGGGGCTAACCAGATGGGGATTTTGCACTAGGAAGGTGGAGGATGGTCCCGATGGGTTTAATGTTTAAATTTAGGCATGCTAATTGTACTGATTCCTATAGTGGAATGATTCTATGTCCATGCGTAGGCTTTTTCTTCCAACTCCGTTATCGACCTTATGTGCACGTTGCGATTTGTCATTATATTGGTCTAATTTTATAGTTGATTTATTTAAAACGGGGCTAATTTTTTTTTCGAAATCTAACACCCTATTTTTGTCCGAATTCATTTAAAATTTTGACTAATTTTTGGATGTACACCAGAGAAAAAGTTGGCATAACCACCACCTTCCACCAATGTGAATTCCATGTGGTTTCACCAATATATCGCAAATCGATCCATATATAAGAAATAATTATTCAAATATGGATTATAAGCCCAAACATTAGGGTGTTGGTCTGACCAAGATCATAACCAAAACCATATAGAAATGTAATATAATCCTTAGCAATGTGGAAAAATAAAGATAAACTCAAAAGTGGGAGTTATCACCCCAATGAGCTAACAAAATAGGTCACCCGAGATGGTTATCACCCCGAAAGAATAATTAGAGTCCCCAATGCACTAATTAAATGTTTGAAAAGTTTTATCCGGATGCAAATAAAAATCAAGCTCGATGATTCCCGAATGTCTGATATCCACATCATGGTTTGAGAGTCCTCCATTGTTAGTAAACAAGAGACAGCTCACGGCTTGAGCTTCCATTTAAATGATAGATATATTTTAAATTCATGTTATGACCTCTAAATGTGAGTCACATTTCAAGTTGTTTGAAACTTACATCACACCCTTTTTACTTTTACTCTTGCCAGTCATGTCCTATCTTTTTGAAGGTGATTTGGTTGAATCCATGGGTTTATAATAGAAGGAATTATCAATGATGGAATTTCACTAACTCCATTTTTGAAGTTCACCACTCCATTCATAAATAACAAGAAGAAATTTACTAGGCGTTTGATAACCCCTTTGTGTTCTTAGGAATTCCCTATTTATAGTGAAAAATCCTCCGTGTATGTAGGAAATATGGTCCTATCCCAATAAATAACAAGGAAGGTGGGCCTCAAGAGGGATTCAAGAAGATTTGGGAGAAATATTTTCATCAGGCTTAGGTTTTCATGGTTTAAGTTTTGCATTTTTGGGTTATCCTCTTACTTCCAGTACTAATTCATCCTTGAAAATCAAATTCTAGGATCTTTCATTTTCTTTATCTATCCCTCACGTCATATTGAATAGGTGATTTAACGAGGAGCTTCACTTCAATGAAGATATCGATATCCTCAGAGGGGACGTATCCCGAGAGGTCTATCTCATTTTAAACCTAAGCTCAAGATATTTAATCCTAGATCATAAAATATGATGATCATCAATTCATTCAAAGCCTCATACCTAACCTTTAAACATGATGCTCTTCTTAATATCATAATTCACCTCCCCTCGCCATAATGTCACCTAAGTGGAAACATGTTTATGATATCCTAACACCCTTAAATTTAAACTCAATTTCCTCCTCATCCCAGAGATAGGTTTCCTCCTCTTGATAGAAGGATTAATCCCACTAAAGCCCTATTTTTACAATGATACTTCTTCCTAGGAATTTCCTCTAGAATGAATTCCATGTTCTTGACCTCTACACTTTACTTAACATATTTCTTCCACCTCCCCGACTTGCAAGATGTGTGTTCATTACTAACATTGATTAAGTGTTTTAGAAACACTCTCATAAAGTATGCATTATTTTCAGCACCAAATCATTTCACCATCAACATGGTGATCATCTCTTATCATGTTTTAATGACCATTCCCTAATAATGATTTGAATCTCGATGAAGCTCTTGATGTTTCAAATCTTTCAGGAAGGACATACCATCGTGATTTTTCTAGCGATTACACCCATTTTCCTCATGATGTTTCGTATCCTTCATCCATCATGATTACCATTCCCTTAATTATTCTAAGACAATAAAAACTTAAATATGTGTTTTGATTTATTATGTGTTATAAAAATTCATGAGTCCATATATTTGAGCAATTGTTGCTACCTTTAGGAGTTGTGAGGTTTATAAAATATAGTTTTGACACATCTAACACTCCTAAAAATGTCAATAACCAATCTAAAAGGCCCAAAACCTAAACAATGACTATATTCTTTCACTAAAAAATATCGATTATAATTTAAACCCTAAAAGCTTAAAGGCTGAATGCTGAAATCCTGAAAATACCTATGTATTGACATATTAAATTATAATATGAAAACTATCTTCTAAACCGATAAATGGAGTCATGAGACTAGTTCCATAAGGTGCAGAGTGACCCTATTTCTTATATTTACTAAAATAAATTTAAAATATAATAAAAATTAAGTATAAAGATTAATAAATGAAAATTTCTTATACCTTAAACCATTTATTTGTGTAAATATATCCCTCTATAACACATATACCACATACTTGGTAAATATGATTAAATCGCTCACATTATAATGTGAAACGCGTTTCATCTTTTTGGATTTGAAATTACTAAACCATAGGCTTGGATTTTCCTCATATCAAACCAAAGGTTTGGGCTCCTGTAATCCATGAAATAAATCCGTGATTTACAAAAAAAAACAACAAAATGTCACATGTACACCCCTAATAAAAATGCATTATAACATAATATTGGAAAAAATTATACTATGAAAATGTATCAAGCTTTCCTTGTACACGCCTTGGTGACAATATGCTTCTTTCTAAAATATAATTAGTTTAAGGATTTTATCCATAATTTCTTTTTCTAGTGCCTTATTTTCTTATGAAAACCTATGCATACATTTTAAATGCACAATTTATGATATTTTCAAATCCAATTTTGAAAAAAAATACACCTTCAAAACTCCATTATACACATGCAATAAAAAAATGACTTTTTTTCTCAAAGTTATGGAGGTGCACACACAAATATTTCATTTTCTAGGATGTTTGCACCATTTGAAAATTAATAAAAAATTATATATTCATCCAAAAATTATGAAAAATTAATGGGACTTCACACATGGAATTACCTAACTTTATACCAAAGGATTTGAAAAATAATTAATAAAACTCAAAAATGGGGGCGGGGGTGCACACACATAGGTTCTTTACTTTTTGACACAAAAATAGACATACTTTGTGTGCGCACCACATTTGACCCTCTTAATCTCCACCATTTTAAAAAAAAAATTTTAGAAACTAGATTCCGAGCATCTACAACTTATTCTTATCACTTTGTCAAATTTTGAAATAGACATATGTATGTAAGAATTATTACAAATGAAGTTCAGTTTTGGAATCATTGATTTTAGGAAGTAAAACAATAGGTATCCTTTTTTACCCCTTTTGCCATTTCCCACACTTTCCATGCACTTACCCTTTGACAAGAGATTTATAAATATATACAAAGTTTTTCTCTTCTCTCTCAAGATTCTATGAAAAAAATTTATGCTTAAAGAAGCAATATGTAAAAGTTCTTACTTCCTAATGGTTCAATAAGAATATAACTCAATGATTGGAACATTCTTATACCACTTTGTAGGAAAGAGAAAAAGGGAGATTTTAAGCTTAAGTAATAGTAAAAGCATAGTAAATCATATTAAAACCCTTCATAGGTTGGTTCTTATGCAAAATGACCAATCAATATATACATGATAATCTGAATGTAAATAAATGCTAAAGTACAAATTTGACACAAGTAATAAGCTAAATAAATATGAAACCTTAAGTGCAAGAGAGGGAATAGAAGACTTAGTTGATTTTGCACATGATCTCAAGTATTATGGACTGGAAAAAATAATGAACAGAAGAGGAAACTTGTCGCAACATATGATGCTAAAAATTATAAAATTTCGATGATGAAGGATAGGACTAGGCACTGGAATTGGGTCAGGGGCATCTAGGCACTAGAGACCTCTGATGGGCACATGTGACTACACAAAGAGCTCAAAAATTGATTTTTTTGTGTCACAAGGTGGTCACTAACCTTCTATTGTCACTTGTATGTCACACTATGATGATTAATGATCACTTCACATGTAACCTGAAAAGAGATGATGACCTGCAAAACCCTCAAACTACATCAAATCCCAAAAAGAAAATATGTAATATGGGGAGTCGAACTGACCCCGACGGTCACCCAACAGAGTGAACTTATGACCAAAATGTTGCACTACATCTCAAACTCCATGTAGTTCTTGTGTGTGTGTGTAATAAATCATGCCCTAGAAGCCCTTGTAAAGTGCACACTGATAAAGAGATAATAGCTAGATGTACCAATGTAAATAGATGTGTGGATGGAAAAATGAACTTCCCCTCCTATGAAGTGTATGTATAAAATGTAGTCCCTTGTCCCTTGAATGAATGCTAGATGGATGCCTTTGATGCTCTTAGATGCCTTTGGATGCAACCTTAGGTGATGATAATAGATGCTTAGAGCTTGGTCCTTTATTTTGGTCACATAGCTTTGTATTTATATGATTCCCTTGTTTGAATTTTGTAATTGACAACTAAAAGGCTGACCCATAAGAAAATAAGATGCCCAAAAGATAAAAGAGGCCCAAAAAGAGTGAGTAAGATAGAAAGAGGTCAGGGGCACCCAGAGGGGATGAGGGCACCTAGGTGCTGGCATCCTGTCTGGGCATGTGTCCAAGTCATAAAGATAAAAAATAAAGTATCAAACTAGGTTTAGGGTGTGTAAGACCAAAAGAAAAAAGAAAAAAGAAAAGGCCAAAGATAGTATCAATTACTAGTTTTCTCGCTTAGGAATCATATGAATGTAAGTATGTGTTTAGGACCTAGAAATGTACCCAAGTGCATGATTTTGTGTCTACATTTTCCCCACTTTATGTTGTTTGAGTGAATACTTGATAACATAAAGTAGATAAGAGATGCATACCTGATAACCATGTAGAGTGTGATGGTGAAAGTGTGCAAGAGACAAGTGAAAGCGTGAGTGATAAAAATGAAGCATGGAAGCTAAGAAAGAGGAAGTGACCCTAGGGGTGAAGCATATGTGTGTTGTACCATGTTGTACATATTGTTGTATTGTCTTGATGAAGGGATTGCTTTTGTTGTGTATTAAGGATGGACCTAAAAAGAAGAGTGAAAGAGTAGTCAAAGTCATGTGTTATGAAAACTCTTAAAAAAAAAGTATGTAAATGTAAAAATGTGTAAAAAAGTAAAAAAAGGAAAGTGTGCACCTGATCCATGATGAAGAGTGAAAAGGATAGAAAATGTCTTAAAATTGATTTTTAGAAATCTCATGAAGAGTGAGTTTTTGGGTGATCTCATGCCAAGAGTGAGTTTTTTTGGTGATCTCATGCCAAGAATGAGTTTTTTTGGATGATCTCATGCCAAGTGTGAGTTTTTTTGGGATCTCACACCACGAAAAGAGTGTTGGGGAGAAAGGTCTAGTGTTACTCTCCTTCCATGAATGCTTCCCAAATTTATACACCACTACAGATGGTGTGATCCATGTTTAGTTTTGTGTTTGTTCTATATTTTGATCCAAGTAGAAAAAAAGGAGATAGAATGCATTCTTGATTGCTGGAGGATTGTGCTTGTACTATGAAAACTACTCTTTGTGAAATGCTTGAAAAACTGTGTTGATATGAGAAAGTAATATAATTTCCCTCTGGTCATAGGCACCCAAGAAAGGTCAAGAGCACCCAGGTGCTAGTGTCTATTGTATCTAGGGTTGGTGTTTGTGTTGAACTAAGGACCCAAGTCAATTGGGCCATTTCTATGTAACTATAACTTTTTTGTTCTTGTATTATGAAGTAGTATATGTAAAGCTCTAAGTTGATATGTATGGGGTGACTGATTCACCCAATGTATGCCCCCTCATTTGGGGTGCATGTGACATGTCGCTAGGAGGATGTGGCCCAAAGGAGAGGACCTGATGTTGATCTAAAATTGATACCCTATAGGGGGAGGGAATGTGCATGGTAGAAACCAAGGCACATGCAAAAAAGTGGCTAGAAACATGTGTTAGTAGAAAAAAAGTGAAAAACATGCATATAAAGAAAATGTAAAAAACAATAAGTAAAAAAAAAGTAGACCACAAAAAGTGGGTTTCAAACATGGGACATCACTCACAATGTCACAAGACAATCAAGGGCCAAAGTGGCCAAAAAGCATACAAGAAATGATCAAGACAAGACATAGGGCATATCCCACAAACAATGGCATATAATGGAAAAAATGGAAAAAAATAAAGAAAAAGTATCAAACCATGGTGGAAAATAGTTCTACAAAGGAAAATGTTGCACATGAAGCACCCATTAGCATGTTAGAAAGATAAAAAGTATGTCAAAGTGTGTATATATCATGATAAAAAGTAGTGTGCTAGTAAGAATAGAAAGTAGTATAAAATGAAACAATAACACTGTAGTGTGTGAGAAAGTAAAATGTAGATGCCCCAGAGCCTCGGTGGGACTGGTAAGAGGTACAATGCCAAGCATCATTGTTGCATGTGTAAATCTATAAAAAAGTCTGCATTCACAACTAGAGAACAAGTGAATGTGCATGTGTATATAAAAGATAATGACATACTAAGTATCCATCTAACATAGAAAAAAGTGTACATGTAAGTATAAGAAAGCAAGAATAAGTGCAACCAAGATATGTAATATGTTGTGAATGAGTGAGATGGAATGGTATGTAATGTGAATGTGATAGGAGAAGCGTGCCCCCTAGTGGATGTGTATGAGATGAGATGAGGTTCATTTATAAAATACCCCTCGACAATCAAGAATGAACCATAGAACAAGAGTGTGTCATCGGAAATGGTTTGAAAATGTGTAGAAAAATAGATCATGAAAAAGGTGAGGTTCATTTCAGATTTATACCCTCAAATCAGTATGAACCATGGAACTAGAGTGTGTGTATAAAGTATGATGTGAAAGAAAAAATGCTGAAAAATGATGTATCATGAAAATGTATGTGTGAAGTGTGAAATGTGTAGTGTGTGAGGTTCATGGATGTAGTATGCCCTCAATAATCAAGTGTGAACCTTAGCACAAGAGTGTGTCATAGGGTAATGATGATACAAGTTGTGTATCAATGTTGTGTATGATGAATGAGAAATAGATGTGAAGCATATAAGCATAATAGTAGAAATGATAGACACACTGATAATGCTAGGAGGGGGAAAGTAAGCATGATGCCCCCAAGTGTATGATGTGAAAAAGAATCAAGTAACATCATCTAAGAGATCATCATTTTCATGGTCAAATCAAATGGAGAAGAGAGACCTGGTAAGTAAATAGTATGGGGTTGATCATATAAAGAGCCATTGTGGCATAAATTATACATGCCCATTACATATTCTTCATCAATGAAAGGTGGTAGTGGACAACCATGTGCATACCAATGAGTAAGATTTTGTGTATAGCCGAGAAATGAATCATTGCAAATAGAAACATGGACCAAAAGGCATGGGAAATGTGATATCAATATGATTAGGATCCAAAGTGCCACCAATGTAGTCAAGCCAAGACTTACCCAAGTGTAAGTGGAGAAGTGTGAGAAGTGCATGTGCAACAAAGACTAATAGATGGAAGATGTGGAGGCCATAAGTAGTAATAATGTGAAACATATCCATGATATAGATGAGAGAATGAGGTGGAGGGAGGAGATCATCAAGTGTGAATCCAAGCCGAGCCAAGCCATCATGTGTGTAAACAATATCAGAGAAAGTAGGATCGAATGGAATGTGGCCAATAAGAATTATTGATGAAAAGAGTGCATGTGAAAGGAGGAAATGCATGATGTAGAGTGTCATGGGAAGATGAGGAAGGTGGTATGACATCCAATGTATGGACAAACCCCCAAAAAAGTACCATAGCATTAGTAGAAGGAGGGGGTTTTTGAATTGATATTCACTAGGGCCAATAACAAAAAAAAGTATCATTGAAATATGACTCATCTATCTCGATAGGAGTAAAATTAAGATTGTGTAATTTTTCATCATCAAAGCTCAATGATATCAACCTCATCATCAAAATCATCAATGTTGGCATTGTCATGTTGGATAGTAGTATCAAGGATATTGGTAGGAAGTGAGCTAGATGTAGGAGTGAGAGGAGTCTCAATGAGCAGTGAGTGGTGGTGGTTATTGAGTAGACAATGGGTGAAATGATATCAGTAGTGTGAGTGGAAATGGATGGTATGCTTTGTAGAGGTGGAAGAAGGTTGTGAAGCACTAGATTGACCAATATCATATGTACCAATATTTCTATATGGAATAGGCTATGATGGAGGAATAGGCATAACAGAACAATGGGGTCTATGTGATAAAAATTGAATGGATCAGGGTCAAAAAAATGGTATGTTCATAACCATCATGTAAGAATTTAACACACCATGAACTATAGATGGGACAACATGCATTGCATGAATCCAGGGTCTACCCAACAAGAGATTAAACTAAAATGAGGCATCGATAACAAGAATAATACCATAGGAACAATCTTAGGCCCAACTTGTATAGGTAATGTGATAGTGCCTAGGCATGTGTGAGTAGTGGAATCATAACCACGAATGAGAGTGGAATTTTAGTAATTAGATTATCAAATGCCAATTTTCCTTTAAAAGGGAGTGAGCACATAGATTTATGGTGATCCATTGTCAATGAGTACACACTTGATACAAATGGTGCCAATGATAGCAATGATAAGAAAAGGTGCAAATGGATTATCAATAACAAATGGTGGTATGTCCTCATCACTAAATGATATAACATGTGGTATATTTTGAGAGACTTGAATGAGATGTGTGAAGGCCACCATGAATTATTGCTTTCAATGTGAATAGAGTGAAGGGAGGCCTCTAATGTTTGATGAAAATCAGGTGCACTACATAATAAATCATAAAGAGATATTTTTTGTGTATTCTTAAGTTGTTTATGATGTCATAACCCTTAGAAGTGGTGGTAGGAGTTATAAAGAAGTGATAGGTGGTGGGATAGAAATGGGTTGAGCCATAGGAGGATGAGTGTGGTGAGTGGTGACTACATTGATAGTTAGATCAACCATAGGAGTAATGAAGTGAGGAGGATGTTGAGTATGAACTTGCATAAAATCAAAAAATAAGTAACCATGCCAAAAACCTTAGTTGGGGTGAAAGAAGGATAAGAAGATTGATCCATGAATTGAGAAGAAGAAGAGATTTTTGATACATGCTCAAAAGGTAGGGTTTGAATGGATGGGTTCACCAAATGATTTAACAAATATAAATTTAAAAACCCTAATTACAGAGTCACGTATGATAAATAAATGCTAAAAATTGCTATACAATATAATGACACAAAGCAATAAGCTAAAGAAATATGAAACCCTAAGTGCAAGAGAGAGAGGAAAGAATTAGCTGATTTTTCACTTGATCCCAAAGTATTCTGATACTGGAAAAATAATGAACAAGAGGAGGAAAGATTATCGAAATCATACACAAAAAATTTTGGAACTATTTGATGAGCTCCTGACTAGGGGTGCTAGAATGGGGTAGGGCACCTAGGCACATTAGAGACCTCTCTCTAGGCACTCATGTGACTATGCACAAAGCTCAAAAAAATATTTTTTTTGTCACAAGTGGTCACTAACCTTCATTTTTTGTCACCTATATGTCGTTGATGATCACAAATTCACCTGTAACCTACAAAGAGAATGATGACCTACAAAACCCTCAAACTACATCAAATCCCAAAAAGAAAAGATGCAATATGGGAGTTAGATCTGACCCCGGTGGTCACCCACCCAAAGTGAACTTATGACCAAGCATTGCACTACATCTCAGACTCCATGTAGTTCTTGTGCGTGTGTGTAGAATCATGCCCTAGGAAGCCCTTGTGCAAGTGCACGTGATAAATGGGTGATAGCTAGATGTACCAATGTAAATAGATGTGTGGATGGAAAAATGAACTTCCTTCATTTTGTCATCCAAACATCTATTTACATCGGTACATCTAGCTATCGTCCACTATCACGTGCACTTGCACAAGGGCTTCCTAGGGAATGATTTCTAAACACATGCACAAGAACTACATGGAGTTTGAGATGTAGTGAAACAATTGGTCATAAGTTCACTCTCCGATACCACTCACATAAGTTCCCCATCCCTCGTCCTTCTTTCCCACCACCGCCGCAGATACCACTCCCTCCATACCCCTTCACCGCGATTGCTTCCCTTTACCTTCCTTCTCGATCGAGCTCCCCCGTCATCCCCCACCTCCTCTATCCCCACCTCTTCACTTCCAACTCGAACAAGCCTAGAACTAGAGCATCAAAAAGGTTGAACCTGAACCCCTATTTCAGGAATGTGCCTCGACTTGGAGGTTGCACATAATCTCCTACATTAGTAGTAACTGGTTCTCGTGAGAGACACAGTTGAGAGCTCCATTAAAAGGTTGGAAGCACTGGAAACCGATATGTTACCGCTGAAAGAGGAGGTAAAAAAATTGTCTAAGCAAAAGGTAAGAGAATGAAGGAGGAGGAAGTCGATATTGACAACAATCGATGGAAGATATCTACAAAAATTTTACTCCCTGGATAGTATACTTGGCAAAACCAAGACTCGCCATGATTATAATATGGATATTTTTAATGCAATTGAGGAGTTTATTGAGCATCACTTTCTACCGCATCTCTAATCTCAAACCATGACAACTACTCTTTGGGAATAGAAAAGAAAGCAAACAAACAATCTAACAAATTGATACTACTAACCCCTTGCTCACATGACGGCATTGGCTATGTTCACCTCCCGGTAGAATATCAAATCCCAAATTTCCAAAGCTGCTAAGAAATAATTGTGGATCTGCGTTGTTCTTGTTGTCTTCTGTCATGGTTTTTGGCTTTGTCTTGTTGTTGTTTTTTGCCTTTTGTAGTTTTTTGAACTTGGCTTGGTTTTGGGATAACTTGTCTTTGTTGCACCGTTTTTACATCTTATCTCGATCTTGATCCTTCTTGTTATGTTTTTCACTCCTATCCTGGCTTCTAGGCCCCCTTTTTGTAAACAAGGGTATAGTCCCTTTCAAAAACTATTTACCAATAATAATAATAATAATAAAAGATATAAAAAGGTCGGGGTGTCTAGAGAAGACGAGGGTGCCTGGTGCTGACCTCTTGGCCGAGTGCTTTTGTTTAGAGTCAAGAAATATTAATCAATGAAGATCGACTGGCCCGTAGGGTGTGAAAGATTATAAGACTAGAGACAAAACAAAAAGACCAAAGATAGTTGTCAATTATTAGTTTTATCGCTTATGAATCATATGAATGCAAGTATGTGTTTATGGACCTAGAAATGTACCCAAGTGTTTGATTTTGTGTCTACAAGTGCAATAGAGGTGATTGCAGGTTGTTGGGTGATCTTGAATAACAAGATAGTCAATTTCTCAACATTTTCCTTAAGTTTATCTTTATTAGCCCTTTGTCTTCTTGAGATTTCTGAATAAATTGTCCAAGACTATCTAAAGATCTTGTTACACTCCTTATGTAGTATCTTTTCCCAATGGAACTATGGTTATTTGATAATCAAGAGCGTTATGTTCTCTTTTCTTTTGTCTATAGTAGATAACACGATCTTAGAAACCCTTTCTTTGGATTGATCAATTTTGATGTGAGAAAGTGTCTTAGGTTTCTTTTCACAGCTAGGAGGGGCTTGGATTCAATGTGCTAAAGTCAAAATCCTCTAGAGTACCACTTTCTTCATTTTTAGGGTAAGGATTATAATAAAAATGGAGCGGTGAGGGAATTAAATTCTACTATAGAGATATGCTCATGGGGTAACACCATGAGAAACAATGAATGCAGAAATAAAAAGAGGATGGGTGAAGAAATATCTATGGGAATAGTGGAAGGAGTAATAGAAGAAATGAGAGAAAATATCATAAAAGGAATGTGAGTGGAGGATGGAGAGGAAGAGTTACTTGGGGATATCTCAAAAATAGATTGACTCCTATGGAAAGAGGGGAAAAGATGAAAATACTTGTGCCATGAGTCATACATGTGGGGAGGAAGATGGTGAAAAGGAAATGGGAATGGATGATGCGAGAGCAGCTGGTAGATGCATCAATTAAGTGGTTGGAGGGGATAAAACATGAGGAGGAGGAGGAGGAGGAAAAATTTTATGAGGATGAGAAGAAAGAGGTAGTGAAACATATAGATATAGGGTTATGAGTGATACAACATGGGTAAAGAGAGGTAAGGAAATGAGTGAGGGTTTTGAACCATAGTTCTTATTGATATCCCTTGATCTTTATGAGGTGAAGGATAATCCACGTTCATGACTTTGGTTGAAGAAATGGAAGGGTTAGTATATTTCCTCCTCTAATAAAAAAATCTGAACCTCATAGGATTCGAGGCACCTTGCCTTTAACCTTGGTGTCAATGGAAGGGCCTGTTGGTTCAAAATCGCGGGTATGATTTGGGTTGGTAGTAAACAGAGCCAAACCTACTTGCATAGATGAATAAAGCAATACTGATGAATAAATGACAACAAAGTAGAAGTAGATTCAACAGAACAATCATACAGATCTAACATAAGAAAGGTCTGATGTAAAACACAGGTATTCAGCACAAAGTCTAAATATTGTATTAATATTTGTTTCTGTTACAAAAAGTTCAAAGTCTTTTCTTCTTACTTCTATTTTCATCTGAAAAGTATCCACCCTTGAATACAACAAGTATTCAAGTATTTATAGAAGAAGAGAAGAAAAGAAGGCAAAAACAAACCAACCACTTAATTACAAAATATCTTACAAAATATCCTAAAGTCATTTGTTGACTTTTGACAACTTGGTGGATGACATCATCCCATGGTGCAACATGGATGATGTCATCATTTGTGTCAACATACTTTAGATATTTACAAAGAGAAGGTCGAGAAGAATGAGACTATTCATCATCGTCCCACGGCTGAAAGGGGGTATCCTGCTTTCGCTGCTCAGGAGACGTGATGTGGAACTGGGCATGATATTCCATGAACTTGCTGATCATGGGCTGAAGTTGATCCTGGGAAGGATCCTTGTGATGATCACTGATAGCCTCGCAAGTCTCCCACTCATCTGTGAGCTTTTCTGGGAGCTTGGAATATTCATTTTCTACCTCTATCAGGTACCCTATGAAGTCACGATAGGCCAGCAGGTTGTTGATGGATTCGTGTCCGAAAGTGACTTCTGCCCCAGCCCTTGCGAAACAATCTCCTTGAAGATCCAAATAGTTTCATCTACCTTTCTCAAGGTGAAAGAAGGAGTGAGCAAGCCCGAGACATTCTCAGGACAATTTTCTCCATTTGATGCATTACATCTAGGGCTTCCTCCTTGATTTTGTCAATCTTTTCCAGGACAAACTCCAACTGATCGACCCGGTAGTCCAGAGTAGAAAGGATTTTGTTGAGGGCCCTGGGGTGACCGAAGACGCCGAACTTGACCAGATCTTCGACTGAACAAAAGCATTTTCTGAAAGGTCTCATGCTACATCCTGGCATGGTCCAGCTCTTCGAGATAGGTCCTGCTATCGCCTGGAGCTCTTTGTTCACCCGACTGATATTCTGATACAATCTGGTGAACTTGGCAATTACTCCCTCACTTTCTTTGAGGATTTGGCTTCTCCAGGTGGAAACTGCCATACCCTACTTGCCGATTTTGGCGTATTCATTTATCTTATCCTAGCTCGCAGGCTCGGAGTTTCGCGGTGTAGTTGTAGGAGGTGCACTGCCCATTTTCTGCAAGGCGTGGAGAAGATGTTTATTTTGCTCCTTTAATAGCCTCTTTTCTTCCTTTGCTTCCTGGAGCTTCTTGCAAAGGGCATCAACTGCAGATAGGGCCTCTCCTTGAAGGCTTTCTGAAGATGTCCCCATTGTGACTTGGGTCACTATATAATCTATCGAAGACAGATCCTTTTTATCCTTTAAAGGATTGGGATACGCTATCTCCATTACTCTCTCTCCTGACGCACTCTGAGAGAAGTGGGTTATAGGTTTTTGCTTCTTGGCCCCCTTTGATGGGATGATGGAGAAGTCCATCGGTGCGATGGGAACTTTCCTCTTTTGTTGGCTCAGGTGCTGAGAGATCCATGCTGGACTTATGGGAGAGGGACCAGAAGTAGAAAAGGGAGCAGCTGCAGTAGTAGAGGGAAAGTGCGTTGAGACACTTGGAGGCGGCATTGAGAGGGAGGCCGAGAAAGTGCTCATGGGAGGAAGAGATACTGTAGGGGAGGTAGACATGGGAATGGAAGGGAGCTGAGAGATGAGGGAAGAAATGGTGGGGGACAGCTCCGCGAGAGAAGAGAAGATGGATGACGAGGAAGGGGGAACAATAGAAGATGGGGGAGAGGATACGACCAAAGGAATGGTCACTTGGGTCATGTGCGAGGAGGGGAAGGAGGAGAGGGAGAAGGGATAGAAGGGACCTCAATAGTTGTAGTAGTGGCAACATCCTGAGTGGATGTGCCCATCGGAACATCTTCGGCCACTTCTTTCTCTGGGGAAGCCAGAGTTACAACTTGTTCTCGTGCGGCGGAAGGGGGACTCTCAGGAGCCTCTTCTTGGGTAGAGCTTGACTCACCCTCTTTGTCTTTACCTCTAGCCCTTTGGTAGATGTTTTGGCCTAGAAGGTGTGTTGCCCAATGGAGATGTGGTGAAATCAACCCCGAGGTAGATGAGGCCATTCATCCTGCACCAGTGCTCTGTTCTCCGCAGAGTTTCTTTGACCCTTTCTTCAATGGTCTGGGGTGCTTTAGTTCTGTCATTACAAAAAATGGCCAGTTGTCCCCATCCGTGTCAAGATATACCTGATCAACTTCTTGATCAGTAGTTTGATAACCTTTTGGGACAATGGCCACGCCATACTGAATGATTTCAGCCAAAGCCAAGCGGGAGTGATCCTTTCTTCTGAGCTCGACCTCATGATACAGGTCGATATAAATATCCTCGATCTATGGAATGTGGATTGGATCGAGTTTGGCCCTGGGAAGGCAATTCCTTGGGTCAAAGTGGGCCTTACTGGGAAGTTGTGCTTTAGATTGAGCAGTTCTAGCTCTGCAAACATCTCCCGGCTTTGTGGTGGGAAAGACAAGTGTACCTACCCACTGTGAGGGGGAAAGGAGTTCCACCCTTCTTTCTCTTCAAACACTTTTCATGGTAGGTTATGAGTTGTCTTGGATAGCTCCAATAGGATCAGCTTGGGGCCGGCATATCTTGGCAATTTGGTGGGTTCCCCCAAGAAGTTGGCTGCCCTTAGATAGGTGAAGGTGGGAAATTGCGTGAATAAGGCCCCCCACTTCTCCGTTGCTGCAACAATGCTCTTGGTCATACGACCGTGAGTCATGTTTGGCCTCAAAAGGTAGATGATGCCGTAGAAGAAAGTGTCGTTAATCTTTGTAAACTATGAAATACTATTTTCCAGCTTCAGCTCTGGGTAGTATTCATATATTTTTACTTGGGGCCAAACCCCGCATCGCATCAATGCTGGATAATCCCTCCCGAGGCAGCATAAACTACGTAGGAGTTCATGTAGAACCTCCCCGTTGTGGTGAGTTATTGGAGCTGCTCGGATATAGTGCTGCTTATGATCTCCGCCCACTCAAGCGTTGATCTAGCACATTCTTGTTCATTGTCTCCAGGTACCTGAGCATCCATTTATGAAAGTAGTGGGCATCAGAAAGCCCAAATACTCGCTTAGGAACATGATGGTATCACTTAGTTCCTCGAGAAATCATCGCTGCGATGAATGACTTATGGCCATCTCTGTTACCACCTTCTTGTTTTTCGTGTACACCTCATTCATCAATTACATACACTCGGTCTTCATTGTCCTCCCAAGCCTTGTGTGCAGCCTTCTTGGCTTACGGCCACAAAGTGCCGGTGGTGATAATGCCAAGCATAATTTTGAAGTGTCGGGCAAAGTGAGGTTGATCACGACCTTTCCCTTCTCATTTCTTGGACACACCTCATGTGTCTTTGTTATAGCAAATGGCCACTACCATCATGAATTCATTGTTTATCGCACCGACCGGGATCCCCCAAAGAAAATGCAGCCACTACCTACCAGTTTGTCCATCCAGGACTTCCCGTGACCCTCCCGGTTCGCCTGAAATCTTCCATATCAATGTGACCGAGCTCGAGTCTCTTATATCTAGGTCACATTCTACTCCGGGATTCGGGCATCCTGACCCTCGATATTTGTACTTCATCTCTTCCTCTGTAAGCTTGGCTTTACCCTTAGACTTGGTTGGTCTCTTGCTTGATGTAGACATATGTAGTTCAAACTCGAGTTGTTGATCCGAATATATATAATGTGAGAGACGAAGCGGGGTCCATGAACGTGATACAAGGATGACAAGGTGTTGACAGGTGCAGAGGAATAAAATCTATCACGTGTGTTTTTAATTGTGAAAGTGATAGGGTGGATGCGCCTATATATAGGCAAAGGTGCAATAAATGCACCAACCACTTTTTGAAGAGGCGCATCAAAACACCTATCGACACTTCAAACTTTGCGCCCTTTGGCACACAAAACGTGTTAACACGTGATTATGTGTGCCTTTGGTGCAACAAAAATACTATCAACACTGAAATATGTGTGCCTTTGGCACAAAACATGGCACAAAAAAAATGTTGTTGACACGAAGGCTGCATGCGCCTTGGCGCATGCAAGAAAGGCGCATCACGGGGAGGCACACCAAAATGTGTGTCGACACTTCAAAGGGTGTGCCAAAGGAAATGAAGGGGGCGCATAGTTACTCTGTGTTGCACAGACAAAAGGTGCGCCCAACCAAAAAGACCAAAAATGGCTAAGTTCGGAAAACTAGATTTCCTAGAAAGGGATTTTGCAACGTTCCGAACGCAAGGGGTCCTTGATGAGGGACCAGAACAAAATTTCCATTGGGTTACCTGTGAAATTGCCCTTGTCAATTTTACGGATAATAAAATGCTCTTTTTCTGGGACTATCTCTGAGTGGAACTCAGGGGTAGAGAATCCCAGATCTTCATGTGCCTATCCATTGGGTTACAGAGTCAAAAACAAGGGTGACCAAAAAGGGGAAACACACAACCAACAAAAGCAAACACATGACAAAAACAAACACACAACTGAAGAAAACTATACAAAGAAGAGAGCAAGCTCTACTTCCTGAAGATTTTCAGATGCTGCCCGCTATAGGGAAGCGGGAGCTCGGTTCCATCTAGATACAAGAGATAGAAGCTATTCTCTCCATTGAGCTACTTGATCTTGAAAGGTCCTCTCCATAGGGAATCAAATTTTCCATGCATGCCCTTCGGCTCTCTTCGTTTGTCCCACAAAAGGATGAGGTCTCCCACCTGTACTCTCTTTGCTTAGCTTTTTTATCGAACAATCTCTTGACTTGATTCTGATGTTCGGTGATCCTGTCGACCACTCTTACTCTCTTTTCTTCGAGCTCTGCTAGATACATGATCCTCTTTTCAAGAGAATTTTGGAAAGTCTCATCTTCAATTGCTCATGCCAAGCGCAGAGCAGGGAGTTCCGTAGAAATGGGAAGCTCAACATCGGTTCCATATAACACTTGAAAAGGTGACATGCCGAGAGACCTCTTGGGAGTAATGCGGTCCGCCCACAAAGCGTCGTATAATGACTTGTGCCACATTCGTTGATTCTCATCCACTAGCTTTCGTATGATGGTTACTAAGTTTTTATTACTGGATTCTACCTGACCATTTCCCTGAGGGTAATAATCTGAGGCGTGAGCCAAAGTTATTCCGTATTCATAGCAAAAACCAACAACTTCTCGTGAGGAGAAGTTGGAAGCATTATCAACAACAATCTTGTTTGGAATGCCAAACCTGACAATGATATTTTCTTTGATGAAACTGCAAACAACCTCGGAAGTGGCATGTTTGATAGGTATGGCTTCCACCCATTTCATGAAGTAATCTATTCATTGTCAGGACATAACTATGTCCGGCACTCGATTGGGGATTGAGTGCACCGATAAAATCGATTCCCCACTAGCCTGAATGGTTCATCAATGATGACCGGCCTGAGGGGAAAAGTAGCCAATTTTGGCTTACCAACAAATTGCTGGCAAGGCTCACATTTTTCTACCCAAGTGGCTGCATCCTGGAAAAGCGTTGGCCAATAGTACCTGCCCGAATGATCTTGTGTGCCGTCACAGAAGAGGAGAAATGGCCACCACAGGCTGAATCATGAAAACTCTCAAGTAACTTTACCTGTTGTGGCTTGTCAACACATCGCAAGAAGATGCCATCTATTCCGCATTTGTATAAACCGTCATCCCAGATGATATATCTGGCTGCTCTGAGCTTTATAGCACACTTCTCCTTTGTAGTTAGATGAGCTGGGCATTCACCATAGGTGAGAAAGAAAGCAATATCGGAATACCACTCGTCACTAGTTGCGACAAATAGAACCATAGGTAGTGAATCGACTTTCTCCAGCTGGCTTTGTGCTCCATTGGCACAATCATCTTTTCCCCCGGAAACTTTTGAATCTTGGTTTTCAGCCATAAGTTGACATAGGCCCTTGCCTCTTACCAACTTGGTTGGTTTTATATCTAGATCATACTCTTGGACTTTTGCAATCCAATTTCCTCGCAAACTCCCTAACTCCTGTTGAGTTAAGATGGACTTTACTACCGTGTCAGGAACTAGAACCACCGTATGAGAGTTTAGAATGTAGTACCTGAAGTTCTTAACTGCTTTGACAACGGTGAAGGCATGTTTTTCCAACTGAGTCATTTTTAATTCGTGAGGCTTGAGAGGAGAGCTCATAAACGCAATCGGGGATTCAACATCTTGAGAATTCCTTTGCATTAGGATGGCCGACACAGTGTGCTCAGATGCATAGCTATACATAATAAAATCCTTGGAGAAATCGGGACATACCAGACTGGCGTGTGGCGAAAGAGGCTTTTATCTCCTCGAATGACTTCTTCCCTTCTTCGCTCCACCGAAAGTTGGTGACCCTTTCATCATGTCTAATATGTGGCGAGTCTTTTCAGCAAAGTCGGGAACAAAGCGCCTGAGAAAATTCACTTTTCCGAAGAAGGAGTGAACGCCGGTCTTGCTTGTAGGTAAAGTAAGGCTCTGAATAGCCTTAACTCTTTCGGTATCTATCTTCATCCCTTCTTTGCTAACAACATGTCCCAAGCAACTTTCCTCCGTGACTCCGAAAATAGACTTTTTCAGATTCAGGGAGATCCCATGCTCTCGGCATCTAATCAATACTTGCTCCAAATGATCACAATGATCATTTCACTGCTTGGAGAACACAGTTAAGTCATCCAAGTAGACTACGATGACCTTCCCCATCATACCTTTGAACGCAAAGTCCATGGCCCACTGAAAAGTGGCACCAAAGATTGGTCGTCAAACCAAAAGGCATCCTGCTATAAGAAAACGTACCCCAAGGGGTAGTGAATGTTGTTTTGAATTGGTCTTCGGTGAGACTTCAATCTGATTGTAGCCTGAAAAACCATCAAGCATGGACAACATTTCTGATCCAGTTACTGCTTGCAGAACCTGATCCATTATGGGAAGTGGGTAGTTGTCCTTCAAGGATGCTTGATTCAAGTTACGAAAATCCACGCATATGCGTATCTCACCATTCTTCTTGCACTGGCACAATGTTCACGACCCAGGTACTGTGATGGATAGGAAAAATGATCCGTGCGTCCAACATTTTCTGAATTTCAGCCTGGATAGTACCTGAGATCTTAGGATTATAGTGTCTCTGCTTCTGCGAAAGGGTTTGACATCCTCTTTCAACGGGATGTCATGTTGGACGTCCTTTGGCTTGAAAGACTTTAGATCGGCATAGGACCATGCCAATACATCCATGTATTTTTCAACAATTTGACAAACTTCCGCTTCTCTTCAGGTGTGCAACATTTTCCAATGTTTACAAACTATGGATGTTCAACCGAACCTAAATTGACCACTTTGGTTTTAGGGAGGAGCCAGATCATCTCACCTTTTCTTTTTTACAAAATGATCATGCCTCGTCAACAACCATTCTAGGGAAACCAAACCTTTGGGAATTTTATTTCCTTTGAGATGACATATGCCATCGCCGCTTCCTTTGATTCTTCATTTTGATCGGTAAATCGATTCACGGCATGTGAAGTGATCCTTCAAAATGAAGTTCACTAAAATTTTCCACCTTTTTCGAGAAAGGAAATGAGTTGATTGTCATCATTGAATACTTGCCAGTGCTGAGAATTGTCCGGCACGCTTGGGTGGAAAACCACCTCAATGGTATATTTGTCTATTTTCAAACCCGGGTGAGGGAGCATGAGGGATGCTGAAATGGCCAATGAATCGGCCATGTCATTCTGAGCTCTCGGATGGCTTTTATTGAAAAAGCATCAAACTCCTCGATGTTGTCCCATACCGCGTTGTGGTAATGTCTGAGCCTTTCATTCTTCACTTGGTATATCCTTTTAACTTGATTTACGACCAGCTCTACATCACCTTGTACTTTCAGATTCTTGATTCCTCTTTCCTTTATGGCTTGCATGCCAAGTAGCAAAGATTCATACTCAACAGTATTATTCATGTTGAAAAATTGTAACTTGAAAGAGAGAGGAATAATCTCCTCTTCGGGAGATATTAGCACGGCGCCAACGCCGCACCCACTAGTCACGCAGCTGCCATCAAACTGCAAAGTCCAGATCTTGTTAAGATCCTCTGCTTGGATGAGGACATCCATTTTGTCGACTTGAGACAAGAAATAGTTTCCCATCCCTGATGATTCAAAGAGAATTTGGGCTTTGGGGTCATCGGAGTTAGTAACCAAGTACTTCTTTTGTGATTCAGGCTCCAATGTTTGCATTACACCTTTGACGGGATTCTAGCCTTAGACCAGTCCATATGAATCTCCCCACCAACTTCACTGCAAAAACTCCTTCCTAGCAGAATTCCATAGGCTGCTGAAATATCGGCAACAAGGACGGTCATTTTTACTCTTTTTCTGGGAATGCCGCAAATGTAAATTACGCGTCTTTGATTTGACCGATCAACGGAACTTGCTTGGTTTCCAAGGAATAACATCTGCCAAAAGGCTTGGTAAGGGTGAGGCCCAGAGCATGGGTGACTTTTTCCGCATGACATTATCGGAAGCTCTAGAATCAATTATGCAGTTGCTTAGTTTGTGGCCATTGATTAGGAGGGAGAGGTAGAAAGGTTCTATCTTGCCTGATGCGGAAGTCGAGGCAACATTTATGCGGGATGAAGGAGGGGTGGAAAGGATTCCTTTTGGGGAAACCTGATTAGTTATGACAACTTGACTTTGGATGTATTTGGTCAACCTTACAAGTTGTTCGGGGTTTGACTGAAGATACTCGGCTTCAGACATTTGGATCTTGGTCTTTTTAGCATGATCAATTATGTCAAATGCGGCCAAGGGTTGCATTGATGGAGGAATGAGTCCCTCATTTCGTGATGGTAGGGTAGGATTACTGGCCTTGATAGGAATATGAGAGGGCTGATTTGGAGGGGAGATAGGGGAAAAATATTTTTTCGAAAAAGATCTAATAACAGGTTGAGCTGGAAGGGGATTACCTCTTTTAGCGATGGTTGGAGGTGTGTTTGACACAACCTTTTCTTTCTGTATCTTGCAGCAACCTCTCTACTTCCTTTCCTTGTGAGTGGGTGAAAACAACATATGACTGTCCACTTGCATATCCTTGGGTACCCTCTTCTTCATCAGATTCCCCTCATCAAATTCCATATACCCGATAGTAGAGTCGCCACTGGTTCACCAACATCTTGATCATCTTCACCTTGAGATGAAGGTTCTTCATAATTTTGCTCCTCTTCTTCTTTATTTCAGCTAAAGCATTGACCGAGGAGCCTCAAGCGCCAACCGGAGCAACTTGCAAAAATGTGGCCTATGCGGGGCATGTCTGTTGGGAGTGAAAGTTCTTCGTGGAATATCCTGGTACGAGGAACTAGGGAAGCTTGAGCTAACTGCTTCTTTAATGCGAGCAAGTCATTTGCCATCTTTTGAAATGCCGGATCAGATGAAGTGGTGGGAGAAGGGATCAAAGCTTTAAGCTTGGACGTTTCTTTTTAATTCACCAGATATTAGCAAGTTATCTTCAATCCGGATGGCAGCAATCCTGGGTGAGAATCAAAGTAGCTACTTGTTCTTGTAAGAGTAAGAAACTTACTTTTGAGCTCATGGCATTTACGAAGAAACACTTCTGATTTTCCGGTGTTGGAAGCATGGTAGGTGGAACACGGTTGATTAGTGAATTGAAACGGGTGATGAAGTCATGCATAGTTTCATTGACCTCCTTCTTTAGGTGAGTGATCTTTGACAACGCAATGCGAACATGTGTCCTCAAGGCTTATACCTGTCTTCAAATGCAGCTCGTAAGGTGGCCCAACTAGTAATAGATCCAGCCAGCAAATGCTGAAACCATTCTCACGGCAGGTCCTTGCAAAGTTTCTAGAAAAAGGTGAACCGACACATCTTCATGGGTCACATCGAGGATACTGCATGACATGATGAATGTAGATATATGTGAATCGGTGCTTTGGTTTCCGCTCCCATCAAATTTGGGAAAATTCTTTCAGTTTCCATGTGGGAGCACGTGAACAGGATGTGGCAAAGCCAGAGGGCCCATAGCATTTCCCCATGGTACTACCATTTGGACGGCCGGAAAAAGAACGCGAGCTGAAGCACAGTTCCACTGAGCAGCAAGGCACTGCAAAGTGATGTAGATGTTCCTGGTGAGAGATGCTTCCTTCGTGGAGGTGAGACACTCCTGACAACCGGTCAGCTGAGCTTAGTGATGAGCGTGCTGGTGTAATACTGAAGTTGTTTCCTTTGAAGTAGATCGAAAGTAAGATCAACTTCTCCATGAGCTCTCCTACTACGAGTAAATGGTTCACCCGCCAGTGTACCTTCCAGGTCTGCAATTTTTGGAGCAGATTTAAGAACTCTTTTTTATTGTACTTGCTGATTTTCTGATTTTTCTGACAAAAACCAGCAGCATGTACTTTTCTAAATATTTAAATTTTATCCTTCTCTTGAAAACCGATTGCGGTTTATTGTTTGATTAACAAGGATAAAATGATGGTAAAACTTAGTAAGCTGATTTTCAGATCTAGAGTTGACTTTTCAAAGAGTTTGAAAATTTTAAAACGATCAAAACTCAGATCTACGGAAAAATATGGACTTTGTAAAACTCGCAAATGAACTAAAGATCTCTATCTAGCCCAGATCTATGGACCTCTGAAAGAAAATTTTCAATTTGGAGCATTTTTGCAAAAATTTTGGATTTTGACAAAAGTTAAAATTTGCAAACAGTAGTGATTTTTGACTTTTTCTTGATTTTCAAACATACCACTACCATAGATCCGTTAGATCTGCTTCGATCCCCAGAGAGAGTCGCCAAAAACTATTGGTTCAAAATCTATCGGGGGGCAGATCTATGGACAGACGAGCCAACAGCAGTGTGGCATAGCCCTCTTTGAGTCAGCAAAGCGAAACTGGTTTATTGCTATTCTACCAGCAGGAATCTTGTGTAAGTCTCACAATATTCTACCTTCAGGGGTTGGGATCTCATCCCAGTAGAGGTATTTCCAACTGTAAAAGAAGGGAAAGGAACGAGGTGGGGAGATGGGAAAGATCTGAAGGGAGAAAAGAAATGAATTCCAAAGCAGAAAGGTCAGAAGGTCTATGATTTGGGTTGGTAGTAAATAGAGCCGAACCTACTTGCATAGATGAATAAAGCAATACTGATGAATAAATGACAACAAAGTAGAAGTAGATTCAACAGAACAATCATACAGATCTAACATAAGAAAGGTCTGATGTAAAACACATGTATTCAACACAAAGTCTAAATATTGTATTAATATTTGTTTCTGTTACAAAAAGTTCAAAGTCTTTTCTTCTTACTTCTATTTTTCATCTGAAAAGTATCCACCCTTGAATACAACAAGTATTCAAGTATTTATAGAAGAAGAGAAGAAAAGAAGGCAAAAACAAACCAACCACTTAATTACAAAATATCTTACAAAATATCTTTTTGTTGACTTTTGACAACTTGGTGGATGACATCATCCCATGGTGCAACATGGATGATGTCATCATTTGTGTCAACATACTTTAGATATTTACAAAGAGAAGGTCGAGAAGAATGAGACTATTCATCATCGTCCCACGGCTGAAAGGGGGTATCCTGTTTCTGCTGCTGCTTACGAGACGTGATGTGGAACTGGGCATGATATTCCATGAACTTGCTGATCATGGGCTGAAGTTGATCCTAGGAAGGATCCTTGTGACGATCACTAGATAGCCTCGCAAGTTTCCCGCTCATCTGTGAGCTTTTCTGGGAGCTTGGAATATTCATTTTCTACCTCTATCGTGCACCCTATGAAGTCACGACAGCCAAGTGAGGTTGTTGATGGATTCAACGCGTCGAAAGTGACTTCTGTCCTAGCCTTGCGAAACGATCTCCTCGAAGATCCGAATAGTTTCATCTGCCTTTCTCAAGGCGAAAGAAGGAGTGAGCAAGCCCAGAGACATTCTCAGGACAATTTGCTCCATTTGATGCATTGCATCCAGGCTTCCTCCTTGATTTTGTCAATCTTTTCCAGACAAACTCCAACTGATCGACCTAGTAGTAGTCCAGAGTAGAAAGGATTTTGTTGAGGGCTCTGGGGTGACCGAAGACGCCGAACTTGACCAGATCTTCGACTGAATAGTCAAGCATTTTCTGGAAGGTCTCATGCTGCATCCTGCATGGTCCAGCTCTTCAGAGATAGGTCCTGCTATCGCTTGGAGCTCTTTGTTCACCCGATTGATATTCTGATACAATCTGGTGAACTTGGCGATTACTCCCTCACTTTCTTTGAGGATTTGGCTTCTCCAGTGGAAACTGCCATACCCTACTCACCGATTTTGGCGTATTCATTTATCTTATCCTGGCTCAGAGGCTCAGGAGTTTCGGCGGCAGTTGTAGGAGGTGCACTACCCATTTTCTGCAAGGCATGGAGAAGATGTTTATTTTGCTCCTTTAATAGCCTCTTTTCTTCCTTTGCTTCCTGGAGCTTCTTGCAAAGGGCGTCAACTGCAGATAGGGCCTCTCCCTGAAGGCTTTCTGAAGATGTCCCCATTATGACTTGGGTCACTATATAATCTGTCAAGACAGATCCTTTTTATCCTTTAAAGGATTGGGATACGCTATCTCCATTACTCTCTCTCCCCGCACTCTCGAGAGAAGCGGTTATAGGTTTTGCTTCTTGCCCCCTTTGATGGGATGACAGAGAAGTCCATCGGTGCGATGGGAACTTTCCTCTTTTGTTGGCTCAAAGCCGAGAGATCCATGCCGGACTTATGGGAGAGGGACTAGAAGTAGAAAAGGAGTAGCAATTACAGCAGTAGTAGAGAGGAAAAGTGCGAGACACTTGGAGGTGGCATTGAGAGGGAGGCCAAGAAAGTGCTCATGGAGGAAGAGATACCGGCAGGGAGGTAGACATGGGAATGGAAGGGAGCCGAGAGATGAGGGAAGAAATGGTGGGGGACAGCTCCGTGAGAGAAGAGAAGATGGATGACGAGGAAGGGGGAACAATGTAGAAGATGGGGAGAGGATACGACCAAAGGAATGGTCACTTGGGTCACGCGAGGAGGGGAAGGAGGAGAGGGAGAAGGGATAGAAGGGACCTCAAATAGTTTAGTAGTGGCAACATCCTCGAGTGGATGTGCCCATCGAACATCTTCACCACTTCTTTCTCCGGGAAGCCAGAGTTACAACTTGTTCTCGTGTGGTGGAAGGGGGACTCTCAGGAGCCTCTTCTTGGGCAGAGCTTGACTCACCCTCTTTGTCTTTGCCTCTGCCCTTTGGTAGATGTTTTGGCCTGGAAGGTGCGTTTCCCAATGGAGATGTGGTGAAATCTACCCCGAGGTAGATGAGGCCATTCATCCTGCACCAGTGCTCTGTTCTCCGCAGAGTTTCTTTGACCCTTTCTTCAATGGTCTGGGGCTTTAGTTCTGTCGATTACAGCAAACGGCCAGTTGTCCCCATCCGTGTCAAGATATACCTGATCAACTTCTTGATCAGTAGTTTGATAACCTTTTGGGACAATGGCTACGCCGTACTGAATGATTTCGGCCAAAGCCAAGCGGGAGTGATCCTTTCTTCTGAGCTCGACCTCATGATACAGGTCGATATAAATGTCCTCGATCTACGGAATGTGGATTAGATCGAGTTTGGCCCTGGGAAGGCAATTCCTTGGGTCAAAAGTGGGCCTTGCTCGGGAATTTGTGCTTTAGATTGAGCAGTTCTAGCTCTACAAACATCTCCCGGCTTTGTGGTGGGAAAGACAAGTGTACCTGCCCACTGTGAGGGGGAAAGGAGTTCCACCCTTCTTTCTCTTCAAACACTTTTCATGGTAGGTTATGAGCTATCTGGATAGCTCCAACAGGATCAGCTTGGGGCCGGCATATCTTGGCAATTTGGTGGGTTCCCCCAAGAAGTTGGCTGCCCTTAGATAGGTGAAGGTGGGAAATTGCATGAATAAGGCCCCCCACTTCTCCATTGCTGCAACAATGCTCTTGGTCGTACGACCGTGAGTCATGTTTGGCCTCAAAAGGTAGATGATGCCATAGAGAAGAAGCATTTTAATCTTTGTAACTATGAAATATTATTTTCCAACTTCAGCTCTGGTAGTATTCATATATTTTTACTGGGGCCAAACCCCGCATCGCATCAATGCTTTGGATAATCCTCTCTCGAGGCTCAGCAACATAAACTACGTAGGAGTTCATGTAGAACCTCCCGCTGTGGTGAGTTGTTGAGCTGCTCGGATATAGTGCTGCTTATGATCTCCGCCCACTCAAAGTTGATCCGCACATTCTTGTTCATTGTCTCCGTGTACCTAAGCATCCATTTATGAAAGTAGTGGGCACGTCAGAAGCCCAAATACTCGCTTAGGAAACGTGATGGTATCACTTAGTTCCTCGAGAAATCATTACGATGAATGACTCATGTGGCCATCCGGTTACCACCTTCTTGTTTTTCAGTACACTCATTCATCAATTGCATACACTAGTCTTCATTGTCCTCCCAAGCCTTGTGCAGCTTTCTTGGCTTACGGCCACAAAGTGCCGGTGAGAGGAATGCCAAGCATAATTTCAAAGTGTCGGCAAGTGAGGTTGATCACGACCTCACCCTTCTCATTTTCGACACACCTCAGTCTTTTTTTGTAGCAAATGGGCCACTACCATCATGAATTCGTTGTTTACTGCACTGACTGGGATCCCCCCAGCAAAATGCAGGCCACTGCCTACTAGTTTGTCCATCCAGGGACTTCCTGTGACCCTCCTGGTTCTAGCCCAGAAATCTTCCATATCAATGTGACCGAGCTCAGAGTCTCTTATATCTAGGTCACATTCTGCCTGGGATTTAGGCATCCTGACCCTCTGATATTTGTACTTCATCTCTTCCTCTGTAAGCTTGGCTTTACCCTTAGACTTGGTTGGTCTCTTGCTTGATGTAGACATATGTAGTTCTGAACTCAGTTGCTGATCTGGAATATATAACGTGAGAGACAAAGCATGGGGTCCACGAAATGCGATACGAGGATGACAAAGCATGCCGACAGTGTAGAGGAATAAAATCTATCACGTGTGTTTTTTTAAAATTGTGAAAGTGATAGGGCGGATGCGCCTATATATAGGCAAAGGTGCAATAAATGCGCCAACCACTTTTTGAGGCATCAAAACACCTGTTGACACTTCAAACCTTGTGCCCTTTGGCACACAAAAACATGTGTTAACATGTGATTATGTGCGCCTTTGGCGCAGCAAAAATACTATCCACACGGGAATACGTGCGCCAAAGGTGCACCAAAATGCGGCACAACAAAAATGTTGTTGACACGAAGGCGCATGCGCCTTTTTAGTGCATGCAAAGAAAGGCGCATCACGGGAGGTGCACCAAAATGTGTCGACACTTCAAAGGGTGTACGCCAAAGGAAATGAAGGGGGCACATAGTTACTCCGTGTTGCATGCATAAAGGTGCACCCAACCAAAAAGGACCAAAATGGCTAAGTTCGAAAACTAGATTAATTAGTTACCTTTATGGGAATGCACCCCTCTTTAGGTTGGATTTTCAATGAGTAGATCCAATGATGGATTCTATTCAAATTTTATGCAATGCGTTCATTGATAGACCAATCGATTGGAGGAAATCCAAAAATTTCTAATTTCATCTCGATTGTAGATGTGGTCACGGACATCTCTCGTCATCAACCGTTCATTCGGAATAACCACAATATTGTACTTTATTACTTCTTCCAAAGTCATCAAAAATAATCTTTTCTCCTTATTACCACCTCATCTCTACAATCAATCCATAAATCTTCATTCTAGCACATGTAAATTTAAATTCCCAAGGATTTTCATTACCCCTTTATAATCAAAGATAATTCTTGAGGACAAGATTTAAGAGTTACTTCCCATCTCCGTGGAAATTTTCTTCACCTTGAGAATGGATGAACATGTATATTGACCAATCGAGATAGGGAAATGAATTATTCCCTTATGATTACTTTGTTGAAAATTCTTTGCAGATCCAACAAGTACCTTTACCAATTACATTAAGACCCATTTGTCACATGGGTATCTCAACACAAGATATAAAGAACCCTGAAATATTCCTACCTATATGTATGTAAATGCCAGAATTGGAGAAAGATACACCCCAAAGATAATACCGCATTCCAAGATAAATCAATACATTGACACTTAGATAAATCCTTGTCCAATTTGCATATGATTTTGTATAAGAAAGTATCATTTAATCTTCTAAAATTCTTAACAATTTCTTGCAAAGTGAGTTGGGATAAAATTCATAGACACGGGCCAATTTTCTTGATCCTTGCATGTTCAACTTAGGATATATCCTCATCCTTTCTACTTTAAAAAAATTCAAGTAGGTTTTCATGTAGATTTTTCTTGTTGTATTAACTTCTTTTAGTTGTTTGTGCGAGAAATCATTGATAAGTTCTCCCCACCTAAAAATCATTTATTTTTCTTAAGAAATGGATGAACTAATACATCCCTTCTTGAAAATCTTTGGCCCCAAGAAGAATAAATACTTTTCTCACTAATATTATGGTGTCATTGAATTCGGAATGAAGTCACTCCTAGGTAGGGTTTTAGGAAACCAAATTATTGTGGGCTTCAATGTCTTGAGATAAATTGTATTGAAATGGTTGATGTAAGTGATGAATTATCATTCCAAGAATGTTAGGCATTTTCGAGGTCAATATATACATATTCATTAAGGTCAAATATTTTAATAAATTCATCGAAATAATTTACATCTAGGTGGATTAATAATTCCCATCTCAATTATTAATTGTTCGTATCCCCATCATAATGGCTAGCTAACTGCTAAGTACAAATTCAAAAACATGCATAGAAATATGGATAGTTACAACCAAAACCAATCATTGTCATAGATACACTACATCTAGGGTGATTTGGATGAACTATTTACTTGGCTCTAGAATTCAACCATGTCGATATGACCAAGCTCTATATCCCAAATGAAAATGTTGAGTTAATATTCAAAGGGGGTATTCCACCCCAATGATAGATATAATTCATTTATTTTTCTTTGCCCTTGGATGATTCAAATTTTTCTTTCCCTTTTTCTAGTTTAGAAAATGGGGAAAGAAGAAAAAATGAAAATATTTCCTAAAACTCCTCCTCAATATATCTTGAATTTAAATTAGAAGAATCCACCTACTTAACATGCAAAAATATCCGAAAGGACACTTGGAAGGGTTTATGCCTTTTCCAATGTCTTACAAAACCTGACACATACTTGTTAGAAAATGACCTTTCGCACCTCCCGAATTCTAGAACACTAGGCGAGGAACCAGTAATTGTTTTATACCTTTAAAAGTCCACTCCAAACTTGTCAACAATTTGAACTTGTTCAAAAAATTGAAAATCCCGAAAAGATTAAATCTAATATTAAGAAATGTTATACATGTCAAATATCTAAATTCTATTTGTCATGGATTCACACATGTTATGCAATCCTGAATGTTTGAACACTAAGTTGGGGTTTCTTATTTGGAAAACAAGACGAAAATCCCGGAAAGTTCATGTCGGGTTTTGACTTGTCTCTGTCAAGGAGAAATCCCATATAGTATTTAAGGAATTTTGTTTTAGAAAATAAATAATTCTCCCTTTTGTCATGCTAAATGTCCAACACGTAAAATTAAAAATTTTATCCATGACAACTAAGCCCACACTTAAAAATTTCCTCTCTTGATCACTATGAACCCTTCATCTAGCCAACATATCATAGTTTTCACCCTCATTATTTATTAAAGTAACATGCTAACAAGATTTTTAAGCGTGTTTAAATTTGTAGCAATATAATCCTAAACTGATTGAAGAAGTCACCGAGATTCAACGAAGAAGAATCGCTCCCATAGGCCTAGAGAAGGCCATTTTTGCTATTTTACAACGGGTAAACACCCTCCAAAATCCTATAGGAAGATACAAATCACTCGAGATTCATTTTGGAGAATAAAAAAATTCATCCAATGTATTTTAGGGAAATTTGGTGGAAGAAATTGAAGTCAGGAACAACTTGTGCAATATTGGGTAATTTTGGGCACAGGGAATGAAGGCTCCAACGGTAAAAGATAACTTGTATGGAAGATTCAAGGATTTCCAAAAGGATTTTAGAGGAAAAAAAATAATCAACGTAAATATCTTAGAACCCTCTACATGATGGAAACATCATATTTGTTCCAATACTCATTAATATTATGTGAGAAACTAAGACACCGCAACCTGCACCTTCTATTCAAGATTTAAATAGGCCCTAAAAATGAAATAGAAGGCATAATTGTCTTATGATAATTTCTCAATTATCTCAACAAGTGTTTTTGATTCAAAATCATATAAAGTTTGACCCCAAAACACTCTTCCATGCTCCTGGGGTGGAAAAAGCACTCTCGTGGTTGTTAAATACATTCGATGGTAACATCAACACTTCAAAACTCCTTTGTCACAAATTTTCACCCTTGGTTTCCCTTATATTATCCTTGAGGTGAAAACAAGACACCAAATTGTGACCTCCATTAAATTTGAAGTTTCGTCACTTGAAAGTATGACTTTGTGTATTAGGGTGAACAAATGCGTGTTTTGAGTTTCCTGACCCCACTTCTCATGATCACTAAACCCTTAGGTCACACTTTTTCACCCTATTTATCCCTTTGGATTTTCCTAAGATTCAAATAGGATAATGGGGACACAAAAAGTGACACCCTCATAGAAAGCTTCTCACATCTCACCCTCATCACTTTTACACATAGGTTACACAAAATTGTACTCCGCCTTGTCCCCTCTCATGAGGTTAAGCCTAGGTCACACTTTTTCAATCCTTATATCCTCATCACCCCATAGGTGAAAAGGGACAAGTGGTACAAATTTTTTTGATGTCATTCTTCCCATGTAGCTTCTAGTCATGTGAAAACTCATTTCTAGCTCTAGGTGACCAAAATTCAACCCTCTCGTGACCTTTCCTAGCTCCCTAAATCTCATCCAGAAGGAACCATAATCTTCCACTTGTCACCATCTGGTGCAAGTCATGCTTTTGTGTCACTTTTTCTCCCTTTTTACCTCTTTCACCAATGCAACTCAACTTCAACCACATCCAAACTCTAGTTAAGGTGTTAGGTCAAAACATGAGTTAAAAATTGCACGAAAAATGGATAAATCCCTCACCTCACATACTTAGTCCTTATCAAAATTTAAAATATTTTGTTATTTCCCTCCAAAACCTCCATTTATGTACATGTATGCTACTAGTTTTTTCCAAACATCCATGCCCCAAAATTGAAGAATGCTCATATCTCTCGAAAAGGTGCACCCGATTTCCACCAAAAATTGTTAGTGCACTCCTAAAATTTCCTTCAAGATAATTGTAAGAGCATTGCCATGGATGCTCTATATAATTTACAGAAGAAATAAGAAATTTTTACCCGTATGTTTCCTTTTCAGATCTACGGAGGTCTAGTTAACGAAAACCTCAAAAATTGGAGCAGAAGGTCCTGAACCAAAACCTAATATTTTGAGACCAATTTCATTGCAATCGACATCTAGAAGATACATTTCTAAAAATAAAAAGTGTGTAAGGCTTCACATGTCCAAATTTAGTAAGTTTATGAAAATGGTGAATTCTCAACACTCTGTCACTCCAAACAAGCAAAAACCATCAAAAGGTGAAAATTGGGAAAACTTACTAAAAATAGCTATCCTAGACAGGGCCTGCCAAAAATAGTAAGTCTTGCAATTGAACTCAAATCACTTGTATCAACTCATATTCCACCTATCTCATTAATTTTTTCCACAATTGCAAGGCCAAGTTTTCTTTTGGTTCAAATAGTAGAGAAAACCCCCATGCTCACAAAACATTAGTCTTGAGGTGAATTTTGTATGACACATTTTGATGCAAGAAGTTGGATGATTCAACTCATCCTAATTGTCACAAAAGAGAGTCATCATGGTTGAATCCATCCAAGAAGGATATGTCTTCGTCACTAAGGTGAATCAAGAATCTCCATACCAAGTATATAAAAGCTCCATACCAAGTTTATGTAGGCTCCAAACCAATTACAAGGGAATCTTTGAAGCACAATCTTGATGGATTATTTCAACCTAAGAAAACATGAATTGAGCCTCCCAAGTTAATAACAGTGACGCCCTTTCATCATACCAATTTCTCCCAATATGCCTCAACCCAAGACCATCATATTTGTAGGAGAAGGTTTTATGCCCTAAAATTTACACACACAAATACAAAAATAAAAATAACAAATAATTTTTAGTCTTTTATTTATTGTTACACAACACCACATCGTCTCACAAAGAAAACTCGACATCACAAAATACTCTTACAAAATCATGGACCCACATAGACAATAGGATACCTACATAGCACACGATTTTCAAACTTACTCAAAAGGATGAACATGTTACAATGACTCAACCCCACATGAGAATCTTAAGGCTAGCCATATTCTACAACACATCATTCATGGTTACATATTTATTATAATTAAGTTCCATTGTTTAACCTTATAGATTGAAGAGCATTTAACATATAAGAAAATATTCTCGTTCCCAAAGCTACATATTCATTATTTCATTTTACATCGTTGTTTAAACCACATTATGTATATGAAACATGTGCTCATACCTCAAGGTTGTATATTTCCCATTTTAATAAAATGTTTTGGATCACAATGATGCCCTCCTTTATTTTCATTTTTTTAAGATCATCTTAGGCGCTTTATTCGTTTTAGCATCATTCAAGGGATATGCAATATTTATAAAAACCATTCCAAATATTTCATCTCACTTACTCTTATTTTTATTACATTTACATTGGTTGTTTTAGTCTCATGTTAGCATAATTTTTAAAACTATTACGATTCGTATAAAACTTCCTTTCAAGGAATGCGATCTCACACAAAACAATTCATTTCATTATTCCTAGGCACTCAAGTATTAAATACATATTACAAGTTAGACATTCAAAACCATTTTAAGTGTTTCAAATTCTTCCTAAGTCACTAATTCATTTAATTGATAAACATACATCAAGTTTATTTCACCATTAACATCATAAGAGGTCCCACGATCTATTAATTTTGTTAGCACTCAAGGGGGTATACACCCTACTACAAGACAATACTAGAGAGATAAAATATCCTTATCTCGCAAAACCCTCAAGAAACCCGAGGTATTCCAATACTACTTTCCAAGGCAACACTTTTATCTCGTGATGTGACTAATGATTTCAAATGCAAGAGTTTATCAGCATAGGTAAACCGACACATAGACTCCACTCACGTCATTTAAATCTCTCAACGAGATATTTCATAGGTGAAATCATCCCAAACTATCTTCACAAGGATTTGGCTACCCACTAGGGTACTAAGGAAACTACACACATAAGGAATAATCTTATCCATGATGTGATCAAACCGACAACACCTAGAAATGTTGGACTCACCGACCCAAGTATGTGGGGGTTCACATAGAAAATTCATAACCTCACACATAGTACTTAAGTTAAAGAAATGGTCTTTGTAAGACTTTTCATAGGTGCAAAACAAGAAAACCATTGATGATTGGTTTAAGTATTTTCTTAAAATGATAGGGATATCAAAAACTAGGCAAGACTTGATTAAGAGGGAAGGATACGGTAAGGGTTAAGAACTCATTTTATTTCGATAGTTTAGGTATAATGAGTTTCTACCAAGTAATACGAGTGTTATGGGAGAACTACAATAGTTACCATGATAAAAGATTGTTTTAAAATGTCTAAATCCATAAGTACAACATTTGAATACAACTACAAATCCATTTCATTGAACACATGGTTTAACCAACTTTTGTTTTAATTTTTTTCTTTCAAAAGGTAAATAAACACAATTATTCAAAAATATGATACATCTCATCATTTTGGAAATAATACACATATTACAAATTAAGTACAACTTTAAAATTAAATCCCTTCAATTATTATTATTTTTCATACGACTGCATGAACTTGTAATACAACCATGTAATCATGGGTTAGTGACAATCGCTAGCATGGAATCTTTCTACAATCTAGCATAATTCTCGATTTCATATTTTTCCATTCATAATGATAACAACATCTAAAATGCAACAAGAGAGAGTAAGAGACACATATTAATTTCATTTCATGAGACACCATTTTTTACAATTAAATTTCTCAAAACAAGCAAATAAAGGAGGTTCCATACAATTATATGTTAGTGACTATAGGGTGTTCAATCGTAATTTGAGTTAAAGAAGGTCCCATAACATTTTTTTCAATCTACTACAATATTTTGAATATGTCCAATTTATCCAAATAGGCTATGAAACTACACTCCAAAATGAATTTCCAAAGCTTACACACACCATGCGACGAATCCTATCTACTATCCTATATATAGGAAACCCTAAAAGTTGACATAAGTCAAATATGGTGACTAAGGTTCAATCAATGAGTGTCTTTCCGTGAGCTACCAATCATAATTGTACTCAGTTTGACTTTCTCACCTAATGACCAGAGGCCTACAAAACACACTTGTAAAAATAGCTTGTGAAGTGATTTACTCAAAAATAAATATTGATAGTGATTGTAATGGAGAAATATTACAAGTATGCAGAGGTTGAATTCCATTTCTCCATCTAGGGCCTAAAGTGCGAGCCAAAACTGAATTTAACTTTTAACTTTCAACGCAGATCCAAAATTGCAAATGGTCCATCTGATTCAAAACGTGTGACAATAAACACTCAAATGAACATATGGTGTCATTCTAATGCTAAGTGTAGCACTCCATGTGATAGGGAATGAAATCCAATATTGAATTTACCATTCCATGGTTTAGAGGGGTGTTTGTGCATCACAAAAATCATGTTTTATTAACTTTTGCAAGGTAAACAAAAAATATTTTTAACTGGGGACTTGAAATCAACTCACAAAATCAAGTGGTCACTATTATTCATTCATGTTATCTGTTCGAGAGTAAGGTTACTACTTTAAATAGTGATTCTGGTTACATAGAAAATATGTAATTATAATTGTTCAATACTACATCTCATTTAAATTTATTGAAATCATATTCATCATTGGTTTGATCTTCAATAACATTGAGAAAGGAAAACTAGAAACAATAAAATTGTGCAAGGTAGAGGTAAGATAACCATGTCTCATAAATGAAATTTCGATTGACAAGGATCAAACATAGCTCATATTTTTGGAAGCACAATAAATGAGGGGGACTAAATCAATCCTTCAACAATTTTACTTTAAATATATTTCCTTGTGTAAACCATTCAAAATTCATTAACCAATGTGATCTTATTAACCATGATGCAACCATTCACAAGTACATGAAGCAAGAGAGAACACAAGAACACAAGATATAAAGTGGGAAAACCTCAAGGGGAAGAAAACCCACTAAACCTTTTCATATATTACACAACACAAAGGAATTTAGTGAAGCACCCACTTCACAAGGAGCACCAACTCATACAAATTTAGTGAGGCACTTATGTACATACCCAAAATTGGAGGGTACTGCACCGCGGAATAGAGTAACACGTGCCCCAATGATGATACAGGTCTCCTCGCAAGGTGCTCGGGATCCGGAAAAGCTCTCTAAGTGTGTGTTAACATCCCACATCCCCGCTTAGCCCCTGCGTCCTTTGTTTTTCTCTTTTTCCCTCTTTTCTTGACCTTTTCTCTTTAGTTACAAAACCGCCGTCCCGCTCTCGGCGCGGTCTCGTGACCGTCACCACCCGATCGGGCGGCGGTCTCCAGTAACCACCGCCCTTCTTAGAGCGGTGATCCTACACGCATTTTCCAAAATGCTCTTTTAACACGACTCACGTAAAAATCAACGATTCACCAGCTTTTTTTCACCGCCTTGGGCTTGCATTTATGTTTTTGGTCCCCTGGAATAGTGTTTTGCCATTGTTTATAGTTTAAGAGTTCAAATTGGTTTTTACCTTGGGTAAATGCAAATGTTATAAATAGATGGCTTGTGCTCAAGAAAATGGCCCCTCAAATTTGCCTCTGAACTTCTCTTTGCAATAGATTAGTTTTCATTTTGCTTAGAATTCGTAATTTCATTCATTGCATGCTTAGTTAGTGTTGTTTTGCTGTTAGAAAGCCACATATCCATCTTGTGCAGGTGTTGTTGATGTTTCATCCAAACCATTGGAGTAGGATAGTTTGTTTATCAATAGGAAGCCATTAAAGTTGCAGGTTTTGCTCCTCAAATAGGATAGTTTTAGGTTCTGGATGTTTTATGTTGCATGACTCGCAATAGATCCCGCTAGGAATTGCATAAGCCAAGCTCTGTACTCTTGCGCTATCCCTCTCCTACTCGCGTTGTATTCAGTCTGTATTCTAAAGTTGTCCCTTGTTCCAATATCTACTTCTGTTGATGCAAGCATTACACGCTTTTTTCGGATCCATGTGAGCATGAAAGAACGAAGAGATCACTGAGGGGACAAAGTTACACACACCGTCAGATTTGCCACTGCATCACGTAATCCGTGTTCTAAATTTCAAAGTTCTAGTTAGTAGCATATCAAATAGAATATCTAATCACTTCATTTCAGGTCAATTTACTTTCGATATTGCCAGGAAGCTATGGGGATTGATAGTTTCGAGAGACTATGATTCATTCCTCACTGATGTAGGATCGAGAGTCTTTGCAGATAGACTAGATCAATTATTTTGTTATTTAGAATAGATTTACAAATCGCATGCATACAAATAGCTATACTCGGTTATCTTGTTTGTTTTGAATTGTTATCTTAGTCACAATTTCTAGATATATTAAATTAGTTTCTCTTCTAACTCCATTCAAATAATTCATCGAAAAATACAAAATAGAGAAATCATATATACTATAGATATACTTCACGTAATTAAATTTCACTTTGTTGCGCTTAAATTTATATTATTGCTTTTGTATGACAATCACGGACCTAGGGAGCCCGGAGAATATGTATTCGAGCCAAATGTACCTCAACCCAATCTCAGTAACAGCAATATTTGACATAGACCAGAATCTTAGAATCCAAGTCTTCCAAACAACAATGACTTAAGTACAATGGCTCATCAGCTCTCGGTTGAGGGGATTAAACATAGAAGACGACCGAGCGCACACGTTTTGGTCAAATCAGCCAAACTACGAATTACCCTAGAAAAATATCCACATGAATGTAGAAGGGCTTGAAAGAGAGCAAACATTCGGTTGTGATCCTTTGGTCCCACACCAAACGTAGGAGACATTCTCACGGACATGATACTAGCCTAAGAATTCAAGTCAGCAAGAACGCCCGTGAGATACTCGAAAAGATCGCACAAAATTGTTAATTTTGAATATAGAGGTTGAGAAAGCATATGATTATTGGATACTAGGGATTAAAAATTGAATTCGTATATGACCATAACAGACCGCAACAACCAGGGTCTACGGTTGCGATCCACAAATCCCGCAACCCAACAAATCCATAAGTGAATCAAACATAGACACTGGCCTACGCACACTAGTATTCAGATCTACTCCACTTCCACCTATCATCATCACACAATTATCCTTGTTAGATATAGCGGCTAACGAGGCTAAAGAATTCTGGACTAGGCTAGAGAACCGCCCATAAAAACAACTATATCCATCATCCACTCTATGACCCTGTCTGGAGACATACACGAAACTATCCCAGGTCATTTTCCACGTATCCCACAACCCATAGATCGAATAACGCCAGAGCTCGATATTGATTGGAGCCTTCGAGTAGTCATCCTTGCCGATCAATCTATCACACCAGTTTCGGGTTAGAGGGCCTTCTTTGCCTTAGATTCACAAATTCCATTAGTGCGTGTCAAAGACATTAGATTGCCTAACTAGTTTGATCTGCATCCCACACATATTCCATCCCCACCGGCTATCTCGGCATGACCTCGAGAGGTCGGGTACGTGGAAGAGTTACTTGTAGATTCCCACACTTGCTTACTCATGCTTTTCCGGCGTATAAAATTGGTGAACCCGACGTGAAGCAAACAACATATTTTCTTTTAGTGTTTCTTCTTTCATCCACCTTCGCTCTTACCCATTATTCTCATGGGTATTCATATACCCCGAATATGTCGTGGATTCGATGCATATGGCACCCTCTCTTATGTCTTGAGGCATACTACGCCCAACAGAATAGGCATCATCACCCTCGCTTTCAAAGTATGGGGTGATAACTACTCAACTAACCAGTTGTCAACACAAACTCCAAGGATCGATATAACTCATCTTTTCAAACTAACGAGTTAGATCAGCTTGCTCAAATACAACAAATAGAGCCTTCAGGCTCGAATAATATGACGTTCACTGGAGAATCTCATACCTGGTTTTAGATGATGAACAATCAATACGTTATTCCAGAATTAACAACGCTCTCGGAGTATGTACCCACCTATAGGGAGTTTACAAACACAACCCGAGGCCTCTTTACCACCGCACATATAGGAAATACCATCGAGGAAACTTGGCAAGACAATGATTAGTTCATAGCAAGGTATCATAGACCTCTACAACATCAGAATATACAACAAACACCACCAAGGCAAAATATCGTGACTTCACCAAATGAAGTCATTTCAACGCTAGTAGAAAAGGTTAGGGGGTTAGAACTTGCCCAAGCAAGTAAAAATTCTCAATTCATGAAAGTAGGAAGTTCCAATCCCCCACACCATCCTAGCCAAGTAGACCTCCTCACAGGGATAGGCACGTTAGGCATGCCTCCTTAGTATTCACAACAAACGCCAACTAGACCCACCATCCCTAACACTGCTCCTCCTGGTCTAGTACAAAATAATCCATTCTTGGATAATACCCCGTCATACTTAAACATGTACTCCAAATCACCACAAGGGGATATGTTCTCCTCTCCCGGCATGTTTTCTCAAACACAGGGGTTTCCTTATACCCTATCAATGCGTACGCAACGCCATATCAACAACCCATTCCACCACCGCTCCCCCAGCAGGCACCATCAATGGTCGAGACCTACGCGATAGGGACTTACTCAGAATATTTGAAAGAGCCCTTAGATTTCACCATACGAAGCGTCATGCTTCCAAGACCTCTTCCTGATTTACCCAAGTACAAAGGTGAGGGAGATCCGAATGCACATATCAAGGCTTACGCTACACCATACGAGAACTACTCCTCGGGGATGGGGTTGCATAAGCTAAAATATTCCCCAAAATGTTGGAAGGCATCGCTCTCGATTGGTATTATAGAATACCCGAGGCTTCCATCCATTCGCTTTAAACAACTCATTTCGAGTTCATTAAGGCATTTGACATGAACAAACTGTTAAGAACAGGAATCAGGGAGTTCTTGCACATTAAACAGGAACATAATGAATCTGTTGCTCACTTCATCCAGAGATGGCGTACGGTTCTTTATTCTTCGGCTAGTGCTACAAACATGGACCAAATGGAACTATGTGATTTATTCCTTCATTCTCTCAGCAGAGGAGTGAAGGAAGAAGTCCAGAAGTTCCCACTAAGGACTTACGATGAAGTACTTGAGAGTGCTCTCTGAATATATCAAGCAGCAATAGATAGTGGTCGTAAGACATATGGAACAAATGGGAGGTTAATCACCTCCACCCAGAACACTACAACTTATCCTACTACCACGAATTTCAATCAAGGACCTAAAATCCTTAACAAAAATCGCGGGGTGACAACAGATGGAGTAACCGATCAACCTAAAAAGGTAAATACCGTGAATACTTCACCACCAATGAACAATCAACGAAACAACAACTTTACCCCAACAATCAATGTAGTGGATTTCAATCATCCACAACAACAATAACGACGAAACTCTACACAGGGTCTAAGCCAAAACTCAATTGTTTATCAAAACCAGAATCAAAACCAAAAACAACAAATGCAAAAATTTAATCCTAATAGTAACGGTTTGATCAGAGTTTTAGGCCACAATATACACCAAACCAACAAACCAGGAATTATAATCCCAATTCATATTGTGGTTTCCACAAAATTTGAGGTCATGACATTAGAACGTGTCGTGACTACAATAAATTCATGCAACGTTTGCTAGAGGAACAAAGACAATTTTTACGTATATGTTCTTAGTAGATCTTGTGTCACCGACACCGAATACTTTTATAGGGCGGTTTCCCCTCAAAACGCGCCCTCAAAATCTTTAATGATCCTCTCCCATATTACAACAAAAACAAATTAAACCCGAATGGGACAAACAAGGGTGTAATGACAGAAACAATGATCATGAAGCCTCGACCTCACTAAATCCATCAGTTGCGCCACAATTAGGAAGTCAGCCGCGACCCAAGATAGTTGGTTTAGTAGAGTTAGACGCCGAACTACCCATCGAAGCTATAACAAGAACACGAGAGTATTTCTCTCAGCCAAGCCCAAGTCACCTGCCAGGAACAGATAAGATCCAACAAATAGTGGAAAAACCCATAGGTGCCTATGATTTAATTAGCGACCTAACAAAAACCTTCTCGCACATTTCGTTTTTAGACTTACTAAAAAAATCTCCTGCCCACAGGGCTGCTCTTCTAGAGGCATTAGGTTTAGGTCATTTAATTAACATCACTCCACCTCCTGAAACACAGGTGAACCATGTAGACTTTGATATCCACCCTCCGGGGCAGCTAGATAGGGATACCGAATTCATATTCGAAATAAACAAAATGCCAACAGATGCTGAGATTACACGCCGAGGTGATCCAGCCTTATATTTGCAAGTATGGGTTTATAACAACTATGTAAAGCGTGCGATGGTAGACGATGGGGCAGTAGTTAACATAGTCCCCTTCTCCTTCCTTCAAAAGCTAGGGTACGGAGAAACAAATTGTTCCACAACTCAAAACACACTAAGAGGCTATGACAGCCTTAAAGCCACTTCAATTGGAACTATAATACTACCGGTCACCTTAGGACCCAAAACAATCCTGACTGAGTTTTATATTATAGATCGAAACTAACTATAATATGATCCTCGGCCGACTACGACCATGGATACACCGTATGAAGGCAATCCTTCTACGTTATTCCAAGAAGTAAGATTCTTGCATCTAGGAAAGGTGTTTGTAGCCAAAGGTGATCCAAAGCCATTCGATAAACACCTAGCTGACCTAAAGAAAATACCAGCGTGCACTGAATTTGAACTCCCAACAAACCAACTTAATAAACCCACCAACGCAAAACCGAGGGAAAAGTTGGTACCTACAACGGATCTTGAGACTACGAGTCTAGTCAAAACAATCCCAGCCCTCAAGGATGAGGCAAACATTGTAGAAACAGTATCATTAGGAACTACTGCGAAAATCGTTGAATTGATAGAACAGGATCTACCAATGTTCCTACCATTTGATTCTGTAGGCATGGGATATTCCCTAGGTGTTGGTTCTCTTCCACAGAGGATCTCTGTATGGTGGAAGTAGAATGCGCAAACACAAAAAATTTCCTAGCGTCCATATTCCCAGCTAAATATTGGACTCTCCATTTTGATGGAGCTAGATGTCGTTACGGAGCTGGGGCAGGTGTAATCTTTACTTCCCCCGAGGGAAAAGTCCTACCATTTTCCTTTAAACTAAATTTCGAATGTACAAACAATAGCGCTGAGTATGAAGCCCTCCTCCTTGGCCTCATTTTAGCCAAGAGGATTGGTGTTAATAACATCAGGGTGTTAGGAGACTCACAATTGGTAGCAAACCAAGTTCTGAGATATATGAAACCAAGGCCGACCACTTACACTTTACAAAACAAATTTATTAGATTTAAGCAAAGATTTTGAATTCATATCAGTTGAAGAAATCCTGCGAGAACACAATCTTCTCGCTGATTCTATAGCAACCTCGGCATCACGCTTTACTCCAAACAGTAAGTTAGAGGATACCCGTTTCATGGTATCCCTTCGTGATGAACCATTGATAAAAACAATGAAAAATCCTCATTAAATGGAAATGAAAACAAATCTACTATCCTAGATCACATTGATAGTGATATGGCCACTCAATTACTTAAATGCCTATGCGGCATTACATCTCTCCTATCATATGATAGATTTGTCCTTAATCTCATATGTATCTTCCTACTTCGGAAATCCCATGATGGCGCTTTCCTCACAAATGGAACCTAGCGTATACACAGTAGGAAATGGGGACGATTTGGATTTACCTCTAGCCCCGCCTAAGTTTGAAGAAGGTAATGCCTCTTTAATCGAAGAAACAATTGATGTTAACATCGGAACGGAGGATGAACCAAAGATCTTGAAACTAGGATCCTCGTTAACCCCAGAAGAAGTAGAAATACACACTCAAATCCTCAAGGAACATCAGAAGGCTTTTGCATTTAATTATAAGGAAATGACAGGCATTGCACCACACATTGTGGTACACAACCTCGTCACTAAATCAGATGCAAAACCAATTAAACAAAAATCAAGACCCATGAAACCTAAGGTAGCTCTCATGGTGAAAGAGGAAGTAATAAAACTCCTCCAAGTAGGATTCATCAAACCAGTCGATTACTCTCAATGGGTATCTAATATCGTTCCCATTCTCAAAAAGAATGGGAAGATACGCATCTGCATAGATTTCTGAGACATTAACAAAGTGTGTCCTAAGGACGACTTCCCATTACCATCCATAGATGTCATTGTTGATGCAACAACTAGATTTGAACTTTTGTCTCTCATGGATGGATTCTCGGGATACAATCAAATTAGAATATCTGAACAAGATCAAGCTAAAACCACGTTTATAACTCCTTGGGGAACCTATTGCTACGTTGTTATGCCATTCGGTCTCAAGAACGCTGGCGCCACATACCAGCGAGCTATGACATATATATTTCATGATTTAATTCATAAGATCGTGGAATCCTACGTAGATGACTTGTTGGCTAAGGCCAAGAAGCGTTGTGACCATCCGGAAGTGCTCCGCGTCATTCTTTCATGCCTAATAGAATACGGAGTCACGCTAAATCTAGAGAAATGCATCTTTGGTGTAACAGGAGGGAAGCTCCTAGGTTACATCATATCGTCACGAGGGATAGATGTTGATCCAACCAAAATTCGGGCTGTCCTCGAAATGGTCCCACCTTCGAATGAATCTAGAATCAGGTCATTTCTCGGAAAGCTTGGTGCAATCCGAGATTCATCCCGACTTAAGCTTTGCCATCCATCCAATCAACAATCTACTCAAGAAAGATTATAGTATTGATTGGACCGAAGACTGCAATGAAGCTTTTGATGTAGTTAAGCATTTCCTGTTATCGCCACCTACGCTAATGCCACCTAAGCTAGACCGCCTGTTAATTTTATATTCACGAGCTACCGATGTCTCGCTGCCTGTATGTTGGCCCAAGAGGACGATGACAAGAGAGAGCGCACGATTTATTTCATTAGTCGAACATTACTCGACTACGAAACATGTTATACACAGGCAGAACGAGAATGCCTTGCCATAGTCTTTGCTACCAAACGCTTAAGGCATTATATGCTAAATCAAGAAACAAGGGTCATGGTAAAAACGGACCATTTACGAACTTTCCTCACACAAGGGTCCTTGTCTAAGAAGGCTGGACATTTTATAACCTTAATGGGGGAATTCGAATTAACATTTGTAAATCAGAAATCCGTTAAGGGACAAATCATCGTGGATTGGTTAGTTGATAACCCATTAGACGGAGGCGATCTAGTAGATCTGGACTTTCCGATGAATGCGTATACTACATTGAAACCAGACCTCCTATCTCTGAGTGTCCCTGGTATACCGATATTATTGATTATATCATGAACCATATGTACCCAGAAGGGGCTACACCACAATAAAGAAGGCGGTTACACATTATTGTAGCCAAATACGTCGTTATAGAGCAAGTGCTCTATCGAAAAGCGTTCGATGGAATGCTCCTAAGATGTGTCGACACAGAAGAATCCAAGAAGATTCTCCACGAATCTCATAGTGGAATGTGTGGAGGCCACTTTGGTGGCCATGCCACCGCTCGCAAAATACATCGAATGGGATATTTCTGGCCCACTCTAGAACACGACACAGTAGAGTTTGTACGAAGGTGTCATAAGTGCCAGGAATTCTCCCATGAGATTCATATGCTTGACACAAATTCTACAACCAATCGCTACTCCATGGCCCTTTTCTACGTGGGGTGTCGATTTGATAGGGAAATTCTCTTCCTTGTCTCACAGATAGCCATAATTTCATAATCACGGCCACAAAATATTTTACTAAGTGGGTAGAGGCTATGCCTCTTACTACTCGTACTCAGCTCTGTAATCACCAAGTTCATTTTGAACCAAATCATTTACAGTGTACGGTGTCCCATAAATCATTATCTTGGATAATGGAACTTCTTTTAAGAATGACGAGGTTTGCAAATTTTGCAATAAATTTAAAATAAGCCATCATATGGCCTCCTTGTATTACCCTTAAGCCAATGGACAAATCAAGCAACAAACAAAACATTAAAAGCCATTCTCCTTAAAACGGTGAAAGAAAATAAATGAGATTGGCATTTGAAGTTATATCCGGCCTTGTGGGCCCACCGAACCGCAATAAAAACGCCAACAGAGCAACTCTTTTCTTGTTAGTATTCGGGCAAGAGGCGGTTCTCCCACTCGAGGTTGAAATACCCGAGCCTCCATATTTCATTACAAGGGATTCTGATGAAGATGCTTACAGAGAAGCACGCCTCTCTCTCAACTAGAAAGCCTGGATGAAGCTAGGTTAGATGCCGAACAATGGCATAGAGTCTATGATGATCGGATGTGTCGGTAGTATAATAAGAAGGTCTATGAACGTGACATATATGAAGGTGATCTAGTTCTAAGGCTGACAATGATCGACAAAAAAAAGATCGACGAGGAAGAAAGTTTCGGCCCAAATGGTTGGGCCCATACCGAGTCATGAAGGACTACGGAAATGGTGCATACCTCTTATGTATGCTAGAAGGTGAGGAATTTGGAGAAACAGATCAATTCCTGCGCACCTTAAACGATTCTACGCATGAGCAACCAACATAGTATATAATTATATCTACATTGCATCTTCATATAGATTAGGATCATTTTGTCCACTTGTTTCGTACAAAAATTGTGATCAAGAAATTTATTCTTAAAGCAATTCATTACAAACTTCTGATGGTATTGGCATAAACACTCTAATCCTACTTCTCCATCTCCATGATATCGTCAAGTTATTTTGGAATCATGCCATCAAATAAAGCTAGATATGACAAAGTCTTAACGGTAACCATACCAAGATCTACGGGTTTATTCTCACTTTTGGTTTCTTCTTAGGATGGGTGTCTTGTCTATGGTCTGTTCTAGAAGCTTCATCGTGTCACATCTATCCCGTATGTATATCTCTTTGGAAATAAGAGCATGCTGACATTTTGCTCAAATAAACAAGTCAAACATGTAAATCAAACAGAAAATTTTAAATTTACACATTTTCTTGCCTCACCAACCTTCGGTGATGAGCTTGCGGCTCTTTACCGGTGACGTAGGGTTGGGAAAGGATGGAAATGCCCTTACTCGCCTATGCCTTGCCCATGGTGATAAACCCACGCTTCTTACTAGTAGCATGGGGCAAAGTGTAGGGGGTCCTCTTGACAAAAAAACGTTAAAGGTCATAAGCAAACAATTCAAATCTTGAAGCTTTGAGCCAAAAACAAATAAATCGATGTTCAAATTCCAAAAGAGTTAAAATCTTAAAAACCCAGATTTTGTCTACTATGTGGCCATCTACGGATCTAAGTCTAGATAAACCGCAAAGCAAGTTGCATCCCAAAAACTATGGAGTCACTCGGGTAGATTAGGCTTGTAGTTTCCCAATTTGTTTTCACCAAAGCTTTGTCTATCTTTCATCACTATCATGTCAGCACATTTCATAACTTGTGCCCTTCCCAACTCTCGGTGATGAACCCTCGCATCTTACTAGTTGCGTGGAGTTGGGAGTAGGGGCAGGTTTATCTTCTCATCATACCGGCTTATCTTCACCACTTTGCCAAAACAAATATGAAGTATCAAAAATTGCTTAAAGAAACTAACATTCAAAATCATATTGTATCTACATTATCATATATCAGCATCGTGAAATACAAAAAGAAAATAAACACTTGCATCATTTGTTTTCCATTGCATACATTCTACAAATCATATAAGCATAAACATCATAATCTACATGAGGAAACTGGAAAGGAAATGAAGCCATAAAATGCCAAAAGTCTGATCCAAAAAGAATATATATATAAATGGTCAAAATTTTCTGTACAATGCCATCATGCACTAAGCATGGTCAAAACGCTCAAAGAGCCCGGGATATACAAAAGAATGTATCATACAAAATCTACGAGAGCCAAGTGGCTTCTCAATCCCTACGAGACCCCTCTGAAGGCGCACGCCCACGCCTAGGACTCCGGCTACGCCGGCGCTCGAATGCACGAGGGCTCAGGATCTCGAGGGGCAGCCGCAGTCTCGCCACGAGAATGACTCCTCGTCAGCGCTCGGCTGCCCTATACCCCGCTAGTTCTGCAGGCGGAGAGTCGATACCATCCTCGGCCACATGCCGATCGGGCGAAGACGCGGCATGTTCTACTGGCCGCCGAGAGGCTCCCAAATCCACGGACACTCTGCGTGGGTCCTCTCCATGGGGATCATCGTGGTATCGGCATACCACGTGAATCAAGTCTCGCCACTCATCGACGGTCTCTGCAAAACAAAGGAAACAAGGACGAATTAGAAATAAAAAAGAGATAAATACAAACATAAAACAGAAGGAGAGATAGTAACTAAAGCAATCCTAAATTAAAGAAAAACATTAAAAGGAAGGATGGTAACTTACTTGGATCACCAGTGCCTCCAGGATGGATCTCTAGGTCGGGACTACCACAGACGCGCCGCCGACCGGTGGTGCTCCTTCTCCAGTGGTCAGGCGACATAGCACCCTGCAATAGACTCATCCTCCCCACCATGGCCTTGGGAGAGTGGCTCCTCTAAAACTAGAGTAACTCTCTCGCACTCTGCTCGCCCTCTCGCTCAGCATCATATCCCGAGTGTCATGCCACTCGGGATCACCGTCCTCCCTCGCTCCTCCTCTGCCTCTCCCCTGTAAACTCCTCAGACTCGGAGTCTATCTCAATGGGGTCATCGCTGCTATGGGCAGGACCCGCATCAATCTGAAGCAAGGGTGCCTGAGGCGCACCGCTCTCCCTCGGGCACGTACTATCCTCCTAGCTGCAATAGGAACGCCAGGAGTAATAACTATCCAACCCCGGCCTCTAGGACCCCTCCGCCTTTCGAACCGACTCAGTATATCATCTGCGCTACCGGGGGAAGCATGCCCATGTAGGGTAGGCCAAACTGCTGAGGAACTCGGCCAAAGGGGTGTATCTCCACTCACCCCACTCTATCAATAAGCTGCCCTGTGGTGGAGCAGGAGATCAAAGTAAGAGCCTCCTCGCCCCATATACCTGCCATAGTCCGATATGGTGTGGCCTCCATGTCAACAACAAGAAGTCGTGGGAAGCAATCGGTTAATGAGGTGCTCGGAGCACCGACATATCTGTCCATCTAGCTGCCCTCACAGCTCTAGGATCTACCACCTCTACACCTCTGCCATAGGGGATGAAGTGCTCATAAACCTAACTCATGACCAGGGTCGGGTGGCTCAAGGACTGCCCCTGTAAATGGACTACCCTGTATAAATCATGATAGGTAGTCCCAAGAATATCTGCTCCCCAGGCATATATCCGGCCATGTCCCTCTATCTGTGCAATGATGGGGGACCAACAATATAATAATGTGTCTCCTCCCTTGTCCCCGATCAATCTCGAGGCAAGGATCCCCATGATAGCCTAGGCAAGTAGGGGAATGGGCAAACGGGAATAGATCGAACTCGACCCCCTTCTTCGAACTCGTGGAGATGACTTGCATCTCCCATGTATGTGGCCCACTATGCTATCTGGGCCCGCGAACCTACTGTCTCAAGGGTGAGACGTCTCCCAATAATCGGGACCCCTGCAATGCGATAAACATCCTCTAGAGTGATGGTCCACTCACCACGGACTTCAGTGCATCGGAAGGTGTTCCGATCAGCATCCCAATAGGAGAATAGGTCACAAAGAATGTGACTGGATGGTGTAACGTGGGGCACGCGTGAGATGCGTAGTATCTCGGCCCTCTCAAGAGTGTCCTCCTCATCCTGTGAAAGGGCATCTAGTACTCCTGGGAGCCAATCACACTCCCTCTCTCGGCTCCACCGATATACTCCTCTCTCGCCTGCATACACCCAAAATACACAAAAAGAGCAAGTTAGCATCCAAGTAATATTGGAAAAATCATTAAAACATGTAGAAATGCTAAAAATGCAAAAACAATTTCAAATGGATGTTCTTTTGCATTCTATGCAAAACCGCCACCTTGAGCAGGGAGGCGGTTTTGTAACCGCCGCCTTAAGGGCGGCGGTTGGTAACCGCCACCTCAACAGGCAGGCGGCGGTTGTGGCCCGAAAACCCACGCAGCTTTTTAAACCTAAAAGCCCAAAACGCCAAGACAAGACCATTTTAACTAAAACAAAGCCTACCCAAAGAGGCGCCCCCTAGATGGACCTTTTGAACCTAACATTTTCAAAAATTACCCCCCCATGACAAAGATTTTCGCATTTTAAAATTGAGGGGGTAAAAGGGATAAATTGAAGAAAACTAACCTATGATCTCGCGGGTCGATGTTCCGCTCGCGGAGGCATGATCACTATCCCGTCACGAACGTTTCGACTCTACTCACGCAAGAAACCGTCACCGTGGGTTCCAGAGCTCAAAATCAATCAAATCAACTCGCGCAAATGAATAGGAAAATGGGCCCACTTTCATATATATAGCAGCCTGATTCGTTTTAAATGTCCTTTTCACAGGTTTGGAGCGCCGACGGAGGTAAGTTCTTATCCCCGCACAAATGGTACATTCTCATTTCCTATTATTTTAGCATTTATTTTCCAAACTATTATATCTATCTCGCACTTGATTCCTCTTTTTCATTTTGCAGTGGGCGGAATTTTGGATGGTGTCATTTCGACACACGGATGTATCAAGTATAACTTCTAACTTCCCATTTCGGGACCGCCATACTGGACCCACCGTTTACGCCTCTTCGTGGCTAAAACACTTCTCCGAGGGGGCAATATGTACGTACCCAAAATTGGAGGGTACTTCTGTGCACCGCAGTAACAAACCAGTAACACGTGCCCCAATGATGATACAGGTCTCCTCGTAAGGTGCTCGAGATCCGAAAAGCTCTCTAAGTGTGTGTTAACATCCCGCATGCCCCGCTTAGCCCCTGCGTCCTTTGTTTTTCTCTTTTCCCTCTTTTCTTGACCTTTTCTCTTTAGTTACAAAACCGCCGTCCTGCTTGGGTGGCGGTCTCGTGACCGCGCCCGATCGGGCTGGTCTGTAACCACCGCCCTGCTTAAAGCGGCGGTCCTGCACGCATTTTCCAGAATGCTCTTTTAACACGACTCATGTAAAAATCAATGATTCACCAGCTTTTTCACCGCCTTGGGCTTGCATTTATGTTTTTGGTCCCCTGGAATAGTGTTTTGCCATTGTTTATAGTTTAAGAGTTCAAATTGGGTTTTACCTTGGGTAAATGCAAATGCTATAAATAGATGGCTTGTGCTCAAGAAAATGGCCCCTCAAAATTTACCTCTGAACTTCTCTTTGCAATAGATTAGTTTTCATTTTGCTTAGAATTCGTAGTTTCATTCATTACATGCTTAGTTAGCATTGTTTTGCTGTTAGGAAGCCACATATCCATCTTGTGCAGGTGTTGTTGATGTTTCATCCAAACCATTGGAGTAGGATAGTCTGTTTATCAATAGGAAGCCATTAAAGTTGCAGGTTTTGCTCCTCAAACAGGATAGTTTCAGGTTCTGGACGTTTTATGTTGCATGACTCGCATGATAGATCCCGCTTAGGAATCGCATAAGCCGAGCTTTGTACTCTTGCGCTATCCCTCTCTACTCGCGTTGTATTCATGCCTCAGTATTCTAAAGTTGTCCCTTGTTCCAATATCTACTTCGATGCAAGCATTAAACATTTTTCTCGGATCCACGTGAGCACGAAAAAACGAAGAGATCACTCGAGGGGACAAAGTTACACACACCGCCGGATTTGCCACTGCATCGCAGTAATCCGTGTTCTAAATTTCAAAGTTCTAGTTAGTAGCATATCAAATAGAATATCTAATCACTTCATTTCACCAATTTACTTTCGATATCGCTGTGGGAAGCTATGGGGATTGATAGTTTCGAGAGACTATGATTCATTCCTCACTTCGATGTAGGATCGAGAGTCTTGCAGATAGACTAGATCAATTATTTTGTTATTTAGAATAGATTTACAATCGCATGTACAAAATAGCTATACTCGGTTATCTTGTTTGTTTTGAATTGTTATCTTAGTCATCAATTTCTAGATATATTAAATTAGTTTCTCTTCTAACTCCATTCAAATAATTCATCGTAAAATACAAAAATAGAGAAATCATATATACTATAGATATACTTCACGTAATTAAATTTCACTTTGTTGCAGCTTAAATTTATATTATTGCTTTTGTATGACAATCACGGGACCTAGGGAGCCCAGAGAATACGTATTCGAGCCAATCATACTTCAACCCAATCTCGTAATAGCAATAGTTGACGTGACGAGACTCAATCTTAGAATCCAAGTCTTCCAAACAACAATGACTTGCAAATGATTATCTCTTAGTTGAGGGATTAAACATAGAAGACAACCGAGCGCACACGCTTTGGTCAAATCAGCCAAACTACGGATTACCCTAGAAAATATCCACATGACTATAGAAGGGCTTGAAAGAGAGAAAACGTTCGGTTGTGATCCTTTAGTCCCACAAACCCAAACGCATGAGACATTCTCACGGACATGAATACTAGCCTAAGAATTCAAAGGGTTGCAAGAACGCCCGTGAGATACTCAAAAGATCGCACAACCGTTAATTTTGAATATAGAGGCCGAGAAAGGATATGATTATTGATACTAGGGATCAGAATTGAATTTGTATATGACTATAAAGCAGACCACAACAACCAAGGGTATACGGCATGATCCACAAATCCCGCAACCCAACGAATCCATAAGTGAATCAAACATGACAATCGCCTACGCACACTAGTATTCGGATCTACTCCACTTCCACCTATCATCACCACACAATTATCCTTGTTAGATATAGCGGCTAACGAGGCTAAAGAATTCTGACTAGGCCGAGAACCGCCCATAAAAATAACTATATCCATCATCCACTATATGACCCTGTCTCTGAGATATACACGAAACTATCCTGTGTCATTTCCCACGTATCCCACAACCCATAGATCGAATAACGCCAGAGCTCGATATTGATTGGAGCCTTTGAGCGGTCATCCTCGCGATCGATCTATCACACCGATTCTGAGTTAGGAGGGCCTTCGCTTGCTTAGATTCACTAATTCCATCGGTGCGTGTCGAAGACATTAGACCGCCTAACTAGTTTTGACTACATCCCACACATATTCCATCCCCACCGACTGTCTCTTAAGCACGAAATCGGGAGGTCAGTGCACGCGGAAGAGTTACTTGTAGATTCCCACGCCGCTTGTCGCTTCCGACGTCTGACACCAACCTCACAAGGAGCACCAACCCCTATTTAGTAAGGAACCAACCCTACAAGGAGGATAAAACCCCCTAAGATCACTAAGAAACCACCTAGCCACCTGAATATGAAGATCACTTGAGTACTTGTTTCTCCAAAAACTAATTGTGATCACTTTGTCACCCTCTCAACCCAAACCCTCTAAACCAGCTCTATATCCTTCTTCGCTCAAACTCACACCTTCATATGCCGATTATGTCAAGTGACCTTCAAGATCATTCTTCTATTCCCCGATCATATTCTCATCTTGTTCTTTTCTCTTTTATATATCCCTCTAACACCTTTAAAAACCTCTTCTTACTTGCTCAAACTTCCGTCCTTTAGCTTGGCCCAAATGAGCTAATAAAACTCACTTTTATACTTTACACAAATTCCCATAAATGATCACATGTTGGCTAAGACCATTAATTTTAGTCATGTTAACACAATTTTTTTTTCCAAATTCTCATATAAATCACATGAAGGGACCTTAAATGTTGGAAAGATCCTATACACCCAAACTTGCACAAGGCTTCTCAACAGAGACTAAAAATTAGGTCTTCACACCAACAATTAGAATTTGAATTTAAAAGGCACATAGAATATTCACTAAGACTCCGCCAGCTCTAAAAATTCATAAAAATCCTCTCACACTCAACTACAGGATCAAAAACTCTACACCATCCATCTTCACCAAGAAGGTGCAATATCAACTAGGTCTCAAGAACCTAAAACCAGCTTAAAAACGAGAGTCGGTTCACACCTCAAACATATTCACCAACGAACAAGTAGAATATAATTGGAAAAATATCATCATTAGGCACATGAAACAACTCATGGAAATCACAAAATCTGGGCATAATACACTCAAACAACTCCATCTCTCAAAATGCTAAAACCAATAACTAGGTCTCAAGAACTAGTCTTGAGATCAACAAGCACTAACACTTCAGAATCCATTTACAAGTATTGAAAACACTTGGAACAATTCACTAACACCCTAACACACCTCTTCAAGCACTCATAACCATATGTCACATGGAGAAAAGAAAACTTGCATGCCTATTCCAATACAACTTCGTGGAAAGCCTAATAATGCGCTTCAGGCCATTAGGTCTTCACAATGAAAACAATTCTTTTGATCAAACCAAGAGTAAAAAACATTACATAGGACCTCAATCAACTATCCAAGCTCACAAGAGATAACTACACCATACACTTCAACCAAAACAACTCGTAACTCAAAAGACTAGTTTTTATCCCTTTATGCCAAAAGTGGTTTCAAGCACATTTTGGAGACATGTTACACCCATTTCCTCCACTAAAACTATCTAAATCTTTTCATGATCACTTAGAACACATCCCACAAGCGCTTTACATCGTATTTTTCAACAAGATGAAAAACAAAGGTTTTCATCATGTTTTGACTTATGGAATTAATGATTATTTTATTAATTAAATAATTATACATAATAAATCAATATTTAAATTGTGGGAAAAAATGACAAGCATTATTTTATTAGTGTCAATTACCAAATAACTAAACTTACATTATTAACATATTAGGTCACAATCTATTATTATCATATCAATGTTAATTACTAAATCTTAATTACATCAGTCAAAAAATTCGAAAACCATTGTGTTTTTCAACGTGTCGAAAACACACTATATTTTTCAACAAGATGAAAAACACAAAGGTTTTCATTATGTTTTACTTATGAAATTACTGATTATTTTATTAATTAAATAAGTATACATAATAAATCAATATTTAAATTGTGGTAAAAAATGACAAGCATTATTTTATTAGTGTCAATTACCAAATAAATAAACCTACATTTTTAACATATTAGGTTACAATCTATTATTATCATATCAATGTTAATTACTAAATCTTAATTACATCAATCAAAAAATTCGAAAACGATTGTGTTTTTTCAACAAGATGAAAACACAGAGGTTTTCATCATGTTTTGACTTATGGAATTAATGATTATTTTATTAATTAAATAATTATACATAATAAATCAATATTTAAATTGTGGAAAAAATGACAAGCATTATTTTATTAGTGTCAATTACCAAATAACTAAACTTACATTATTATCATATTAGGTCATAATCTATTATTATCATATCAATGTTAATTACTAAATCCTAATTACATCAAAAAAATGCGGAAAACCATTGTGCTTTTCAACGTCTTTAAAAAACACATTATGTTTTTCAACAAGGTAAAAACTCAAAGATTTTCCACATGTTTTGACTTATGTAATTAGTAATTATTTTATTAATTAAATAATTATACATACTAAATCAACATTTAAATTGTGGAAAAAATGACAAGCATTATTTTATTAGTGTAAATTACCAAATAACTAAACTTACATTATTATCATATTAGGTCACAATCTATTATTGTCATATTAGTGTGAATTACAAAATTTTAATTACATAAATGAAAACGTGTGGAAAACCATTGTGTTTTTCAACGTGTTGAAAAACACGTGTTTTTCAACAAGATGAAAAACTCAAATGTTTTCCACATGTTTTGACTTATGTAATTAATAATTATTTTATTAATTAAATAATTATACATACTAAATCAACATTTAAATTGTGAAAAAATGACAAGCATTATTTTATTAGTGTAAATTACCAAAGAACTAAACTTGCATTATTATCATACTATGTCACAATCTATTAAATTGTCATAGTAGTGTGAATTACAAAATTTTAATTACATAAATGAAAACATGTGGAAAACCATTGTGCTTTTCAACACCGTGTTTTTCAACAAGATGAAAAACACAAAGGTTTTCCACATGTTTTGACTTATGTAATTAATAATTATTTTATTAATTAAATAATTATACATACTAAATCAACATTTAAATTGTGGTGGGAGGATGGCGAATAACATTGAGAATGTGAATAAGCTCACATCTATGACCCGGCTCTACAAAGTGAGGAGCAAAGGATTATGGGGAGAATGCATGGACGGGGAAAGATTAGGAGGAGTGCCGGGAGGACATTGAACACCAATGGGTGGCACAAAGACTACTACGAACAAGAGAAACTTCTACCCTAACCCTCCTCTCGAGAAGGGAGGCCACGACCGGTGGCATTTCAGAAAGTTCTACAGGGGGTGGCTACGAAAAATAGTGGGAGGCGCCCAAGGAAGAGGGGGCTTCAATCCTGGGTTTTTCGTTTAAGGATGCCTTAGGTAAATTTGGTGGCAGTATACCTAGTAACCGGATGTTCTTGGTAGATTTGGATGAAGAGATACCTTCTTTGGTCATTGATAGCCATGAAGTGGAGGATTACTACTAAAACTTATCTTGGGATGCCATAATAGGCCACTTCAACGGCCTATGGCCTTCTTCTTCAGAATTATATCAATGGGTTTTTCTTAATTGGACAACAAAGTGTGAAATCTCTCTCGCCTTCAGAGTTTTTTTGTAGTTCATTTTAGAGAGACAAAGGATTATCGGCGTGCTTCATCTCGATTGACCTTGGGGCAACATTGGACTATTTTTACTCCTTGGTTCCCAAAATTCGATCCGAACACGCTTTCAATCTCCAAAATGCTTGTTTGGGTTAGGCTTCCCAACCTTCCTTTGGCATCTTTGGTATGCTCTAGAAGATATCGGAATGCTTTGGGCAAGTTTATTAAAGAAGACTTGGATAGAACCCATTTGGGTCTGTGCTCCTTTGCTCGGATGTGTGTAGAACTTGACTTGAGTAAAGGACTGCCTGATCGAATCAATCTAAAATTTGGAAATTTTCGGCATTCCCAACCTTTGGATTATGAAAACACGACATTCCCGTGTAGAATTTGTAGAAACCCAGGTCATCTACAAGCAACATGTCCTTTGAATAAAAAGCCAGCTAAAAAGAGTGGCTTGGCTTCATCTAGGGGTCAGGGGCTCAGTGGACCCCGATTTTGTGGACACTACGTCATTCAAGGGGGATAAATTTGATTCTGAAAAATAAGGAAGCGGTAGATACAACTCAGGAGACTCAAGGGCCAATGGTGGTTAGCGGAACGAAAAGGGGTCTTTCTCCTACGAAATCGGATTCAAAGGAATCCCTAACGGAAAATTGGTTGGCTTCAGCGAATCCTGGTGATATTTTGTTAGCAATTTCAGGAAGGAATGATAAGTGGCAGGAAGTAAAAACAGAAAACAAAAAGGTCGAATGGGTAATATTGAAGACTTCTTTCCATCCTTGGTTGGGAAGTAATGGGTATTTGGTTTTTAGTCTAGTTTTGTAGACTTGTATTTTGGGTTATAGGCCCAACTAGCTTTAGATATTTTTCTTGGGTATTTAGGCCCAATCTTTCATTAGGGAACATGTCCCTTCAACCCGCCTTATTAATAATAATAAAATTATTTAAATTGTGGAAAAAATGAAAAACATTATTTTATTAGTGTAAATTACCAAATAACTAAACTTGTATTATTATCATACTAGGTTACAATCTACTATTGTCATATTAGTGTGAATTACAAAATTTCAATTACATAAATGAAAACGTGTTAAAAACCATTGTGTTGAAAAACACACACTGTGTTTTGCAACAAGATGAAAACCAAAAAGGTTTTCCACATGTTTTTGATTATGTAATTAATAATTATTTTACCGATTAAATAATTATGCATACTAAAACAACATTTAAATTGTGGAAAAAATGACAAACATTATTTTATTAAGGCAAAGATAACTTGTCGTACAAAAATTTCAACTCACTTTGAATATATACCATTTAGGTAAAAATGCACAAGAATGTTGATAGTTCCAAAATCTTTTAGAAGGAATAATAAAGATTTATTTCATGGTATTTTTGAGGTGTAGGGTGCTCCAAGTATGTCATTCTTAGGGATATGCTTAAGATTTGAAATAGGAAAGACCTAGATACGTTCATTTATCTCTAAAACCATGTGTGTAGTGGGCCAAAGGAGTGGGTTAATGGGTCGAGCTCATTGATTTGTTCTGGTGATTTTGGTAAGAAAAGAGGATAACTAGTGCAATGGTCTCCAAGGTATTTCAACTTCTTTTCCCTTTTTGAGTTGACTCTTTCGTTGTATTTGTATGAGGAATGCATGCATGGGACATAAATTCATTTGTTATGCAGGATTTTAGGTATGGGAGAAGGGGCTTGATCTAGAAATGAAGACATTGCCAAGAATACTGAATGAGAGGTTCCCTCCCTTGACCTATGTTGCTAGCTATTAGAGAGTTTAATATGATAATGTGTTTGACTGATAAGATAATTGATTTTTACTTGATTTATGGCCGACTACTTGAGAATTTCATTTGGAGATTGGTATCTTTGTTTATTTCTCTTGCAGTAAGTGATTTGATTGAGTTGATATGGAATCTCTACAAACATGAGAACATGACGTCCTTAACATGAAAGATCAACTCAGATTCGAGAAAGGTTACAAGGTTACATTGAATATGATTACTTGTTCTCCTACAATTTCCCCCTAAACATTATTAAACATAACAAACAGACAATATTATTAAGCAAAACAAGCAGACAATATTATTAAGCAGAACAAGCAAGCTATTCTACCTGCTTGTGCCGATAAATTTTTTTTTAATACAATGCAAATTGAAAGATTAATTAAAAAAATCAGCGTGAGTTCGACCCTGGGAGTCACGTCCACATGGGAATAGCCACCAACTAATGCTTATATTCTCCAAATTCTCCATAACTAGTCGTGCTGCGAATAGCCAGAACCAGGAGACAGAAAGGATGCAACAAGCAATTGGATATATGTTTAGTGGTTTGTGGTTTATGTGGTTTACGGTTTAAACAAGGGCAGACTGGTGGTTTATGCGCATCCTCCCAAGCTCTTAAATGAGGCCACCTCGACCTCGAAGCTTTAGCGGTACGTTGACTGAACAATTTTGGTGCCGTATACGGTAGATACTGTCTATCCCTCTCACGTACGTCAGCGCAGTGACCGACTAATAGGACTCCTTTTGGCACCGAAAAAATAGACATGTCATGTTGTTTGTATAGTGCATGTTATGTTAGCATGGTGAGTCTTATGGGGGAAACTATGTATGTGGTGCATTTTATGGGGAGGATAGTCCTCGGCCCACTCCCTAAAAATAGGACTTACATGGCTACATAGCGTCTCATCTCCCTTTGGGGAACAACCATAAAATTCTAGGATATCTCTTTTTACGTTTCGCAAGGTAACCGGTGGATATTCATATAATAATTAGTTGTTACGACGCACTGCTCAGTTTGTGTAACAGATATATAGTCTGTCTTTTGACATGAAAAATGAATGATATAAAGTGACACTCCTCATGCCACGATGATCTGGTTCCTGGAAAAAACACAAATAGTGAAATTTCTTGACATTTTTGACATTTTCGCTCCAATGTCTTCCACTAAACCCAATGGAGTGGGAATATGCGCATTCGCAGTTATTTTGTTTTTGGTCCTTTTTGATTTGGCATCATGTGGTTTGATTTAGAAATCCTCCAGAATTTTGTGCTAACTTGACTTGTACGCCAGTTTCACAATCACAATCACAATCAAAGTAAACGTTAAAAGCCGAAGAATATTGCTCAAATTTTTTTCATCAACGTACAAAATGGCCGGGGAATCAAAAGAAAAGAAACAGTATCACGAGATTGTATTTTTGTTTATTATAATGGCGAAGACACTGTCCATTTGTTGTTTCCAGGAATTTCCCATATGCAGGTGAGCCATCTCTCCAATCCTATTTTTGTTTTTTAAAACAAATTTATTTAAGCCGGGAAACGCCATTTTGTTTTTGTCCCTGTCAAAGTCAAGACTTTGCAAGTCCTTTCTTTACCGCGTTGGTCCAATTTTTAATAGCGACCTTTTAAGTTTTAATTTTAAAAGTATTGGATTCCTGGATCAAAGAATAAAAATAATATTTGATTCAACCATTAAATTAAACTTGTCTTCCACATTTTGTGTGCACTTACATTTTTGATGATCAAGTCTCAACGAAATCTGAAGGGAAAGGAGAAGAAATAACAAGAATAGGGAGAGGGGCCAATAGGTGAACATGGTCGAATAATTGACTGGACTATTGATCACACAATACCCAATAGTTGTCCTAGTACTATCTAGTAGTTATTTATTTTTGACATAATAATTATGTAGAGTAGCCAATCACATCATGACATTTAAGACCTCTTACCCATGTACAATATAAAAATTCAATGTTTAAGCATTTTCACCCATATTCAAGTATTGGTTTCCACCATGGTTGTAGTGTAACTCAAATTTATTATTTTAAATCAATTCAAAATATGGCTTTCCCTCCAATTGAACATTCTAAAGAAAAAATATAAGCTAACAAAAATATGAACTACATATTAGTGAAAAAATCACAATCCCATATGATAAACAATTAATTTTGTGGACCCCTTAACTTAGGGTGTACCACTACTAGAAATTTTAGACAATACAAATACTTTGATAAAAATTCCCTCACTTCGTTGTTCTTCTCATCACTATTTTTAAAAAAATAAATGCAATGACTTCTTATTTATAGAGCTTTACAAGAATATAGAGATTTCTAGTTTCTTTGTACACGCTGTTAAAGAGTAGTTAAGAAACATAAATGCAATTTAAGTACACGAGGATTTGGAGGGAGCCGTCTATCTTGGTGATGGGATCTCATGACCCCATAAAATTACCATATGATGCCATACGTAATGGCATACACGCATCGCCCATCTCTAAGACATGCATCCTCTTCCGTGGCGTCTAGTTAGCACAACCCAGTCACCATCCTGTCCATGACTCATGCCAATTCGCGAGGCCGATCCCAAGGTAGATACAATCTATACGAAGGCAGAGAAAGTGGAGGAGGAAAGGACGTTAGAAAGTGGCAACATTTAATGCATCACTTTGGAAAACCTGCCCCATTCCATTGATTAAACAAGGAACAAAAACTTTAAGAGCCAAAACTCGAAACTCTACAAATGCATTCGCAGAAGGTTAATGGGAGAAGTGACAAGAATTGGTGAGAAGGTCCATCGCACATAATTGGCGAGAAGCCTTAGATCTTTAAAAATATTTAGGTGAATGAAACTTCCTGAGGCTATGTGATTTTCATATTTTAAAATTGTTCACAGACAGAATTTTTTTTTCTTTTTTTTTATAGAGCAATCGTGTGTGAAGTATATATATTTTGTTACAAAATTTCCTTTAAAAACATGGCTACCATGAATGAAAAATAGAAAAAGATACTTTTAAAAAAGGGGTAGCTAATAAGTAGATGAAGCAACCTATTACTGATGCTAAACTCCTAGGCAACACCGAGCATTAAAAGGCTGCCTTCTTCACTATTCATTGTCAAATGTGGCCCAAGAATGTGGTTAGAACGACCCTACAATAATCCTTCGTTATTGATGCTAAAATCTCAGGCAACACCGAGCATTAAAAGGTTGCCTTCTTCAATATTCAATGCCAAAAGTGGCCCAAGAATGTGGCTGGAAACAACCCTGCAATAATCCTCCATCATTTTCACTGTATATAAAAAAGTGAAACATATATGGATTATGTGAAGAGACCAAATGCTCGGGACCAAATGCAACCTCGTTTGTCACATACACACAAACGTGACACCTTGTGTATACCACATATTTTGACTACCAATTTCCTATTACGATGTTTGTGTCGTTTGTCACATATGCGCAAATGTGATAGCCTGTGTATACCAAAGATTTTGACTACCAATATCCTATTACGTTGTTTGCATCATTTGTCACATACATGCAAATGTGATAACCTATGTATACCACATGATTTTAACTAATAGTTTCCTATTACACTGTTTGTGTCATTTGTCACATACACACAAATGTGACACCTTGTGTATACCACAAATTTTGACTACCAATATCCTATTACATTGTTTGCGTCATTTGTCACATACGGAAAACATGACACCCTTTGTATACCACATATTTTGACTATCGATTTCTATTACGATGTTTGTGTCATTTGTCATATATGCATAAACGTGACACCCTATGTATACCACATATTTTGACTACCAATTTCCTATTACGTTGTTTGTTTCATTTTTCATATACGCACAAACGTGACACCCTGTGTATGTCACAGATTTTGACTACCAATTTCCTATTACGATGTTTGTGTCGTTTGTCACATACTTGCAAACGTGACAACATGTGTATACCACATATTTTGACTACTAGTATCCTATTACATTGTTTGCATCGTTTGTCACTTACATGCAAATGTGACAACACTGTATACCACATATTTTGACTAATAGTTTCCTATTACATTTGTTTGTGTCGTTTATCACATACACGCAAAACGTGACACCTTGTGTATACCACAAATTTTGACTACCAATATCATATTACGTTGTTTTGCGTCATTTTTCACATATGTGCAAACATGACACCCTTGTATATACCAAATTTTGACTACCAATATCCTATTACGATGTTTGTGTCATTTGTCACATATGCGCAAACGTGACAACTATGTGTATACCACATATTTTGACTACCAATATCCTATTACATTGTTTGTGTCATTTGTCACATACGCACAAACGTGACAACCTGTGTATACCACATATTTTGACTACCAATATCTATTACGATGTTTGCGTCATTTTCACATATGCGTAAACATGACACCCTATGTATACCACAGATTTTGACTACCAATTTCCTATTACGTTGTTTGTGTCATTTGTCACATACGCACAAACGTGACAACTTGTGTATACCACATATTTTGACTACCAATATCCTATTACGTTGTTTACGTCATTTTTCACATACGCGCAAACGTGACAACCTGTGTATACCACATATTTTGACTACCAATATCCTATTATGTTGTTTACGTTGTTTGTCACATATGCACAAACGTGACAACCTTGTGTATACCACATATTTTGACTACTAGTATCCTATTACGTTGTTTGTGTCGTTTGTCACATACGCACAAACATGACACCCTATGTATACCATATATTTTGACTACTAGTATCCTATTACACTGTTTGTGTCATTTGTCACATACACACAAATGTGATAGCCTATGTATACCATAGATTTGACTACCAGTATCCTATTACGTTGTTTGTGTCATTTGTCACATACGCACAAATGACACCATGTGTATACCACAAATTTTGACTACCAATATCCTATTACGTTGTTTGTGTCATTTGTCACATACACGCAAAATGTGACAACTTGTGTATACCACATATTTTGACTACCAATATCCTATTATGATTTTTGCATCATTTTTTGTCATAACATGCATAAACGTGACAAACCTATGTATATACCACATATTTTGACTATTAGTATCCTATTATGTTATTTACATCATTTTTTCACATATGCACAAAACGTGAAGCCTGTGTATACCAAATTTTTGACTACTAGTATCTTATAACTTTTTTACGTCGTTTTTACATACGCACAAATGTGACAACCTGTGTATACCACATATTTTGACTACCAATTTCTTATTACGTTGTTTGCATCATTTGTCACATACGCACAAAATGACAACCTGTGTATACCACATATTTTGACTACCAATATCCTATTACGATGTTTGCATCATTTGTCACATACGTACAAATGTGACAACCTATGTATACCACATATTTTGACTACTAGTATCCTATTATGTTGTTTGCATCATTTTTCACATATGCGCAAAATGTGACATCCTGTGTATACCAAAATTTTGACTACCAGTATCCTATTACGTTGTTTGTGTCATTTTTCACATACGTGTGCAAATGTGACACCCTATGTATACCACAAATTTTGACTACTAGTATCCTATTATGATGTTTGCATCATTTTTACGCATACGCAAACATGACACCCTATGTATACCACATATTTTGACTACCAGTATCCTATTACGTTGTTTGCATCATTTTTCACATACGCGCAAATGTGACAACCTCATGTATACCACAAATTTGACTACCGGTATCCTATTACACTTTGTTTGCGTCATTTTCACATCACATACGCAAACATGACACCCTGTGTATACCACATATTTTCATTGCTTGTCAAATATCCTATTATTGTTTGTGTCATTTTTCACATACCTAGTATCATGACATCAATGAAAGCATTAATTTAGTAATTTATAGGATACTTTATTCATGGTTTTAATTTTTCTAAATATTGTCATTTTAGCTACACATTGAGTTATATTATTCTTGCTCCAAACTACTAAAATTTGTGTGCAACTTCCTACGCTTATCAAAGATTAAAAAACAGTCTAAAACTACTAACCCTTTGTTTTGTAGGACGCACATGATTGGTAAAACATTTGGGTTTATAAATCAAATTACTAAGTTTTTTTGTAGTTTTTTAACATTATTATTTATCATTATATTTATTTATTAGGATCCTATTCTTTCTTGTGTTTTGCACATTGTTTACAAATTGAAACCGTAGCTATGCACAATGTGTACATCTGTGTATAGTTAAAAAATGCTATTAGTTCCTCCTAGTTATCTTAATTTTATGTGGAGTTTATAGGATCTTTATTTTAGTTTTAATTACCGTTTAAAATATTGGGATTTTAACTACACATTTAGAGTTATATTATTCTCCTCCAAACTACTAAAATTTCTTATTTGCAATTCCTATGTATATTGGCTACCAAAGATTTCAAATATGTCTAAATTTCTACTAACCCTTTGTTTTGTAAATGAATTTGGTGTGCCATTATCATCTAAGATCGTGACTTGGAAATCAGTCTAGAAACCTTTTGGTTTCTTAAATTCCTTTCAAATTACTAAGCTTTGTTTTGCAGGGCCTCCTCTTGAAGACCCAATCACAAAATCTTTATCATTTAATTTTATTATCTTGCATCATCTTTCTTGTGTGTTTTGCATCGTTGTTTGTTTATCTTGAAGGTGAAACCATGTATGCTCTCCTCTCACGTCTTAGGATGATCTTGAGGATCAAAAGCGGCTATCCTTTCCCTTTTTGTTTTTATAGGGGCAACATGATGTGGAAGTGACATCCACACACTTTCCATAGTCCTAGGAGTCTCGTGACCATGGAATTCACCTCCACGCATGTAGACACACCCCATGTTCCGATGGGGTATATAAATTCTTGGAAAATTTGTCATTATTGGCTAAGCACTTGTTTGTTTTAAGAGCGATGTGAAGTGAGGGGATTCATGTCCTAATACCCAAGCCTTAGAAAACATCCTTGCAACACGGACTTGGGCCCCATTGCATCAGCAAGATATATCGGGTACTCCCTAGTGAGCTCATATATCCTAGTCTAGGAAACCTTTTGTATATCAAGCTATTGTGCAAGGAGGCCACACTTCCCAAGATCACTCACTAGTCCGAACCCACATTGACACATAGGTGGTGAGCCAAGAGTGGCACCCCTCAGTGTGTGGTATTGAAAGCGGGAAATAGCTTGATTGCAATCCCACTTGACTAGTTAGGGTGTGTATTGCATGTTGGTTGCTTGCTTGTGAACACCCTTAACCATCATATCACCTTAAATTTTTAATCAATCAAACATCATCATAATCAACCATCCTTAATCAAACAATCCCAACCCAAATCCCATCACCATCCTTAATCAACCAACCTAATGCAAACATGACAATTTTGTGTATACCACATATTTTGACTACCACAATTTGAGAAATCTCAAATTTTTTTTTTTTCTAATTAAATACCAATTTCATGGCTATTACTTCCAAATTTCAAGGCAAGATTCCTTGTTTAGGAGTTTTTAGTACACATTTTCTCTTAAAACCCCAACTGGGTCTGAGTCTAGCCCGAGAAGACAACTTTTGGTATATCTTTCACTAATTTTTGATTCAAGTTTCTAAATTTGGTCCACAAGTTTGTGACATTTCACACTTCACTTCTATGTTACCAGTAAGGTGTCTTTCCTTCAAACATTTGCATTTTACATGTTCTTTAATTGTGGAAGACTATAAGGCTACAAGAGAATAGAGTTACCTTTTTCACTTGGGGTTTTCTTCCACTTCAATGAACTTCCTTCACCAACATGCATTGAACCTTCAAACAATATCATTTTTTCTCCTAGAATAAGACCTTATAACATGCATTCATCCTTTGATCAATGATATTTTCCCATTTCAACTCTTTCAAGCTACTTGTCACAGTCATGTTTGTATGCATTATCAAGAACAACATACTCACAATTGGAGAATAGGTTAAATAGCTTCAAAGGTTAAATTAACTCATCCAAATCTCTTCTACAATGAGACTACCACCACTTAATTAATAAGATCAACAATACATCACCATTAAGGATACAATAAGTCATGCAAACATAAATTCATAAAATGGCACACACAATAAAAAAGGTTTTCCCATCTTAAATTTTCCCTAACTATCTAGTGAATTCTTCCTCAACCACTCCATACCTTCTTGAAGAATGATCCTGAATTTCAGCTTTAACCTCAACATAATTCATAAAAAGAAAACAACATAAATTCCTTACAAAAACCATATTTCTATCTCTTTTGTTCAATATATTCATACTTCAAGGCTCTCTGCCTCCCTTTCTCTTTACACACTTCTCACATGCAAATATATTCCCTTTACAAGGAATGTCTTCTATAACCTTTTTGGGTTTCCATATATTCAAACTTTCCTCTTCTCAAGAATGATCCTCTAGAGGTCTCATAAAAACAACATTTATGACCTTTCATATGTCAACATTCTCTCAATCCATCAAGCATTTTCACATCTTTAAAGCACATCTAGGAATTTTCATCAAATTCACTATTTACAATGAGTCCAAGCTTACAAAGACTTTACACTATCTCTAATTCACCTAATAATAATGTTTGCAAGCTTGAATAAGTCTCAATACTTCATCTTCTCTCAAAGTCACTCTATGCCTTCTTACTTCCTTCTAGCCCTTCAAATTTGCATTTTTGAGCATAAAAACACATTCCTCTGAATCTAGTCTCATTGGTAAACTCTTTGAGGACCAATTAAACCCAAAAATCATCCTACAAAGTTTCATCAAGTAACTCTACACCCATTTGCTTTTATACTCCCTTTATTGTTTTTGCCAATTTCTCCCAATTGCCCCTGGTTATGGTCAAATCACTATGTATAGAGAAAACAATCCACTTTTATGCAAATGTAAAATAAGTTTCAGATACCCATTACCCTTTTTATGCTTTGTACATATTTTCTAGTGTTATCTCTTGCTCCATCCCTCCAAACACCTTTTTCCTCATTTCCTAAGGCTCCTTTAGGCTTACCTAGGGTTTAGAAGTCATTTTTAAGTCTTCATCATTGATACTCTATTCCAACCTTAAGTACACCTTACATCCACTAATTCAAACTTTCTCAAGCTCCCCATAAGGTCCTTTCACCTCAAATCTCCTTTCTTACTAGTTTTCCAACCTGTTGCTTCTTAGGTTACCTATAACTTCTTAGGATTTCAAGGGCTAAACAAGACTTTGTTCATTTTCACTACCTTCAACCTCTGTTACACCTTAAATCCCTTATGTACAACATGTTCAAGACTTTATCAAGTCCTTATACTTGTTATTTCTTCAACTTGTCAATTTTTCCAAATCTTGACCTTCTAGGTTCTTGTTCATTCTTGCACAAGTAGTTCTTTAACTCTAAGTTCCTCCTCTTTAGGATTTTTCTCACCACCTTAGTTATATTTTCATCTCATTGGAATTCTCCTAATCCTTTCACTTTTCTCATTCTCTTAGCCATCACCTCATGATCTTTTAACAAAATAAACTAGCTTAATCTTCATACCACTGCCCAAACTGTAACAAGACAGTCACTCCGAGTTTCCATTCTTTTCCTTTCTCTGAGATGTCCTTAGAACTTCTCAATATCCTTTCTTGGTTCCATTGATTCACTCTTCACTTTTCATGCTTATGCCACTTGACAACTAGTTGGTCTTAGCTCTCATTTGCATTGTTTTCTTGAGATGATCTTAGTCTCACACCCTACACACTATACATGCATGTACACTATCATCACTTAGTCACTTTCAATTGACACTCAGGTCTTTATTTAATCTTCCCCCAACTATCATGGTTCCATAGATTCCATCAAGTGGAAGATAGGTTATCACCTTCACTAAACTCCTTCTGAGATTCTTAGCTATGTACAATCAACTTGTTTCTATGAGTTTCAACTTTTAAGTCTAAGTCTTGGATATTCACGGTCTTCAAACTTCTTGAAAACAAAAATACATTAAACTCTTCTTCCCACCATATTATTTCAAGCTTCTAAGGTTCTTACAGTCTCTTATCTTAGTTTCTCTTGTCACCAAAACAGAGTGTACTTATATTTAGTAGGATTTCCTAACCCCAAGCTCTTGCATGCATGTTACTTGACAAGAATAGGGAGATAAAATTTTGATAACTCCTAGAACACTTGTAAGGGTTTTTAAACATTCATCCTTTATCCAATACAACGTACTCAAACTCAGAACATTGTGTTTAGTTGTCTCAGTCCTGAGACAAAGTTCCTTCTAATCTCACTCCTTATTTTAAAACCATACCTTCAAGTCTTGACACACTACAACATTAGTTTCATTCCTTGACAGAGGTTATAAATCTCATCAATCATCATGCACTTAACTAGTAAGATTATATGATCATACTTCTTAGTTTCAAACCATTACATAGTTCCATATACATATAAAATGTTCTACTTTTCCAAACCCTTTCCTCACCATAAGTAACTTAAATACTCATTTGACACCTTCTCACAGTCACAAACCCTCTTATAAATATTTGAGATGTCTTAACACTTTTATATTCATTCATTCAATCAATCTTAAACTTATAAGGACAAATTTCCCTTACCTACTGTGTCACAGTCATGCTTGCTCCTTATCAATCTTAGGTTGTTTGTCACTAATCATTTAAACACCTTCCTTGCCCTTCATAGATCTGTATTTTCATTTCACATCCACAAAACATTTTACAACATTCCTAATGGTGATTCATTAGCCATTTCATAATCACTTAATTCAAAATACCAAATCCACAAAGTCATACACATATTTATTAAGTATAAAGAAGCTCTATTAGATTATTCAAGAAAATACAAGCTTCAAGAGCCTTCATGGCTTCCCAAATAGAAAATCCTCCCCTCTCTCTCACTCCTCATCATTTGAATGCCTCCATACAAGATATGAAGAAGGTGAGTTAGTTAGTGTTCTAACTCTCCTTTCTAACTCTTGAGAAGACTAACTATGTTGAGTTAAGGTCTAGGTAGGTTAAGTTGGTCAAGCATAGGGAAGAATAGTCTAATAAACCTTATAACATCATTTATTAATCTTAAACTAACATCTAGACCTAAGAACTTCTAACTAGGAAATTTGAAAATTCAAATATGAGGTTTTGGAGGGAAACCCCTTATTACACACAAGATGAGTCCAAAAGGACTAAATACAGTACAAAAACCTCCAAATGAACTCTTGACACACCTAGAAGCTAATACAAACCAAAATTTGTTTATACAAAAATGAAAAGGGTGGAAATTTAACATTTTTAATGTCCTTCAAGTGATGCGAGTTGTTTGCATCATTTTTCACATACGCACCAAAACACAACCTATGTACCACATAATACATGTTTAGAACATTTTTATCTTGTTGGTTTATCAAATATTGAAACCATTATTTAAAGGAACTACACATATCCGAAGTTGAGAGGATTGTCAACAAAAGAGATGAGTACTTAACTAGGAAAGACGTGTTGAATGCATGGAGGAGGGTGAAGAGCATTAGATCCCAAAAGCACCAACATGACAACACTAGTATCAATTTGTGGCATGTCACAAAAAGGGATACATTTTTTTATTATCAGAGGCCGTGTGGGACTGATGTGCCTTTCATTATGGGCCTTCAAACACCATGGATGCTTGAAATGATGGTTCGTCATTCCCACAACTCCATCATTGCAATGGATTCCACGTTCTCAACTAATAAATATGGGGTAAGGACATTGTTATCTCATTTCCATGCATAATTGATATTTGGATATATTTGTTTAAGTCATTCTCATTCTAACAATATTTTCATGTACACATTTTCCTTAGTACCAATTGTACATGCTTCTTGTTTTGACTTAACAAGAGGTTGGGGTTCCCGTTGCATGGGAAATTTCATCTCGTAATAAAGTGGATGACATATATGCATGGCTTGTTGAAGTCTACGCGAGGGGGAAAAGGAAAAGGATGGATTGACATGTCAATGCATTCATTACAGATGATGTGGCTTCAAAATACAAGCTATAAGGTACAAATCTACTAATATTTTTTTCTATAAATTTAATACACACAATTTACAACCCTAACAACATTATTTGTGTCTTAGGTTGTATTCGGTTGTCGTGTCTTGTTATGCATATGGCATGTTTACAGGGCTTGGCTAAAGAATATTTACAGGTTTGTTTTTCTTCATTTTTGTAATACAATGTTTATAGGATTGGGTTGTTTTTTTTTTTTTCTGATTACTTATTGTCATGCGACAATTTTATTTATAGATATACGAAGAAGGAGGTGGGGATGGTTATGTTTCAGAGACTAGGCGACATCATGTGCACCATTAGCGACAATGAGCACATGACCTTTTTCCTCATCGACGAATTCATGGAGGAGTTCAAGGAGGAGACTATCTTTATGGAGTATTTTAGAAAGACGTGGCTACAAGACGGACATATTGGTAAGTGTTAACTACATATGATTATATTTGTAGCTATGTGTAGATTTAACAATTTTTAAGTCGTTTCTAATGGTTTTATTGTTTCCATGTGCAACTATGTGGTCAAATAATTTCTGCAACTTCACCCATGCCAATTAGGATACAAATGCATCCATATAATCTTACCATTGTTTCTTGAAGACCCGATACTTGTGTGATTGAAGAAATAAATGCACAAGGAGAAATAGAGCACATGACCATGTGAAGTGATGGATCGATCATTGTATTATTGATAGCATGAGGTCCAATAGAATCCCAAATATGTAATGTGTCAAAAGAGAATGTAGCATGATAATCATGATCAGAGAATGCAATGAATGGTGGAGATGCATCAATGTGAGAAACTAGAAAATCAAGGGCCCCGATGAAGGAGGAGGCACTGCATGATATGTATGATTGGATGAAGAATAAAAAAACTTGTTTGTCATGTTTAGGAAGAGGATTGTTGAAGATATTGAGCTTGTGATTTTCATTGAATGACATATATGTCGTAGGCTCGAAAGCTCAATTACATTATTATCGATGAGATCTTAATTAATATGCCGAAGTTTGAAACATCAATATGTAGAATGCCCAATGCATTGATGATAGTCGCATATGAAATTTTTGTTATAATTACGACCTTTAGGATGAGATGGGTCTAGATTGAGCAGAGGAGGAAGCGTAATAAGATTTCTCTCAACAAGTTATGGCAATAGAATATGCGAACACAAGGAAATTTAGTAAACATACACTTATGCGGTTGCCATTGAAGATTTCCAGGATGAGAGACAATGTTGACAATAGCCTTGGCTTAGTAGGTTTAGTAGATGGCAAAGTGGATTGAATTTGAAAGAGAGTAGAAGATGAAGCCTTCTCGTGATACTTAAGCTTTCCCATATATAATATTTTACTTTCATGTATCTTGAGAGTATGCCATAAATGATTGAATGATGGATGTTAAGAATATGACACTCTCCTATAGAAAATATGGACAAAACAGGATCTTAAAGTTCGAGTGATAGAGAAATCTTAGCTAAGTTGTTCTTATATCACAAGACATAGATGCTCATTTGCTAAATTTGTGCTAGTTGAGCATATGATATCTTAGAGTTAATATTATTAAATAAATGAGAGAGAAAACATAAAAAAAAATCAAAAATATGTTCATACAGCTGAAATCTTATACTTTTAAATAAATAAATGGTTAATAACAACTTACCATTAATTAATAATTAACTAAGGTAAATGCATAATTAACCTAGGTAAACTAAATTTTACCTAACATTCCCCCTTAATTTTGCATTGTCCTCAAGGGATGAGGAGAGGAACTCTCTGAACAACTCAAATTTGTCACGTGCAAGTGACTTTGTGAAGATATCTCTCATTGTTCAATTGTTGGACAAAATTAAAGTTGTATATTGTGTTTCAAGACATGCTCACGTATGAAATGTACATGTACCTCAATGTGCTTTGTTCTTTCATGAAAAATGGATTGTGAACAAGTTTGAGAACACCTTCATTGTCAACATACAAGGTGGTTGGTTTGTCCTGTGGTATTCCAAGTCCTTCAAGTATGCGACATGTAGCCATATCACTTCACAAACAACTTCACCTGTAAAACATGATACTCGACTTTTGTGGAGAGTGAGAAAAAACAAAGTGTTGTTTCTTGCTTCCCCATGATATTGGTCTAGATCCCATAAAGAACACAAACCACAAGTGGATTTTCTATCATCAATGTTTCTTGCATGATCTGAATCTAATATCCAGATAAGAAGAAATTATCATTCTTCTTGTATTCTAGACCAAGATCCACTTGTTCCCTTGAGATATCTCAAGATTCACCTTGCTTCCTTCCAATGACAAACTTTGGGTTCCTACATGAACCTGATAGATAGCTCACTATAAAGCTGATATCTGGTCTAGTGTAGGTCGAGGTAAATGAGACTCCCAATCAACTACCGATAGAGAGTTACATTTACCACAGGAGATGGATCTAAATGAGATAACTACAATCTATTCTCCATAGGTGTAGCAATAGGTGTGTAATCCATCATCCTAAATTTCTCAAGCATTGTCTTGGTATATTTCAACTGAGAAACAAATATGTGATTCTCTTTTTCCATACTTCCAATCCAAGACAATAATGCATCATAACCCGAGATCTGTCATGTCAAATGATCAATTAAGATCTTTCTTCATTGCATCATCATCCTCACTAAACTTACCAGTGATGACTAGATCATCGACATAGACAACAACAATCACAATCTCCCCCTTGATTTTTGAGGTAGAGATTGGGATCATATGGATTTCTAACAAATCCATGTTGTATGAGATGCTCATCAATTTTGATGTACCAAGCCCAGGTGCTATTTAAGGCCATACAAATATTTCTTGAGTCTACATACCTTTTCTTCTTGACTAGGTATAATATATCCCTCAGGTTGAGTCATGTAGACTTCTTATAAATCTCCATTTAGAAAGGCACTTTTTACGTCCATCTGATGGACTTTCCAACCAAACTTGTGTAGCTAGAGAAAAGATCATCCTAATCATTTTGATCTTAGTTATGGGAGAAAATGTCTCCTCATAGTCAATGCCTTCTTTTTGTGTGTACCCCTTTTCTACTAGTCTTTTTTATACTTTTCTATGGTCCCATCTTCTTTGTACTTTTTTTTGAATATCCATCTGCATCCAATGGGTTTCTTCCTGGTGGAAGATCGACAAGTTGCCAAGTGTTGTTTTTCATCATTGATTGATACTCAACATCCATGGCATCTTTCCAAGATTTTGACTATAGGGCTTCTGGACTATAGAGGGCTCATCAGATTCAATAACTCTACTCATTAAAGAAAATTTTACTTCTTCTCTTGCTTTACTTGTGAGTCCATGGTCCAGTGGTGGATGTATCCGGTGGAGCATCCATTCTTGCATCTCGTAGCATGCTAGTATACCACTTGGGCATACGTTGAACTACTCTCATGGGTCGTGGTTCTATCTGATCATCACCATCATCCCCATCATCACTTTCATCATCTATGGGAACATCAACTTCTATTTTTACAACTGTGAAAAATCTACATCAGGTGAGTCTGAGGAGGAGTCTCTGCTTCCTTCTTCTCAAAAAACTCAACATCTCTACTGGTGTAGACTTTCTTGGTCTTTGGATCCATCAATCTGTACCCAAGAGTCTCTTCATTATACCCAATGAAGATGAGTTTTTGTGATTTCATATCCAATTTATTTATATTCTTCTTGGGTATGTGCATACTTTCTTTGCACCCAAATACTCTAAGGTGTGCAATAGATGGTTTCCACTTTGACCATGCTTCATGTGGCATTACTCCATCAAGAGAAATTGTGGGCACTCTGTTCAAAAATACATTATTGTTTTTTTGCTGCTTCTACCCAAAATGTCCTCATTAGTCCAGAATCATCGATCATGCATCACACCATTTCCATGATAGTATGATTTCTTCTCTCAACAACAACACCATTTTGTGGTGTGTGTGGAGGAGGCATTTGTCGATGAATCCCATGAGCTTGTAGGTAGGATTTGAACTCATCACTGGTGAATTCCCCCTCGATCTGAGTGGAGAGTTCTGATGTGATGACCAGTTTCATTCTCAACAACCACTTTGAACTTCTTGAAGTTTTCAAAAGCTTCACTTTTCTTGTGAAGACAAAAAATCCACATTTTTCTCGAATAGTCATCAACACAAAGCATGAAGTACTGAAATCTAGAATGACTTGTTGCATCGACCACAAAGATCGGTATGAACCAGATCAAGCTTACCATGAGCTCGATAAGTACTCTTCTAGAATGAAGCTCTGTGTTGTTTTCCTACTAGGTAGTGAGGACACTTATCTGTATCCTTCGGAGAGATGGTAATCCTTTTACCATATTGTGTCGGTGAAGTGTCTCGAGATACTTGAAACTGATATGACCAAGTCTCTCGATGCCACAACTGTGCAGAGGTAGAGTTCTTAGCCACAAGTTCTTGATCATCTCTCGTGGACAAAATCAAGCTGGAACATGCATCCCACATTGAGGCTTTTGCAACTATTTTTGAGCCTCATGATTTGTCTCAAATTAAACACATTTTCTTGCCGAATGACTATCAAAGTCAATTTTCAAGTTGTGATCTAGGAGTTGACTAATGACAACAATTTTTAGTCAACCTAGGGACATATAGTACATCTGAAAATCTACAATTTGCATGAACCAAGGGGTAGAGAAATGTTCCCAATCCCCTGTAACTGTGTATGAAGAATCATCACCTAACGAAACATGGTTTTTCAAGGCGTGTCCCTCATTGAAGTAAACTAGTCTCTGTGGCTGGTCATGTGTCGAGTGGCTCCCGAATCAACATACTAGACATCACTAGATGATGTGGAGGGTTCACTTGATCGAGCAAATGTACAAGTAGTCTTCAGTATCTAAATGTTCTTCTTGCTCAACAATATTTCCTTGCTTGATGGGGTTTTCTTTTCCAGTTCCCCTTTTTTACCCTTGATTGTAGTTAGAATGTCCCTTGTGAGATTTGTTGAGTGTTGAGGTCCAAAATTACTTGATGAACCTTTCTTATAAGTATTATACCAACAATATTTCAACTCATGTCCTCTTTTGCAGATAGGACATTTCTTCTTTTGTTGTTTGTCCCCTTGATGATGATTTTGATTTTGGGACTTTTGATAGGAATTAGGTTTTCCTTTTCCTTTTCCTTTCCATTTTTGATGAGAAGAAAGTGCTTCTCCTCTTCATCATCTTTATTGTACATTGCTTCCTCTTGTTGTAGTAGGTTTACTAACTTGTCAAAACTCACTGTCGATCTGACAAGTTTAGTGTTGTCACAAAAATGTGGTATGAAGGAGGGAGTGCTCTCAAAACAATGGGAATGAGAGCTTCATCAATGACCTCCTCTCCTAGGGCTAGAAGTGAAGCCCTCAACTCTACAACTCTTCTTAAGAAAGCTTCTATTTTCTCATTTTGTTTAAACTTCAATGTGTGTAACTGAATCTACAAATTCAGTATGACATTCTTATTTTTGGCCTCATATATTGTGCTCAACTTATCCCATGCTTCTTTGGTTGTTTTGGCATCTCGAATGTGGGGTTGCACATCATCGGACACTCCAAACAAGATGATTATCTTGGCCTTCTGATCAGATCTATCAAACTGTTTTGTTGTGTTGTATCATTTGTTGATCTAGTTATAGTACCATTCACAACAATCCAAATCTCTTCAAACTCAAGTTGTGTCTTGATTTTTGTCTTCCATGTTGCATAGTTATTTCCTCGAGTAGTTGTGAATCTGAAGAAATAACTTGGGGGCATTGGTGCCCATTTTATAGAATCAACTAGACAAAGGGTAAGGCTCTTATCACTCTAGGTATATGGTCTCCCAATCTATATACCATCGTCGATATACCGAACCTTTCTATATATGCCCCTTCCGATATACCCATCGGTATGTGGAAGAAGCTCACCCTTTCTATATACTCGGTAGTATACGTGAAAGAGGCATTAACATACGTGAAATAATTTGATACGTGGTACCAAGACAGTACTGAAAGGGGTCTGTGTGATTATTGACACCGGCTCAAATAAATATCCTCATACACGCACGTAACTTCGCTATATACTTGGATAATTTCTCAATCTGATTTAAGTCAGAAATCATTCATAGATGGATGGGAGGGCTCAAAGTGTGTGCATTATGTGTCCTTATTACTCCCCATCAATTTAAAGGGTCAATGCCCAGATGACAGTTGTTGCAGCTATATTAGGCATTAAGTGTAGTAGTAGTCACAACGGATTTACCCGTAAGCACTTCCCATAGAGCATTGTTTATACCGACCGTGAATGAGATCCGAAGATCTCATGAATGAGCCTTTCTCCATAAAAATGGTGGCTTGTTTAGCTTTTAGAAGAGATATTTTGTCAATGTGCTAAAGTTTGGGGGCACTATAGCATATTGTTTTAAAAATTAATGGTTTTGGGCAAGGTCAAACTCCAAACCTCCCCATGCCCAATGTTTTATACACCTCTGTTTAACCAACAAAGCGCTTAAAGCGCATATGCTATAAAAGCGAAGAAAATGCTATATCAATCTTAATAAACCGACTAAACTTATTTTTAGGGTTGATATGGCCTTGATTGAGCTCCACGTAGCTCTGGAGGTTTAGGTATTTCCTTGGAATCGGTTCTGAGCTCTTCAAACTTTGTATTTTGTGGTTATCTCGCTACTTATTTTTTTATTTCTCTCAAACATTTTTATTTTGTGCTTTGTAGATGGACACACTGTGGAGGGTTTGGGTTTCGAGCTCAGATGCGAGGGGGTCATTACATGATGGAAAAGTGACAAGTGAGCATGGGAATCTACAAGTAACTCTTCCTCGCACCCGACCTCCCGAGGTTGTGCCGAGACAACCGGTGGGGATGGACTATACGTGGGATTCAGACAAGCTAGTTAGGCAATCTTATGTCTTTGACACGCACTAATGGAATCTACGAATCTAAGGAAAAGAAGGCCCTCCTAACCTAAACTGGTGTGATAGATCGGTCGGTGAGGATGACCGCTCGAAGGCTCCAATCAATATCAATACGGGAAAATGACCTGAATTGTTTCGTGTATATCTCCAGATAGGGTCATAGGATGGATGATGGATATATAGTGGATTCTATGGTCGATTCTCTGGTCTAGTCCAGAAATCCTTAGCTTTGTTAGCTGCTATGTCTAACAAGGATAACTGTGTGATGATGATAGGTGGAAGTGGAGTGGATCTAAATACTAATGTGCGTAAACCAACATCAATGTCAGATTGCCCCGTGGGTCCATTGGGTTGTGGGATTTGTGGATCACAACCATAGATTCATGGTTGTTGTGGACCTTCAATGGTCATATGTGGAATCAATCCCTAATCCCTAATATCCAATAGTCGTATGCCTTTTCGGCCTCTATATTTAGAACTGTAAGTTGTGTAATCTTCTCAGAGTACCTTACAGGCGTGTTTCAGCAACTGAATTCTTAAGCTAGTGTCTATGTCAGTGAGAATGTCTCCTGCGTCTGGCTGTGGGACCAAAGGGTCACAACCAAATGTTTTCTCTCTTTCAAGCCCTTCTACAGTCATGTGGATATTTATCTAGGGTAATCTGTAGTTTGGCTGGTTTGACCAAAACGTGTGTGCTTGGTCGTCTTCTATGTTTAACCCTCTTAACTGTGAGCTGATCTGTTGTAAGTCTGTTGTTGTTCGGAAGACTTGGATTCTAAGATTCTGATCTATATCATTATTGCTGTAACAAGATTGGGTTGAGGCATGATTGGCTCGAATACGTATTCTCTGGGCTCTCTAGGTCCCATGATTGTCATGCAAAAAAAAATGTAAATCTAACTAATGATGAAAAGTAAAATTAACTATGTAAAGTATATCTACAACATATATAACTTCTCTATTTTTGTGTTTTTGATGAACTATTGAACAAAATTTGAAAGAGCAATTATTTAAAATATCTAGAAATTGACAACTAAACTAATAACGAAATTAAAACAAACAAAGCAGCCGAGTATAGCTACTTTCCTATGCAGTTGTAAATCTATTCTAAATAACTTGAGATAACTGATCTAATCTATTTGAAAGACTCTCGATCCTACCTCAGAAGTGAGGAGTGAATCATAGTTTCTCAGAAACTATCAATCCCCATAGCTTCCCTGGCAATATCGAAAGTGAGATTAACTGAAATGAAATGATTGACTACTCTATTTGATATGTTTTAACTAGAACTTTGAAAGCTTGAACCTAGATTTTGCAGAATAGTGGTGAATCCGAGTTGTGTGTGGCTTTGTCCCCTCAGTGTGATCTCCTCATTCCTTCGTGCTCACGTGAATCCAGAAAAGCATGTGTGATGTTAGCATCAACAAAGTAGGTATTGGGATCGAAATAATGGCGCTTTAGGATGCGGAGGCCTGAATACAATGCAGTAGGAGAGGGATAGCGCAAGAGAATAGAGCTTGGCTTATGTAATTCCTAGCGGGATTTATTGCGAGTCATACAACATAAAACGTCCAAAACCTAAAACTATCCTTTTTGATGAACAAAACCTGCAACTTTAATGGCTTCCTACTAAAAATCAAACTATCCTATTCCAATGATTGCATGAAATAGTAACAACACTAGCACAAGAAGATTATGTGGCTTCCTAACAGCAAAACAACACTAACCATGCATGCAACAAATAAAACTATGAATCCTAAGCAAAATTGAAAGACTAAGCTATTGAAATGAGAAATTGAGAGGCAAATTTGAGGGGCCATTTGCTTGAGCACAAGCCAACTATTTATAGAATTCCCATTTACCCAAAGGTGAAAACCAAATTGAACTCTTTAACCATAAACAATGCAAAAACACTATTCCAGGGAACCAGAATCATAAATACAAGCAAAGGTGGTGAAAAAAGTTGGTAAACATTGAATTTTTACGTGAGTCGCGTTAAAAAGAACATTACTTGAAAAATGCGTGAAGGACCACCACCCCTGAGCGGGGGGGTGGTGGTTATAGGACCGCCACCTTGCAGGCGCGGTCGGTGGGCGGCGGTTTCATCACTGAAGACCAAAACACAAAGAAAAGGAGGAGAAAGAAAAAAAAGCACGCAGGGGCTAAGCGGGGCATGCGGGATGTTAACATATACTTGGAGAGCTTTTCGGATCCCGAACACCTTGCGAGGAGACCTGTATCATCATTGGGGCACGTGTAACGTTGTTCGGCGGTGCAGTACCCTACTAATTTTGGGTACGTACATATTGCCCCCTCGGAGAAGCATTTTAGCCATGAAGAGGCATAAAATGGTGGGTCAGTATGGCGGTCCCAAATGGGAAGTTAGAATTTATACGACACGTCCGTGTGTGTGAAATGACGCCTCCAAATTCCCTACTGCAAAATGAAAAGAGGACTCAAGTGCAGATAGACAAAATAGATCGAAAAATAAATACTAAAATAATATGAAATGAGGACGTACCATTTGTGCGGGGATAAGAACTTACCTCCGTCGGCGCTCCAAACCTGCGAAAAGGGCATTCAAAACAAGTCAGGATGTTATATATATAAAAGTGGGCCCATTTTCCTATTCATTTGCGCGTGTCGATTTGATTGATTTTGAGCTCTGGGACCCACGGTGATGGTTTTGAGAGTATAGTCAAAATGTTCGGGACGAGATTGTGATCATGCCTCCACGAGTGGAACACCGACCCACGAGATCACAAGTTAGTTTTTCTCGATTTACCATTTTTATCCCCAAAATGTTAAAATGGTGAAATCTTTGTCATGGGGGGATTATTTTTGAAAATGTCAGTTTTAATAGGGTCACTTAGGGGGCCTAATGGGTAGGCTTTGTTTTGGTCAAAATAGTCTTTTTTGTGTTTTTAGGCATCATTTAGGGCACGTGACCCGTGTGGAAATTTGGGACATGACCGCCACCCTGAGCAGGGCGGCGGTTACACACCACCTCCTGATCAGGGTGGTGGTTACAAGACCACCACCTTTAAGGCGGTGGTTACGGAACCGCCACCCTGCTCAGGGTGGCGGTCCTTCACAGAATGCTAAATAATACTTGTTTGAATTTGTTTTTGCATTTCTAGCATTCTTATATGTTTTAATGATTTTTCTAATGTCATTTGAATACTAACTTACTCCTTTTTGTGTGTTTTTGGGTGTATGCAGGTGAAGGAGGAGTATATCAGATGGAGTCGAGAGAGAGAGAGTGTGATTGGCTTCCAGCAGTATTGGATGCCCTTTCTCAGGATGAGCAGGACACTCTTCAGAGGGCGGTATATTACGTATATCACGGGTCCCGCATGTTGCACCTTCTAGTCACATACTTTGTGACTTGTTTTCATATTGGGATGTTGATCGGAACACTTTCGATTTCCAGTCGGGGTGAGTGGACCATTACTTTGGAGGATGTTTACCACATCTTGGGGGTCCCGATCATCGGGAGATGGCTCACACTTGAGACAACGCGGGTCACGGGCTCAGATAGCACAGTGGGCTTCATATATGGGAGATGCAGTTATCTCCATTGGTTCGAAGAAGGGGGTGAGGTCGATCTATTCCTAGCCTACCTATCCCCTTGATTCGTCAGGCCATTATGGGGATCCTTGCCTCGAGATTGATCGGGGACAAGGAGGAGACACTTTACTTTATTGTTGGTCCCCCATTATTGCACTGAGTTGAGGACATGGCGGATTTATGCACAGGGGGCGACATTCTTGGGACCACTTATCATGATTTGTACTGGGTGGTTCATTTACAGGGGTAGTCATTGAGCCATCTAACCCTGGTTATGAGTTGGGTCTATGAGCGTTTCATCCCTTATGGGAGAGGTGTAGAGGTGGCGGATCCCGGAGCCGTGAGGGCAGCCAGATGGACAGATATGTCGGTGCTTAGAGCACCCCACCAGCCAGTCACCTCCTTGACTACTGATGATATGGAGGCCACACCCTATCAAGCCATGGCAGGGTTATGGGGCGAGGAGGCTCTTACTTTGATCTCTTGCTCCACCACAGGGCAGCTTGTGGATAGGATGGGGAAGGTGGAGACACATCCTTTTGGTCGAGTGCCTCAGCAGTTTGGCCTTCCTTACGTGGGTATGCTTCCCCCAGTGGTGCCAGTATACAGATCAATTCGGGAGGCTAGGGGAGGTCCTAGAGGCCGGGGTTGGACCATTTGTTACTCCTGGTGTCCCCATTGCAGCTAGGAGGGTAGTACGTGCTCGAGGGAGAGCCGGTGCTCCTCAGGCACCCTTACTTTAGATTGCCACCGGTCCCGCCCATAGTAGTGACGACCCCATTGATATAGACTCTGAGTCTGAGGAGTTCACAGGGGGAGAGATGGAGGAGGAGACCGAGGCTGAGGTCAGTGAGTCGGGTGGAGAGGAGGACAGTGATCCTGAGTGGCATGACACTCAGGATATCTTACAGGTGGAGAGGGCGGAGCAGAGTGCGGAGAGGGTGACCTAGCTTTAGAGGAGCCACTTTCTCAGGGCTTGGGTGGAGAGGATGAGTCCATAGTAGGATGTTATGTGCTCCCCGGCCATGGGAGGAGTACATCGGTCGGTGGCGGCATCGTGGCGTAGTGCTTGACCCTAGGGATCCATCTTGGAGGCCGGAGATCCGAGTGAGTTATCATCCTTCTCTTTAATGTTTGTTTTTAGGATTGTCTTAGTTGCTATCTCTCCTTTTGTTTACTTTTGTTTCTATCTTTTGATTATTTCTAATTTGTTTTCTCCTTTGCTTGCAGAGACTGCTGATGAGTGGCGAGACCTGATTCACCGGGTATGCACTGATACCCTGATGATCCCCATGGAGAAGACCCATGCGGAGCTATCCATGGATGCAGGGGAGCCTTCAGCAGCCGGTAGGCATACCGACATTTTTTCCCCTATCTGGCATGTGGCCAGGATGGTGTCTACCCTCCGTACAGTTGGCAGGATACAGGACAACAGAGAGCGCCTGATGAGGAGTCACTCTCATGGCGAGGCCATAACTGCTCCTCGGGATCGTGAGCCCTCCATGCACTCAGAGTGCCGGCGTAGCCGAGTCCTAGACGTGGGCGTGCACCTTCGAGAGGGATCTCATAGGGGTTGAGAAGCCACTTGGCTCTCTTAGATTATTTGTATGATGTATTTTGTATTTCCGGGCTCTTTGAGCATTTTGACCATGCTTAGCGCATGATGGCATTGTATAGGAAACTTGATTATATTATATATATATATATATATATATTCTTTTTGGATCAGACTCTTGGTATCTATGTTTTGTGATTCATTTCCATGTAAACTATAATGTTGTTTTTATATGCTTTTCAGAATGTATGCAGTGGAGAACAAATGATACAAGTGCTTTCTTTCTTTTTGTATTTCGTGATGTTGATATATGATAATGTAGACACAATGTGATCTTGAACTTTAGTTTCTATAAGCAATTTTCGGTACTTCATATTTTTTGACAAAATGAGATGATAAACCGGTATGATGAGCAGATGAACTTGCCCCACTCCTAACTCCACGCAACTAGTAAGATGCGAGGGCTCATCACCGAGAGCTAGAAAGGGCACAAGCTATGAAATTTGTTGAATGGTAGTGATGAGAGATAGAAAAAGATTTGGTGGAACCAAATTAGGATGCTACAAACCTACTCTACTCAAGTGACTCCATAGTTTAGAATGCTACTTGCTTTGCGGTTTATCTAGACTTAGATCCGTAGATGGCCACATGGTAGACAAAATCTGGTTTTCGGGGTTTTGAGCTCTCTTGGAATTTTGGACATCTGATTCATTTGTTTTTGACTCAAGATTTCAAAGGTTCATTTGAATTGTTTGCTTATGACCTTCAACGTTTATTTGTCAAGAGGACCCCCTACACCTTGCCCCATGCTACTAGTAAGAAGCATGGGCTTATCACCATGGACAAGGTATAGGTGAGTAAGGGCATTCCCATCCTTTCCCAACCCTACGTCACTAGTAAGAGACACAAGCTCATCACCGAAGGTTGGTAGGGCAAGGAAATGTGTAAAAATAAAATTTTCTGTTTGATCTATGTTTGACTTATATATTTGAGCAAAATGTCAGTATGTTCTTATTTCCAAAGAGATATACATATGGGATAGATGTGACACTATGAAGCTTCTAGAACAGACCATAGGCAAGACACCTATCCTAGGAAGAAACCAAAAGTGAGAACAAGCATGCAGACCTTGGTATGGTTACCATTAAGACTTTGTCATATCTAGCTTTATTTGATGAGATGATTTTGAAATGGTGATGATGTTATGAAAATGAAGAAGTATGATTGGAATGATTATGCCAATACCATCAGAAGTTTGTAATGAATTACTTTGAGAATAAGTTCCTTGATCACAAAATTGTATGAAACAAGTGGACAAAATGAACCTAACTACATGAAGATGCAATGTAGATATAATTATACAAATAGTGCTTGGTTGCTTATGCATAGAATCGTTTAAGATGCAAGGAATTGATTGTTTCATTGAATTCCTCACCTTCCAGTGTACATAAGAGATATGCACCATTTCCATAGTCTTTCGTGACTCGGTATGGGCCCAACCATTTGGGCGGAATTTCCTTCCTTCACCGGTCTTTTTATCGATCCAGCTGTCTAGTCTTAGAACTAGATCTCCTTCATATATATCTCATTCATAGACCTTTTTGTTATACTTTTGGCACATCCGGTCAGCATAAACTCTATGCCATTGTTCAGCATCTAACCTTTGGCCTCATCTAGGCTTTCTAGTTGGGAGAGACGTGCTTCTCTATAAGCTTCTTCATCCAGAATCCCTTGTAATGAGATGCGGAGACTGGGTATTTCAACCTCAAGTGGGAGAACTGCTTCACTCCGAATACCAATGAGAAAGGAGTTGCTCCTGTGGGTGTTCTTATTGAGGTTCGGTGGGCCCACAAGGCTGGATATAACTTTAAATGCCAATCTCGTTTGTTTTCTTTTACCATTTTAAGGAGAATAGCTTTTAATGTTTTGTTTGTTGCTTCAGCCTGTCCATTGGCTTGAGGGTAATACAGGGAGGCTATGATGGTTTATTTTAAATTTACTGCATAGCTCATGGACTTCGTCATTCTTAAAGAAGTACCATTATCTGAGATAATGATTTGTGGGACACCATACCTGTAAATGATCTGGTTTAAAATGAACTTGGTGATCACGGAACCTGGTACAGTGGTAAGAGGCATAGCCTCTACCCATTTAGTAAAATACTCGGTGGCCGTGATTATGAAGTTATGGCCATCTATAGATGAGGGAGAGAATTTCCCTATCAAATCTAGGCCCCATGTAGAAAAGGGCCATGGAGTAGCGATTGGTTGTAGAGCTTGTGTCGGCATGTGAATCTCGTGGGAAAATTCTTGGCATTTATGACACTTGCGTACAAACTCTACTGCGTCATGTTCTAGAGTGGGCCAAAATAGCCCATCGATGTATTTTGTGAGTGGTGGCATGACCACCAAAGTGGCCTCCACATATTCCACTTTGTGAGATTCATGGAGAATCTTCTTGGATTCTTCTGTGTCAACACACCTTAGAAGCATTCCATCGAAAGCCTTACGATAGAGCACTTGTTCTATAATAACGTATTTAGCTACGATAATGCGTAACCACCTTCTTTGTTGTGGTGTAGCACCTTTTGGATATGTATGGTCCATGATATAATTAATAATATCAGTATACCAAGGACATTCAGAGATGGGAGGTCTAGTTTCGATGTAATATATGCATTCATCGGGAAAGTCTAGATCTACTAGATCACCTCCATCTAATGGGTTATCAGCTAACCAATCTGTAATGATTTGTCCCTTAACGGACTTCGGTTTACAAAAGTTAATTTGAATTCACCCATTAAGGTTATAAAGCATCCAACCTTTTTAGACAAGGACCCTTGCGTGAGGAAAGTTCGTAAATGGTCTGTTTTTACAATGACCCTTGTTTCTTGATTTAGCATGTAATGTCTTAAGCATTTGGTTGCGAAGACTATGGCGAGGCATTCTCGTTCTACTTGCGTATAACGTGTGTTTCATAGTCGAGTAATGTTTGGCTAATAAAATAGATCACACGTTCTCATTTGTCATCATCTTCTTGAGCTAGCATGCAGGCTAGCGAGACATTGGTAGCTCGTGAATATAAGATTAAAGGGTGGTCTGGCTTAGGAGGCATTAGCGTAGGTGGTGACAACAAGAAACACTTAACTACTTTGAAAGCCTCATTGCAGTCTTTGGTCCAATCGATACTTGTAATCTTTCTTGAGTAGATTGTTGATTGGATGAATGGAAAAGCTTAAATCTGGGATGAATCTTTGGATTGCACCGAGTTTCCCAAGAAATGACCTGATTCCAGATTCATCTGAAGGTGGGATCATTTCAAGAACAACCCGGATTTTAGCTGGGTCTACATCGATCCCTCATGATGATATAATGTAACCTAGGAGCTTCCCTCCTGTCACACCAAATACACATTTTTCTGGGTTTAGTGTGACTCCGTATTCTATCAAACGTGAAAGAATGATGCGGAGCACTTCCGGGTGATCACAACACTTCCTGGCCTTGGCCAACAAGTCATCTACATAGGATTCCATGATTTTGTGAATAAGATCATGAAATATATATGTCATTTCCCATTGGTATGTAGCGCCAGCGTTCTTGAGACCGAATGGCATAACAACATGTAGCAATAGGTTCCCCAAGGAGTTATAAACGTGGTTTTGGCTTGGTCTTGTTTGGATATTCTGATTTGATTGTATCCACGAGAATCCATCCATGAGAGACAAAAGCTCAAATCCAGTTGTTGCGTCAATGATGACGTCATGGATGGTAATGGGAAGTCATCCTTAGGGCATGCTTTGTTAATGTCTCGAAATCTATGCAAATGCGTATCTTCCCATTCTTTTTGAGAACAGGGAATGATATTAGATACCCACTGAGAATAATCGACTGGTTTGATGAATCCTACTTGGAGGAGTTTCATTACTTCTTCCTTCACCATGAGAGCTACCTTGGGTTTCATTGGTCTCGATTTTTGTTTAATTGGCTTTGCATCTGATTTGGTGATGAGGTTATGTACCACGATGTGTGGTGCAACCCTGTCATTTCTTTATAATTAAATGCAAAAGCCTTTTGATGTTCTTTGAGGATTCGAGTGTGTATTTCTATTTCTTCTGGAGTTAACGAAGATCCTAGTTTTAAGATCTTTGGTTCTTCCTCCATTCCGATGTTAATATCAATCGTTTCTTTGATTAAAGAAGTGTTACCTTCTTCAAACTCAGGCGGGGCTGGAGGTAGTTCCAGATCTTCTCCATTCTCTACCGCGTGTATATGTCGAGTTCCTTTTGTGGGGAAGCTCTATCATGGGATTTCCAAAGTAAGAAGATGAATGTGGGATTAAAGACAAATCTACCACGTGATGGGTGAGATGTAACACTGCATAGGCATTTAAGTAATCAAGAGTAGCTCTATCACTATCAACGTGATCTAAGATAGTAGATTTGTTCTCAGCTATGTTCGTTAAAAGAGGGTTTGACATTTTCTTCACTAATGGTTCAGTGCGAAGGGATACCATGAAATGGGTGTCCTCCAACTCACTTCTTGGAGTGAAACGTGAAGCTGAGGTTGCTATCGAATCTGTGAGAAGATTTTGTTCTCGTGGGATTGCTTCAATTGATATGAAGTCAAACTCTTTGCTCAAATCTAATACTACTGTTTTGTAGAGCTGTAAGTGTTCAGCTCTAGTCTCATACACCTCAGAGACTTGGTTTTCTACTAATTGAGAGTCTCCTAACACCCTGATGTCATTAACACCGAGCCTTTTAGCTAGGATGAGGCCAAGGAGGAGGGCTTCGTACTCAGCACCATTGTTTGTACATTCAAAATTTAGTTTAAAGGTGAATGGTAGGATTTTTCCTTCGGGTGAAGTAAAGATCACACCTGACCCCATAATGACATCTAGCTCCATCGAAATGGAGAGTCCAATATTTAATTGGGAAGATGGATGTTGGGACATTCGTTCCATCTATTTCATCTGCTTTAGGTTACTTCTACCATGCAGAGATCCTCTGCTGGAAGAGAACCAACTCCTAGGGTATATCCCATGCCTACAGAATCAAATGGTAGGAAAATTGGTAGATCCTGTTCTAGCAATTCAAACAATTTTTGCGTAGTTCCTAATGATACTTGTTTCTACAATGTTAGCCTCATCCTTGAGGGCTGGGATATTCTTGATTAGGTTCGTAACTTCTAACTCCGTTGTAGGTACCAACTTTTCTTTCGGTTTTGCATCGGTTGGTTTATTAAGTTGGTTTGTTGGGAGTTCAAACTCGAGTGAATGCCTGGCCTTTTCTTTAGTCTCTAGGTGTATATCGAATGGTTTTGGATCACCTTTTGCTATGAATACCTTTCCTAAGTGCAAGAATCTTACTTCTTGAAATAACGTAGAAGGGATTGCCTTCATACGGTGTATCCATGGTCGGTCGAGGATCATATTATAGTTGGTTTCCCGATCTATAATATAAAACTTCGGTTAGGATTGTTTTGGGTCCTAAGGTGACTGGTAGTATTATAGTCCCAATCAAAGTGGCTTTAAGGCTATCATAGCCTCTTAGTGTATTCCGAGTCGTGGAACAATTTGTTTCTCCATACCCTAGCTTTTGAAGGAAAGAGAAGGGGACTATGTTAACTGCTGCCCCATCATCAACCATTGCGCATTTAACGTAATTGTTATAAACCCACACTTGCAAATGTAAGGTTGGATCACCTCTGTGTGCAATCTCAGTGTCTGTTGGCATTTTGTTTATTTCGAATATAAACTCGGTATCCCTATCCGGCTGCCCCGGAGGGTGGATATCAAAGTCTATATGGTTTACCTATGTTTTGGGAGGTGGAGTGATGTTAATTAAATGACCTAAACCTAATGCTTCTAAAAGAGCAGCCACTGGGGTAGGAGTTCTTGATAAGTCCAAAAGGAGATGTGAGAGAAGGTCTTTGTTAGGTCATTAATTAAATCATAGGCACCTACGGGTTTTACTAATATTTGTTGAATGTTATCTACGTCTCTAGTGGGTAACTTGGATTTGGCTGAGAGGAATACTCTCGTGTCCTTGTTACAGCTTCCACGTGTAGCTCGGTGTCTAACTCCACTAAACCGACTATCTTGGGTCATGGCTGACTTCCTAATTGTGGTGCGACAGGTGGATTTAGTGAAGTCGAGGCTTCATGATCATTGTTTCCTGTCATTACACTCTTGTTCATCCCATTTGGATTTAATTTGTTGTTATTGTGATTTGGGAGTGGATCGTTGAAGATCTTGAGGGTGCATTTTGAGGGAGACTTGCTCTCAGTGAAGTATTTGGCATAGCTGATGCAGGATCTGCTAAGAACATATCTATGAAAAGTTGTCTTTGTTCTTCTGGCAAATTGCATGAACTTATTGTAATCACGGCAAGTTCTAGTGTCATGGCCTCGAATTTTGTGGAAACCACAATACGAGTTAGGATTGTAATTCCTAGGTTGTTGGTTTGGCACATATTGTGGTCCAAAACTCTGATTAAACCGTTGACTATTAGGATTTTGCATTTGTTGTCTTTGGTTTTGGTTTTGGTTTTGATATCCAGTTGAATTTTGACTTGGACCATGTGTCTGGGTCTGCCTTTGTTGTTGTTGTTGTTGTGGATGATTAAAATCCACTGTATTGATTGTTGGGGTAAAGTTGTTGTTTCGTTGATTGTTAATCGGTGGTGGAGTATTTACAACATTTTTTTTTTTTGCTTGGTCGGTTACTCCATCTGTTGTTACGCCATGATTTTTGTTAAGGATTTTAGGTCCTTGATTGACGTTTGTGGTAGTAGGATAAGTCGTAGTATTTTGGTTGGGGGTGATTAGCCTCCCATTTGTTCCATACGTCTTGCGACCACTATCTATTGCCACTTGATCTATTCGGAGAGGCGCTCTCAAGTACTTCATCGTAAGTCCTTAGTGGGAACTTTTGGACTTCTTCCTTTACCTCTCTGCTGAGAGAATGAAGGAATAAATCACATAGTTCCATTTGGTCCATATTTGGAGCACTTGCCGAAGAATAAAGGACTATACGCCATCTTTGGATGAAGTGAGCAACATATTCATTGTGTTCTTGTTTAATGTGCAAGAACTCCCTGATTCCTATTCTCAACAGTTTGTTCATGTCAAACACCTTGATGAACTCTAAAACGAGTTGTTTAAATGAATGGATGGAAGCTTCAGGTATTCTATAATACCAATCGAGGCGATGCCCTCTAAATTTTGGGAAATATTTTAGCAACAACCCCATCCCAAGGGAGCAGTTCTCGAATGGTTGTGGCATAGGCCTTGATATGTGCATTCGGGTCTCCTTCCCCTTTGTATTTGGGAAAATCGGGAAGAGGTCTTGGAAGCATGATGCTTCGTATAGTGAAGTCTAAGGGTTCTTTCAAATATTCTGAATAAGTCCCTATCGCATAGGTTTCGACCATCGATGGTGCCTGTTGAGGGGGTGGAGGTGGAATGGGTTGTTGATATGGCGTAGCATATATGCATTTGCAGGGGCATAAGGAAATCCTGTGGTTGAGTGAACATGCCGGGAGAAGAGAACATATCTCCTTGTGGTGATTTGGAATATGTTTAAGTATGGAGGAGTATTGCCCAGGAATGGATTATTTTGTACTAGACTAGGGAGGTGTATTTTTCCCACTTTGGATGGTGTTAGAAAACGCGGTTCTAGTTGGGGTTTGTTGTGAATACTACAGAGGCATGCCCAACGTGCCTATTCCTGTGAGGAGGTCTACTTGGCTAGGATGATGTGGAGGATTGGAATTTCCTACCTGCATGAATTGAGAATTTTGACTTGCTTGAGCAAGTTCTAACCCTCTAACTTTTCTACTAAAGTTGAGATGACTTCATTTGGTGAAGTCACAGTATTTTTCCTTAGTGGCATTTGTTGTATATCTTGAGGTTGTATAGGCATGTGGTACCCCACTATGAATTGATCGTTGCCTTGCCAAGTTTCACCGAGGGTCATTTCCTATAGGTAGTGGCATGGAGGTGTTTTCTTGAAATGAGACCTCGGGTTGTGTTTGTAAACTTCCTATAGGTGGGTACATACTCTGAGAGTTGTTCATTCCTGGCATAATGCACTGAATGTTCATCATCTAAAAATGGATATGGATCCAATTGTCTACTAATTTATGGTCTAAGCAAATACTGAGGAGATGAACTAGATTCTCTATAAATCATGTTGCGTTTGAGCACAAAGGCTCTGGGTGTTGCGTTTGAGTGAGCTGATCCAACTCCTCTATTTGGAAAGAAGAACTATATCTAGTCCTTGGGGGTGGAGTTTGTGTTGACAATTGGTTAGTTGAATAGTTGTCACCCCATGCTGAGAGTGAGGGTGATGGTTGTCTATTCAATTGATCGTAATATGCTTCAAGACCTAGGAGAGGTCTGCCATATGCATCGAATCCCGACATATTCGGGGGTATATGAATACCCACAGAATAATGGGAAAGAGCGAAGGTGGATGGAAGAAATATGAAACACTAAACGGGGAAAGGTAAAAGGGAAGCAACTATTCCTTTCATTTCACGTCGGGTTCACCAATTTTGTTGGTGAAGCTGATGTGAAGGCTAATGAGGTGGAAAAGATGAAAAGTATACTAATTGGAAGAACAAGTAGAAATATGACTCAAATCAAAAACACGTCTTCACCAATTTTGTACGATGGAAAAGTGACAAGCGAGCATGGGAATCTACAAGTAACTCTTCCTCGCACCCGACCTCCCGAGGTCATGCTGAGATAGCCGGTGGGGATGGAATATACGTGGGATGTAGAGAAAGCTAGTTAGGTAATCTTATGTCTTCGACACGCACTAATGGAATCTGTGAATCTAAGGCAAAGAAGGCCCTCCTAACCTAAATTGGCATGATAGATCGGTCGGTGAGGATGACTGCTCGAAGGCTCCAATCAATATCGAGCTCTGGCGTGATCCGATCTATAGGTTGTGGGATACGGGAAAATGACCTGGGATTGTTTCGTGTATATCTCCAGATAGGGTCATAAGATGGATGATGGATATATAGTGGATTCTATGGTGATTCTCTGGTCTAGTCCAGAAATCTTTAGCTTTGTTAGTTGCTTATATCTAACAAGGATAACTGTGTGATGATGGTTGGTGGAAGTGGAGTGGATCTAAATACTAATGTGCGTAAACCAGCATCAATGTCGATTGACCTTTGTGTCCGTTGGGTTGTGGGATTTGTGGATCACAACCGTAGATTCATGTGGTTGTGGACCTTGCTATGGTCATATGTGGAATCAATCCTAATCCCTAATATCCGTAGTCGTATGCCTTTTCGGCCTCTATATTTAGAACTACAAGTTGTGTAATCTTCTCAGAGTACCTTACAGGTGTTCTGGCAACTTTGAATTCTTAAGCTAGTGTCTATGTCAGTGAGAATGTCTCCTGCGTCTGGCTGTGGGACCAAAGGGTCACAACCGAATGTTTTCTCTCTTTCAAGCCCTTCTACAGTCATGTGGATATTTATCTAGGGTAATCTGTAGTTTGGCTGGTTTGACCAAAACGTGTGTGCTTGGTCATCTTCTATGTTTAACCCTCTTAACTGTGAGCTGATCTGTTGTAAGTCTATTGTTGTTGGAAGACTTGGATTCTAAGATTCTGATCTATATCAGTTATTGTTGTAACAAGATTGGGTTGAGGCATGATTGGCTCGAATACGTATTCTCTGGGCTCTCTAGGTCCCGTGATTGTCATGCAAAAGAAACAATGTAAATCTAACTAAAACAAAGTAAAATTAACTATGTAAAGTATATCTATAACATATATAACTTCTCTATTTTTGTGTTTTTGATGAACTATTGAATAGAATTTGAAAGAGCAATTATTTAAAATATCTAGAAATTGACAACTAAACTAATAACGAAATTAAAACAAACAAAGCAGCCGAGTATAGCTACTTGCACGTGCGAGTTGTAAATCTATTCTAAATAACCGAATAACTGATCTAATCTATTTGAAAGACTCTCGATCCTACCTCAGAAGTGAGGAGTGAATCATAGTTTCTCAGAAACTATCAATCCCCATAGCTTCCCTAGTAATATCGAAAGTGAGATTAACTTGAAATGAAATGATTGACTACTCTATTTGATATGTTTTAACTAGAACTTTGAAAGCTTGAACCTGGATTTTGCATAACAGTGGCGAATCCGGTTGTGTGTGGCTTTGTCCCCTCAGTGTGATCTCCTCGTTCCTTCATGCTCACGTGAATCCAGAAAAGCGTGTGATGTTAGCATCAACAGAAGTTGGTATTGGGATAATGGCAGCTTAGGATGCAGACTGAATACAATGCGAGTAGGAGAGGGATAGCGCAAGAGAATAGAGCTTGGCTTATGTAATTCCTAGCGGGATTTATTGCGAGTCATACAACATAAAACATCCAGAACCTGAAACTATCCTTTTTGATGAACAAAACCTGCTAACTTTAATGGCTTCCTACTTAAAAATCAAACTATCCTACTCTAATGATTGCATGAAACAGTAACAACACTAGCACAAAGAAGATTATGTGGCTTCTAACAACTAAACAACACTAACCATGCATGCAAATGACAAATAAAACTATGAATCCTAAGAAAAATTGAAAGACTAAGCTATTGAAATGAGAAATTGAGAGGAAAATTTGAGGGGCCATTTGCTTGAGCACAAGCCAGCTATTTATAGAATTCCCATTTACCCAAAGGTGAAAACCAAATTGAACTCTTTAACCATTTGCATGGTCCGATTGATGCATGGGAGCTGGTATGAGCTCAATCCAAAGGAACACTAATTCGGCCACTTAGACATTCAACTTTCTAATGGCTAGATCTGAAAGAAAAATAGGGTAACTCAAAGATCCAATACAGGGCTTAGAAACATCTTGGTTAGGGATTTGACTCGTGTGTAGAGTTGAATCAACCCATCTGTTATAAGAAAAATAACTCAATCTTCAATATAAAATAGGGACCCCGAGTCACTTGGTGATGATCTCAAATAAAAGCTCTATGGACTCAATGCAAACTCAAGACACAAGCCCCTTCAAATCTAGTAGTCTACTATTTTAGTAGAGACTAAAAGGCTTCGAATTTAGATGAGAAACCCTAATGGGGAAAAAGTATAGTTTTTTTAATTCCGAATTCGATTAGCTTCTAGAAAGCAAATTTTCCTAGTGCGAGGGCACCGAGGAAAAAAATCTTTTCTTATACCTGGAGATCAAACAGATGTTGTGGGGATGCAGGAGTTCTCGGGAAAGCCGTTGGAGGCATCACCGGCTCTCCTATAATACAATATTTTCTCCTTTTCCTTCCTGTAACCTCTCTCTAACCTTCTCTTCTCATAGGTCCAAATCAACCACTTTGGTACCAAATTAAAGTATCGAATAGAGGCTAAGCCCGATACTTTTATTAATAATTAATTAAATAAAAATTACAATGAATGTGCTGCAATTATTACAGTGATTGAACAAACATGTGAATACAAACGAGATGTTGCAACAAAGGCAACAATATACAATCTTGTGCACATATAATTGCAAATATATGGTTTTAAATAATATAACCATATAAAAATACAATAGAGACAAAATACTTGTACGAGAATACTATTCCCAATTTCAAACAATAAATGGTTAATAACAACTTACCACTAATTAATAATTAACTAAGGTAAATGCATAATTAACCTAGGTAAATGCATAATTAACCTAGGTAAACTAAGTTTTACCTAACACGGGTAGATTGTAGAACCAATGCATTGCATAATCTTGAAGACTTATAGGAAATAGCTTTGTAAGTAAAGTGTGATCATCCACATTATCTAGACATGCGACATGACATGCTTAGAGATGCTCTTGAGGGTCACCATGGCCATTAAAGGTGGGTAGTTTGGGAGTGATGGAGTTTATAGGAAGTACATAAGTGGAAATGGCGGGGTGCAAAAGGAGTATGAAGTAGCAAATTGAAATCAAGAGATGGAGATACATGATAAGTATCTTGCTTCAGCTTGATGGATTTGAACTTGAGGATCCCGATAAAAGAGGCTATGTCTTGAGTGCCAACAAAAGATCCTTACCACGTGTAAGAGAAAATAGGTGGAGTGAAGTGGTTGGTGGGAGTAGAACATATATGGGAACAATAAAAGTATTTGGAAGATTGGAAGCAGGAGTTGATTATCAATAGGCATGGAAGTGGAATGGATGTAGGAACACTAAGCTCAACATGATAGGTGGCTTCCTCATGAGCAAAGTGAATAAAAGCATATCTAGATCCCAGGGGTATTCAACAAGATGATCATTGAGCTCTTGAAGTTGGGCTTCCGTAAATGGTCCATAATATTGAGCCATAATAAGAAGATGATAAAAATTCTAGACACAAGGTGGATTTGAGCGTAGGGTTCACTAAATGATTTAACAAAATAGATATATTAAACCCTAGATATCGTGCATAGGCACAATGAAATGATATGTAATGAAGTATATCTATAAACTAAGAAATAAGCAAATAGAACTTGAAAACCTAAGTGGAAGAGATGGAGTAAGAGAATTAGTTGATTTTTCAATAATCTCGAAGACGTCTTGAGCTGGAAATTTTTGGAACATGAGAGTAGAGTGTCATAATCAGGCACAGTAAAATTTTAGGAGCTTCATAATAGGTTGGACTAGGACACTGGGATGGAATCGGGGCACCTGGAGTGCTAGAGAACATGTCTCAGGGTGCCTTTGATGCACCAAAATCTCGTAAAATGGCTTTTTGCAGTTGTCACAAGATGGTTGTTAACCCTCATTGTTGATCACCTATGTGTCGCACTATGTCCGTAGATGTCACTTGAACTCAGTAAAGATAAATATATCTTGTAAAACCCCAAAAACATCAAATCCTAAATAAGAAAAAGATGTAAATGAGGATTCGTAAATGACCTCGAATATCACCCGATAGAGTGAACTTACGATCAAGCATTGTACTACATTTCAGACTCCATGTAGTTATGTGTGCGTGTGTGTAGAATCATGCCATATGAAGATCTTGTGCAAGATGAATGGAATAATGATAAATAGCTAGATGTAGCAATGTAAGTAGATGTGTGGATGGAAAAATTAACTTCCCCTCCTATGTGTGTATGCAGAAATGTAGTCCTTATCCCTTGAATGAAGCTAGATGGATGATTTGATGCTCTTGAAATTCCTTTGGATGCAACCTTAAGTGATAGTAATAGATGTTTAGAGCTTGGTCCTTTATTATGGTCACATAGCTTTGTATTTATATGATTCCCTTGTTTGAATTTTGTAATTAACATCTAAAAGTCCGACCACCAAGAAAACAAGATGCCCAAAATATAAAAGAGGCCCAAAAGGGGTGAGCAAGATACAAAGAGGTCAGGGGCACCAGAGGGGACAAGGGCATCCGGGCACCGGCATCCTAGCCAAGAAAGATAAAGTAGTGAAATTCATATTGGGCAGTGGGGTGTGTAAGACCATAGAGAAAACAAGAAAGAAAATAAAGAGGCCAAAGATAGATGTCAATTACTACTTTTATCACTTAGGAATCATATGAATAGTGGTATGTGATTAGGACCTATAAATATACCCAAGTGCATGATTTAGTGTCTACACCTTTAAACTTCTTATCTTTCTTGAGATATATCTATAGTGTGAGATCCGAACTATCGTTTCTATGAGAATCACATACATACAATAACACTTATTCCTACTTGAAAATTTGATGGAGTGTGAACCGAAGGTGTGGTGGAAGGTGTCGGCTGGAGATGGAGGTCAGGTGGGACTATTTGATCACCTTCTATACCACTTTATTCTATATCTTCTTCTTTTTGAGGTATTATTACTACAATAATCAATGTTTTATCAATACCGCAATCCAATTCCTCTTTTAAATAAAAAATTAACATATTGACTAATAATTACTTTATTGGTGATGGAATTGTATAATTTATAAGCTTTTGACTACCCATTATAGCCAAAATAAAATAAAATTTGACCTCTATAATCTAATTTATTCCTTTTATTTTTTCATGAACATATGCCACACATCCAAACAGATTTTAAGTGTACCACAATGTCTTTCTTACTCTATACTTCTTGAAGTAATCTATCCTCGACACTTTTAGTGGGGGAATCTATTCAAGGTATACACTATGCAAGTTACAAATTTTTCCATTATTCATTTGGCAAGTGCTTGACTTCAATAAACTTCACTTTTGTTATTTGTTGCATGTTTCTTTTATTGTGTGTAATGGTCTTAACCATGTGTAACCTTTTTATAGGAATGAGATCCCCATAGTAGCCTCCAAGTAAACTCTCCATGTGATCCAATGTAGATTATCATATTTATGTGATAATGATACACCAAATTTCTTTTGAACTCCATGCTTTAATGTTATATATCATGTGCCTCAAAAGAGAGGGCATGCATTAGGGTATATTAAAGATATACATTTGGTATAAATAGATTATATGGCTCTTTGGGTGATGGAAATATTAAATTTTTATCAAATTCAATATTTTATGTTGAAAATGGATCTACACGGTAATGGATCACGAAGTCCTAACCCTAATCGGATGATTGTTGGCTCTCCCGACAAAGCATGAGTTTGGAAGGGACCGGGTTGTTTGTTCAGAGCAAATATTAGGAGGAATCAAACCTAAGACGGATGGATATAGTGTATCTAGAAAATATGGCATTGTTTATAGCTTCAAAGAGAGGGCACAAAGATATTTTCTCAAGTGGCAGGTTTTGGCCATCTTAGTTATAGAGATCTTGGAAATGGGTGCCTATCCTTGTGTGAAGACTCAACTTGTAGGAAAGGCATAACAGATCTACCACTTGAGGTTTCACACTGAATAATATCTCCCCTGCGTTGACAAATCATGTTGGATTTGGGTTGTAGCAGGGTTTTTTGGTCAATAGCGTACCTCTAGTGATGGTGGCTTTAACTCTTGGCTAAGATAAATGCACTCCTTCCCCTGGGACTATAGCATCATTGGAGTGAAAATGCAACTAAAATGTGCCCGTGGTGTCTTTCAAGGAAGTAGTGCATGGGAAAGGTAATAGGAACAATGGAATGACATATCCCAAGTTTTATAAACCGGTGGCTTATGCAAAATCTACCCCATTAGTTTGTTTGTTGAAGAGGTGGTGAAATCTAAAGATTTCTACTAGAAAAATGGATTGATCTGTAGATTCAACAATTTCTACATGGGTCTTCCTCTCTTCATACTTGGATGACCAATGGGGCCCCATCATGGAAGGTAGGCTAGATATTTATCCTAGTGCTCATGGTTTTTCATAGTAGTATTTTCTGAAATATTAGATAGGGATTTTATTTTTGGAAGAGTTTGGGATTTTGAATCCCATCTGCTATTGATGAAACCATGGTTCCCTCTATTTAATCTGGTGTCTAACACATTCCATGTTAAGCCGGTTTGGATTCATCTACCCTATTTTCCCCTCCAAATTTTGGATGGAGAGTTATTTTACTACTATAGGCAATACTTTGGGAAATTTTTGGCTATTGACCCAAAGACTGATGATTATGAGCATACTATGTATGCCAAAATTTTGTTGACATGGATACTTCTATAGATTTTCTAACCACTATTGAACTCAAAGTTGAGGATAGAACATGGATATAAAATATGGACTATGAAGGGTTTCCTTTAGATGTAGAACATGCTTTTCCTTAGGCCATTTAGCTTCGATTGTCATATGGAGAGAAAACATGTTAAAAATAGAAGCTCATGGTGGAAGAATTCTAATCCTAGTCACTTGGTTGTAAAGGACCCGCGATTTTGATTCTCGATGTTGAAGATCTAAGAAGTCAGTGATCTAGATGCAGATAAGGAGGAAGTGCCTCTTCCTCCTCGGATGGAGCTAGTGCAACATGAAAGTAAGAACGATGCAAATTCTTTGGTTTTGAAAAAGGGTACATCGGTCTCATCAAGGATACAAAGTTTTGAGGAGTAGATTGAAGTGATGATTCCAATCCAAAATATTGAAAATGAAAATCCAAACATAGAAAAGGATTGGAAGGTTGTGAATCGGAAAAGAAAGGGACTATCTCTCCCCTTAATATGCACTTAAGATCCAATGGGAATGGGTCACAAAGATGAGATAGTTTTGGTTTGGTATGCTATTTTTTTCTTTTCTTTTGTTATTGTTTTACCGTGTCCGCTAGTAGAGGCAACCTCTTTTCTCCTAATTTTCATATCTTTCTCTCCACTTTTGTATGGGGTAGGGCCCCCTAACCCTCCTTTACCTATGATTAAAAAAATAAATTATATGACTTAGAGACATGTTTTCAAAGGTCAAATATCATCATAAAATAGAACAAATACATAACAAGGATGAAATTGACATGTGTACATAATTTTACACTAAGGGAAGAAATTGTAGTATGAATCGCCCAAATTGGATGTTTATGTGATGGGGGAAAATTCAGAGAAAATTTCAGCATTCTTAGATTCTTATAAATATTTATAGACTTCTTGTACAAATTAAAATATATATTACATAGTTAAAATAAGAATACATGGGGAAATTAATAATGCTTATTACGGAACACATTGGGGTGTGGCACATATATTCCATTTCAACTTTATGTTATTTGTAAAATTGGACCTATATTTTTCTACAATAGTTTTGTTAGTGGCATTGGAAGATATCGAGGTGGTTAGATATTTTGTAGACTATTATTCCGTCCTCTCTCTCTTTATATGTGAAGATATTAGGTTGACTAGATGCTTTGTATACTGCTCTTCCCTATTTATGAGGTTCTTTGGGAAAAATATCCTTTGGTATATCTTCTTAGTGTTATATCACATGTAGTCAACTCCTCTCCTACTTTGGCTTCTCCTTCAACAAAAATATGAAACGGGTCACCCAAAATCCTTCAAAATCTCAATGTAAATCATAATTCACAAGCAAAAAGAAAGGGATATCATCCCTCTACAAATAAAACTAATGTATTCATTTTATGTTCTACATCTCTTTACCTTAATATACACATATTCATTTTTTTAAAGTTTCATATAATTTTTACTTTTTGTTTTGTTATAGTTCAATTTTTTTCTATGGACAAATTGACTACACTTTGTGTTGCATATTTGACCACGAAACATGCCAACACCAATGAACACTCAGATATGTTTTTCCATTAAGTATGTAATTTTAAATTTCAGACTTAAAGGAGGGGTAAATATAAAGACTCAAATTTGATCACTTATCCTTTAACAAATACAATTTTGGCTTTGGTCCTATGCTAATAAAAATGCTCACAATCCAAGCTCCATTGACATTTATTTCTCTCTCTTCTATGATTATCTAATCTTTGAACACTACTATATCATTCATTTAGGAAATAGATTTAACCCAAAGCATCAATTTATTCTAGGACTCATTCCTAGACTTTGGCTCTTTCATCAATAATCTATATATGGGACCATAAAGAATAGGGCCATTACATACTACGGTCTTAGTTGACTTATATAGTCCCATATTCTCTATTTTAATGAATCTTTTCTTCATTTGAAAATATTATGTGCATTGTTTCATCTTGCCTAATTCAACCTTAGTGCAACATATAACCTTTAGAATCTTATATAAGCAAGTAAAATGCACTTCATAGATAACTCGACATTATCAAGTATTTTTATTACAATTTATCAACTATAAAGCACTACAATCTCTCATAAATATTTCTAAATTATTTGTACTTTCTTAAGTGTAGCCACTATATAGGGATGAATAACTCAAACTAGGTTCAAGAGCCCAACTTCCTCCATTACCAAGCATGTAAACATCCTAAAGCCATGTTTTATGAAGAACAAGTCATTCCAATAATTTCCAAAGGTCTTAAAGGATATAAGGGATTAGTCTTAACGTCTAAAACATGTCATATCACACTACTACCATGCTAGTTACATTTCTATTCTATCTATAGTTGCACCTACTATTTTTGTGTCAAGAGACACTAGAGGGAAAATATAAAGCGTTAGCCTAGATTACATACACTACTTTCAACAACACTAGAAGAATTACATGAGGATTTATCTTGCTCAAGGTGATGTAGTGTAATGCATGGATTAGTTCAGGTAGAAGGATTGACTATCAAGGTAAGTATAACCTCACCCACATACATATTTATCCTTTTTATAGAATTTTTGATGAATTTTGTCATTGCAAGTATCAAATGTTTTTCTATTTTTACAAGTGGTTCTTAATTCATGTAATGCCTAGAAATAGATAGTTATAGCCATTTCTAAATTAATGATAGGATAATGAAATTACAAAGATCCATCATTTGTAGGTTCAAAACCATATGAGGTAAGAATAGACCATAATATGTTCATACAAGATATGTATGGTTCCATACAAATGAATTTTCAAGGAACATTCTCAAGATGAAATCACTTCTAGGTTCATATTGGTCTTTTCATCCAATATGTACAGCAAAAACACTTCTTTACCTATGTGCACAACTATGTTGTTATCCCTTCTTGTGTTTTACACTATTCTTATTAGATTAGGTAAAAAGACTGGGATTATGACTCCCAAAGGCCTTATATAAAAGATTCATCATGAGAGACACAAAGAGAAGAAAAACAGAGACCTCTACTAGTGCTCAAAAGAAACAAACCCACTCCAAAGTGAAAGCCAAGTCCCAAGGGCGAGTTAAGGAGACTTGACACAAACCGAAAGAACTAGGACTCACCACCGGATGCCGCTCGAGAACAAATACACCTTACATAATGTTTTTGTGGTGTACCTCCATCTAACCCAAATCATCCACCATGGGAGGAGAGGACCCCAAAGAACGCTTCAAATCGGGCCCAAGGAATACCTCGATCCTCCCCTTGCCCAAATCCACCGACCCACTTCCAAATAGTGGGCTAAGGTACTCAAAGTGTCCATTCCAACAAATCTCCATGTGAGGATCACTCAATACTACCTCAAATAATTCAGCACTTGATTTAAAAGTGCTGGCCTCCCACCTAACTCGACCAAACACCCCGTTGGTGCAACCGATTCCACCCGTTAGCTCCGAGCCTCCACCATCGACTGCTTTGAGCCTCCTCCCTACAAGCCTCCGAACACCGAAAATAACACATGTCTCCAACGCCACATCAAACGAATCCTCCACCCAAGTAGGATCCAAAATAGGCATGGTGTTCCCTCCAACAATAGCTCAACCCTCCTTCTTTTCGCAACATAGGAGTCTTTGCCTTAAATTCCTCCTCACTCTAATCCTCCGAGCATAATCCTCTCCATAAGATTTTTCTAGCTCATCATCCCCCTAGAGATAATTAAATTTCATAGGTGACTCGAAAGGTCCACAACAATCCTTCATCTCGTATCCACCATTATGCACTTGTTTGTAAAAAATCTTGGAGCTCTCAACCTCAATAACTTGTTCCCATTTGCCACTGTGGAAATGTACGAAGATTCGTTTAGGAGATTTGAAACCCATTGGAATGTTGATACATAGCCTAGAAAACATAAATCTAGATCTCATTTTGGTAGTGGGATCCACAACAATTAGCAGCCCCATCAATCTAGCTATACCCAAAAAGACCTCTCGGTTCCTAGAATTCCAACGAAAGACCCGGAAGTTGAATCCAAAAGAGACAATATGGAAGAAAAATCGTGGGGCATTCCAGGCTCCCATTTATGGAAAGTAAAGACCGTACTACCAAAAACCAAGGTCATTCGTTGAAAACCTTTTGTACTTCCAACTCAGTTGGAAGCAAAAATGAAACCTTCTCCCACCAAGGCTCAAACCTCTACCTTACAAAACCATTTTCTCATGTTCTATCCTCTTATAGTATCAATATACGGTGGCCGCACCACGTAAACATGTCCACTATTGCAAAACTAAATCTTTATTTGGCTCTTTCGATGATGAGTTTCGGGATATCTAGCAGGTGGCTCATCATTCTTTCACATGGGCGAGAGCTTCACAGATCTTGATTCGCTTCACCGAACAATTTTGTTGCCCAAGTGTTGTTCCTTTTCCTACAAAAATCCCCTTGAAGGTTGGGTTGCTTTTTCGGATCCTTTTCATATTATAGTTATATTCTCATTTATTATATATATTATGGACTGTATTATTAATGTGGATTAATTTTTTCATTATATTCTATCTATAACATAACTTAAATCCTTCCATAAATGATCTAGATTTTTAGGGTGTAAATAATATGATTGGTCAAAAGACTTCAATAATGGAAATTTTTGTGATAGGGATTCTTTGCATGCATGGCCAAAACACTTCCTTAATGGCAAGTTGTGTGATTCTTCCACAAGTGAGATACACTAGATAATATATATATATATATATATATATATATATATATATATATATATATATATGGTAAAAATAATGGTTTAATGAAATATATGTGAGCTACATAGAAATATGGTTCAACATGAATGGTTCAATGCTTCATGTTGAGAATTTCTCTAGAAATTATATTCAACCTTATTCGGAAAATACATGCAACTCAACTTGTTAATTATTTAGAAAATAGTAGAAGAAATAATTCTAGACTACTTTAATGCCTCATCATAGTTATAATAAAGTATGACATGAGTAGGGAAGAATCTTACAAACATGGTTAGGTGAAAACATGGTTCAATAAAATCACCTTTGGATTTTCATAAGCCCTTGAACATATGGAAAATACTATACATTTGGGAAACCACTTTAGTAGATTATTGAAACATACTAGATATGGTCAGACCCACTTTGCCCCTAGATTTTAACTAGCTAATTTATAAGTTATATTATCATTTAAGGAACAACTATTTGAAACTTGTGGGGCCAAGTGACAAGCTCTTAGTTTCATTTCATAGCATTTTACCATTATTTAAATTTCACGTTAATATCGAAGGACCCTTGGTTTATTGGTGAAGTTGATTGGCTTTGAATAATCCCACCATGGATCAAGTATTCTTAAGTGCAAGGCCTAGAGATACCCAATACAGAGAGTCGAAACAGTTGAGGCTAGGATCATGCCCTGGGTGACTTTGATGGTGTGGATGCCCTTACTCGTAACTTCTTAAGCTAAAGGTGGTCACTAGTTTAGTTGTATGTTTACTCGTAATTGTAAATACACTATATGCTTCCTATGAAGCATGAGAAAAATATCGAAAATCTATGTAATCTAGTGCCCAAACTGATTACACTTCTCAATGATTTATTCCACCTTATCCTTTTTATGATTTCCAATACCCTCTCTTGTATCAAGTTTAGGAAATAAATTACTTTTCTTTAATAAATATCATCCACTTCAACCTTTGATTTCCAACATACTTCCATTTTCCTCGTGGTCTATAGAAATCATGGTCGAGAACAAGATTTCGACATCTATTTTTGGAAAATCCTAAAAATTTATCTCCAATAGTTTTTGGAAACTTTTAGTATTTTATATTTTTAAGGGTCTTCAAAAAATTTATGGGCTTCAAAATCTACAACCATAGTTGATGTATTATCATGGAGGTGGTTTTTTTAGTTTGCTCTATCATCTTTCCAACATGTCATATGATTCAGAAATCGTGTAACCGAGGCGAAGATATGTCCCCAAAAAGACCACTAGAACAATAATAGTAACAACATGATAGATTTTGATTTTTTTCACTTAATTTATATTTTCAATCAATCCTTAATGTGGATATGAATGATCTAAATGAAGGGTGACCTTTTAGTTCCCATCTAGAACCCATCATATTATGCTTTTAACACTTTTTATTAACCACCATAGTGCAACTATAAAGTAACTTGTTTTAAATAAAGAGATAAATCTCTAGGCATACATATTTCTCATGGAGTTTTCCAATATGTATACATTTTTAATTTCAATAAAATTATTTTTTCCTATAGCTATTTTATTTTGAATTGATTGTTATAACACATTAAGAAACATTATTAGTGCGTTGTACACTATGTTGTAGCTCAATCCAAAACATATCATCTTTCTATTTCTAATTTTTATCTACTACACAAAATGTATGATCTCCAAATTCCATTTAACATGTCATTTTATTTTAATTTAAAAACATGATAATTCAAAGTTTGTAAATAGTACACATGTTTGACACTTTGACCTTGACTACATATGTGTATAAAAGAATATAGTAATGGCCAAGGCTTGCCCTACTCATACCATTTTTTTACTTCCCACTTACCAATGTAATCTTGTATGTGTGAACACCTTTTTCAAAATAATTTCCCCACCATTAATAGATAACTAACTAGCAAGGTGTTTATTATATTGATTAATATTTATGATAATTTATTAATGAACATTTCATTAAATAGTGTTAAATGGTTACGATTGAACTCTACCTATGTCAGTTTGAAAAAAAAAAACTTTTAAGAAAATAGGGTTCCAAACTCCATCATATTGTTAAGAAAATAAAAGTTCTTTAAACCTCTCCAAATAAAAATAAAAGACTTTAAAATGAAAATCAAATCAACATAAAATGTAAAATTGAAACCCTTTATAATCAAATGGACATCAAACTTAATGACGAACACGAATTATTACAAATTGAAAAACATTAGAATCTACCACCACCACCCCCATTACAATTGTAAGACCCATATAATTACGTTAAGAGGCATTCCTACAATGACAATAAAGTAGTGTAATCTCATGAGTTTTTCACTTTTATTTTTGAGATTAATTTTGGCATTAATTTGACCATCAAACGATAATTCATCCTTAGATTTAACGTTCATCTAATAGTCACTAAAATGTTATGTTCTTTTTCTTGGGAATTCGATCGAAAAAAATTATTTTAGCAATAGGGTAATAAATGGGCTCATTATTTTTCGAATAGATTTTTACGAGACCAACACAATGTTACAACAAAATCGGCTCCATTTGCCACAAATCAATGGGAAATTGATAGAGAATGTAGTAAAGTTACATGTATGTAAATGTGGTATGTGAAAAAACTAAGAAAATAATCTTAAAATTGATATCTATTAGCATATTTCATAATAAAAATTCAACCTTAAATTTAATGTATATTTGACCATTATTTATAAGTTTTTTTCTTTTTGCTTGGAGAATACACCAATAAATAGTAATTTCTTGACCATATGATGAAATTTGAACCATGTTTCAAAATTTCAAAATTATTTTATAATCCTAATAAAATAACATAGCTAAATAAATAGCCTTTTAGAAAATAGTGAACTTATTAAAATGTGATGCATACAAAATCCAAGACAAGCAACTCTCGTCCAATGTCTAGCTTTCTCCTACTTAGAAGGTGGCTTGGGACCGCATGCTTACCATTGATAACCTTCGAAGCGCCATGCAAATGGCCAATGATAAGGCCCCTGGATGTGATGGCTTCCCATGCAAATTTTATAAATCCTTATGGGACACTCTATTGGCTTGGATCTTATTCAGGGTTTATCCCAAGGGTTTTCAAAACTAGTCACTGGGCTATAGTTCAACAAAGGGAACATTAAATTCATCCTGAAACTAGGGATACCGCTTTCGAAAATTACTAGTTGGCGGCCCATCACCTTTTTGAATGTCTCCTACAAAAATTGCTACTCATCAGGCGGTTTTGTCATATCCTTCATGTTTGTCATCCAACGAGAAAATTGGGTTCATTCGGGGTGGTATATTCTTGATAACATCATTGTTGTTTGGGAGGGCATGGAATGGGCTTGCAGATCCAATCAATCTGTTATGTTCATTAAAATTGATTTTGAGAAAGCTTATCACCGAGTTGAATGGTTATTTATCCTCCCTATGCTTCAAGCTCTTGGCTTCGGCCCCATCTTCATCCAATTGTTTGAAAGCTATTTTTCAATGCCTCTTCCCGAGATCACCATCAATGGCTTCAGTGATTGAGTCCTTTGGATTATTTCGTTCCATTCGCTAAGGGTGACCGCTTTGCACCTACACTCTATGTGTTTGTTGCTGAAGGTTTTGGGTATCTTTTGGCCCGTGCCAAATCCTAAGGGATAATAAGGGGAATTACATTGCCTTATGCAAAAAATTCTCAATTGCCTAATGGTCACTTCGCATATGAATCTTTTCTCACTCTCATTTACGAAGAGACTAATATCTGAAATTTGTCATGCATTGCCTCGATATCTTCTCGTTTAGCTTCGGTTCTTCTATTAAATGGAGAAAACTCGCCTTACGAGTAATCTTTCCTCCTTGTTCCCGCTTTTGGTTGGACTCAATTGAGTGGAATATTCTTGCCCACGGTGAAATGTTTAAATTTCTTGGCATTCCCTTTTCATTTCAAACATCACATGCAGAGCTATGGCAGTATGTGATTCAACGGGTGACCAAAAGATCATAATCTTGGATCACCAGATCATTGTCTTTGACGGGGAAATTCCAAATTTGTTCTAAAGTACTTGCAATCACTCACGTCTTCTACTCCTCGTGTTGGGTGCCTTATAGAGCATCTATTCAGAAGCTAGAAAAACTCCTCAAATCCTTTCTTTGAACCAATGCTTCCATTGGCAAAAGGATTTCATAGAGTTTCTTGGGAGATATGTTGCCTTCCCCACAATTCTAGGGGGTTGGATCTTATTGATGTTCAGCACCAAGGGTGGGAACTTTGTGTGAAATGGATCATCTAATGCAATGAGGGATAAGAAGCGTGGAAAGTTCTTCTCGCACCATGACATCGAGGAGAGATCTCCTTATAGCCGCCTACTGGAAAGGATTATGGTTTACCAATCTCCTTATTTCTCTTGTTCGATTAAATTTGTTGGCACTTTTGTTCTCAAAAGCATATGTAAGGCATGCGAATACATCAAACCATGAATTCAATGGAAAGGCAATGGTTTCCGTAGTGGCCTCTCCATTAGCTATCAATCTCGATGGCGATCACCGTTATTTTAGTCTCGTGGGATCGGTGTCTTACGGATGTCCTGGAATTCCTATGCTCATTCTTTTCAAATGCAAAATTTGTACCATTCAAGACTTGTTCTGCAAACACTCTCAATCTTGGTATTCTTGGTATGATCTTAAAGCTTGGTTTCGGCTCACCACCCAGATCGAACTAGCATGTAATGAAATTACTTGTATAATTCGATCATGAGCGAAATATAACACCAAATAACACAATATTCCAAAAAAATGATCTCAATATGCAATTAGAATAGCTTCGCCACTTTGAGGGGACAACCTCCAAACCATACAATAAGACTCAAATGCTCTAATGATGATGAAATACTACCTACAATCCCCTATATATATTATTCATATGTTATGGCCATCACCAAGGTGGCGTACTAAGCATAAGAAAGTATAACGATATGGTAAGCCACATAGTCAAGTCGGCTACTCATATCCTAATACAAGCAATAGGTTAAGGACATAGCATGCCCTTCCCCTTAAAAGAAACATTGTCCTCAATGTTGAGAAGCTTTGGGTGTTGCTGCAAGAATGTCATATCTTCCCATGTTGCATCTTCATTGTCCATATTCTTCCACTTGATCGGGTACTAAGTAATAACTTGTGTCCTCAATCTTTTAGTGTGTGTTTGAAGGATGCATTCAGGTTCCAAGATGACTCTCCCTCCTCATCGAGCTTAGGTAACACTGTTTAGGTTGATACTCTCTTTCCAATTACTTTCTTCAGAAAGAAACATGAAAGACTAGATGTATTCTGGTTGATTGTGGAAGTTCTCATTTGTATGCTATAGTACCAATCTTCTGCATTACTTGATAGGGGCCATAATACTTCGGTGAAATTTTGTTATCATTTTGTTTTTGTTTCAAAGACATTTTCTTATATGGTTGTAACCGCACAAAAACCCAATCACCGACTTCAAAATTCCTTTCTGCGATGTTGATCAGCCTGTTGCTTCATGCGGTTTTGTGCCATGACCAAGTTCTCCTTGAGACTAGAGAGGACCTCTTGTTGATACTAAATGTGTTCTTCTACTGCTCTAACCCATGGTTGTCCTCTCAATGATGATGTGATGGATGGTGGATGGTACCCATAGAGTGCCAAAAAAGGAGACATTTTAGATGAAGTATGGAAGGAAGTGTTATACCACCATTCTGCAAGTGGCAACCATTGGACCCATCTTGCTTGTTTATCTAGAGGTAAAGCAACAGAGATATCCCTCTAAACACTTATTTACAACTTCTATTTTCCCATCGAATGGGGATGATAAGAAGAGCTACGAGTTAACCGAGTACCCAAACATGAGAATAAATCACCTAAAAATTACTAGTAAATATACGGTCTCGATCACTTACTATAATCTTCGTGTCCCATGAAGCTTTTGAACTGTGTCCATGAAGGTTGTTGCTAACGTGCTTACAACAAATGGGTTTTCCAAGGCACAAAAATGAGCATATTTGGCGAGTCTATCCACCACAACCATGATGACATTTTTTCCTTCGATTTAGGCAATCTTGTGATAAAGTCCATGGAAACCTCTTCCCACCACTAGCTAGAATAGATAGAGGTTGTAGAAGACCCGGGGGATTGAATTGTTTCACCCTTATTTTGTTTGACAAACCATGCATTCTACCACAAAATTTTGGACATCTCCTTTGAGCCCTTCCTGTAAAGAAATTGTGTTTGACTCGATGATAAGTCTTCAAGAATACAAAGTGCCCCCTACTGGAGAAGAGTGAAGCTCGATAGAATCCTATTTTTAAGAGTGGAGTTCTTACAAAGGTATAATCTATCTTTATACCATAAAGCATCCCCTTTCAATACAAAATTTTTAGACATGCTTGGATCATTCTCGGAGATGATGAATGAGGTTTTGTGTGGTTGGGTCATTTCTCCATTCGGACCTTGCCTCATCTATCCAATCTTCTTGTAATATGGATATGACACATAACAAGACCGCATTGATTCATCTTTCCGCGAAAGAGCATCTGCAACTACATTCTCCTTCCCTTTCTTATAGATAATCTCAAAATAATATCCCAACATCTTGGAGACCCATTTTTGTTGTTCTTCGATGATAAACGCTGCTCCAAGAAGTATTTCGGACTATCATGATCTCTGTCTTCACTTTAAAGTGTCTTCCTATGAGATATGGTCTCCATTGCTTTACTGCATGAAGTATGGCTAGCATTTCCTTCTCATAAGTCGGCTTGGAAATATTCTTACCTTTGAATTGACATCTCAAAAAGGAAATAGGATGGCCTTCTTGCATGAGAACTGCCCCATACCCACCCCTGATGCATCACATTCAACAATGAATGTTTTGGAAAATCTAGAGTAGCCAAGACTGGAGTGGTGCACATGGCCTCCTTTAGTTGCTCAAATGCTTTGGTTGCATCCTCACTCCAATGGAAGGATTCCTTCTTTAATAAAGTAGTGGGAGGTGCAGCTATGCTTCCATAATGCCTTACGAATCTTCAAAGAATAACACTTGTAAGCCACAAAAATCCTCGTAGATTCTTTAGGGTTTTTGGAACCTTCCACTCCATGGATTTGATCTTATTAGGATCCACTTTAACCCCTTCATGAGAGAAAACGTGACCCAAATATTCAACCTCCTTGAGTCCAAAAGAACACTTAGAGGGATTTGCATAAAGTTGATGTTGCTCAAGGGTTTCCAAACCTTATTTACATGACGCAAATGTTCCTCCCATGTTTTGTTGTAAATTAATATATCATCAAAAACACTAAGAAAAACTTCCATAGGAATGACTTAAAAATAGAATTCATCAAACTTTGAAATTTAGAAGGTGCATTTGTGAGTCCAAAAGTCATTACCAGATTTCATAATGGCCTTCATGTGTCCGAAAGGCGGTTTTATGAACATCCTCATCCTTGATTCTGATTTGGTGGTATCTCGAACGAAGATTAATCTTTGTAAAATAAACAACACCATGCAACTCATCAAACAAATCATCAATTACAGGAATAGGAAACTTATCTTTAATTGTGTACTTATTAAGATCCCTATAATTAGGACACATGCACCACATGTCATCTTTCTTCCATACCATCACTACTGGAGAAGAATAAGCACTCTGACTATGACAGATGATTCTTGATTCCAACATCTCTTGTACAATCTTCTCAATTTCACTCTTTTGCAAATATGGGTACCTATAAGGTCTGATGTTAAGCGGTTGACTTCCTGGTAATAATTGAATAACATGATCATGATCTCTCTTTGGAGGTAAGCACTTTGGTATATTTTCAAATACAACAGAGTGTGCATCCAACACTGCTTGCATATCTGATGGTATAATGTCCTTAGAATGATGAGCCTCCAATGAAAAGAGTTGTGCCACAAATCCCTCTGCACCCTTTTTTAGCATTTTGTGCATATGATGAGAACTTACTATTTGTGGAGAATTTTCTCTTAAGCCTCTTAGCTCAAAATTCCTTCCTTCAGAGTGAAATCGCATGAACAAGTCTTGGAAGTTCATCTCAATGGTTCCCAAAGTGGTAAGCCATCAACCCCTAACACAATGTCCGATCCTCCCATATAAATGGAATACATGGGACTATTTAGTATGTAATCTCCCATGGCAAGCTTAATGTTATGGAATTTTCCAGAACAAGTAACAATACCTCCATCAGCAATCATTACTTGACATTCAAGAGCTGGATAAATGAAATAGTTTAGGCGCACGCTAACTTATGATTGATAAAGTTGTGAGTACTTCTTGAATCAATCAACATTGTGATCCTCTATTTTTTAGGAATCTAACCACCTTTAGGGTTTGGGGGGTGCTAATACCTTAAATTGCATGGCATGAGATTGTTGGTGAGGATCTCTTGACTCCTCCTCCGCTCAATCAAGACCTCTCGACTCAATCTTCATCCTTCTCTTCATCTTCACTAGGCCCATCAATGTAGAACAACTTCTTTTCAACACATTTATGTCCTGGGTCCAAATTTATGGTCACGCTTAAAACATAACCATTTTTCTCTTTTTCTTCAATTTGTTAAGGTGTCAATCTAACTCGGTCGAGGGAGTCTTTGGGGCCAAGGTGTTGCGATCTCTGGTATAAGTAAAATTTTGTCTCCTACTTAAAACAAATTTATCCTCTTCCCTTCTTGCCATAATCATCGAATCAAAAATCTTATGAGGATTAAACATACGCACCTCATGCTCAATGTGATCCTTAAGACCCCCAATAAATAGGTCATTTAGATTCTCTTTAGTAATATTTTCCACCCACAGAGAAAGGTTTTGGAAGTGATGAATGTAATCCTTAATGGATCCTGTCTGTCTCAACTTTTCTAATTGGATGAATTAATTATTTGACACACTAGAACTGTAGTGTAATTACAACTCTTCAGTGAATATTGTCCATGTAACATTGAGACCACTCTTCTTCCTTTGAGCACATAACCATTGATACCAGATGAATTGGTCAGGTTTGAGATACAAAGCTGCCATGGTCACCTTTTGTCCTGATGGAATCTAATGTAGTTCAAAGAAATTATCCATTTGGTTGATCCAATTGAGTGGATCCTTTCCATCAAACTTGCACATCTCCACTTTTGGAAACATAGTACGGGCCTATAGAGTGCTCGTATTTGGATTGTGCACACTCAAAGATCCACTCTGGCTCATGTGTCTATTATGTTGACCTAAGGATCCACCTTGATTGACATAAGTATGATTACCCATCATATGCGTATTGAATTTTTGCATGAACTCCTCCAATATTTTTCCAATCCTATCCACATCTTCTTTGCTGGCCACCCGAGATTCGAGGTCTCTCAAGTTAAACTCAAGTTGGCTTACTTTATGGTTTGTTGAAGTAAACCCTAACCCTGAGGAATATGTAGTTATATCTTCTGTCTCCAACTCCTCAACTACTATCTCATCCTTTTCTGGTGTTTTACCAGAGTGATGGGATTATTTTTTCCTCTTGTGGAAGGCCCCGCCATGATGCCCCAAAATAGTAGGATGTAGGGATCACGGTCAAATTTTAGGGTTTCAGATTTTGATAAGAATTCGGAAAAATATAAAAACTTAAAGAACAAACCCCAACTAATTTTATTTTTCTTTTCGAAAATGTAACGAATTTGAAAAAATTCCACAATTTGCACCCTAAGGAGCAATTTTATGAAAAACCCTAAATTTGTAATAAATTTTACAAAATAAATTTAAAAAGTATGAAATTTTAGGGCACCTTACTTGAAATGTTTCTCAAATCTGGTAAAAATATATCTCACAAATTCTCTTTGGTTGCAATATATGATGGAAACAAAAAATTAGGGTTTTACCTAATTTTTGCCCGATCACATCTCTCGATACCACTTGTAATGAAATTACTTGTATAATTCAGATCATGAGTAGAAATATAACACAAAATAACACAATATTCTAGAATAATGATCTCAATATGCAATTAGAATAGCTTCGCCACTTCGAGGGGGCAATATCTAAACCATATAATACGACTTAAATGCTCCAAAGATGATGAACTACTACCTACAATCCCCTATATATACTATTCATATGTTATGGCCATCACCAAGACTGACCTAAAAGCATGAGAAAGTATAAATGATATAATAAAATGATATGGTAAGCCACAAGTTGGCTACTCATATCCTAATACAAGCAATAGGTTAAGGGCTCAGAGGCTTTTCAAATGCGGAATTTGTACCATTCAAGACTTGTTCTCAAGCAAACACTCTCAATCCTAGTATTCTTAGTGTGAGCTTAAAGCTTGGTTTTGGCTCACCACCCAAGATTGAACTAGCATTACCGAAATTATTAATTTGGTCCCCGATCATATCTTTTGCACAAAATTTCAGTGCATCCATCTCACCCTTGGTGGATGGATTGGAAATGGTATGTTGATACCCCATTTTGCAATTACTCAACTAACAAAGGCTACCGTTAGCTCTCCCTACATTTACCCATGGTTGAAAAACTCAACACTCGGTGGGGTTCATTCTATGTGTCATCCTCGAGAAGGAGATTTGACACTATTTGGTCAGTGTGGAACCAAAAATTTCAGATTTTCTTTGGTGTATTCTACACCAAGGTCTTCCAGTTGGTTCTCAACTTGTTCAAATTGGGATTCCGGCTCCCAAGTGTCCATTTTGTAGGCCACTAGGAAACTTTGTTGCACCTCTTCCGGTTTTGCCTAAAATCTCAACTTACTTGGAATTGGATTCATTCACTACTAGAAGTAAGATCATTTATTCACATTGGTATCCACAAAAAAATTTTTGTGATCAAAATGTGGATTATCAACACTAATTGGATAGACTATATAAATATAATGTAAATTTTACACAATTTTATAAATGTTACTTTTAAATTTATGAAATATCCACATTCTTCTCATGTTTTCAAAAATATTTTCCTTTATTTTATAAAATTCAAATTTTAACTTGCAAAATATCCTCAAAACACCATTTAAATCTAATTATTAATAATCTACACTATATAATGTATATGATTTCAAATATTTATCTCATATTTAAAGTTCAAATAATATTGGAATAATGTTAAACACATAAATATTAGTTGTGTAGTATCCACAAAATGAAATATATATACATTGAGGATAATTTAATACACCTATTAACTCTAGTTTTTATAATATGCAATAATATCTATATAAAACCTTAAGTTACAGATAATATACTCTTCTAAATTTTATATTGATAATAAATTAGATGGTAAGAAGTAAAGTAAAATGCATTATAGATAATTTATTAGATCTTTATCTACATAATTTATTAAATATATTTATTGTGGATAAATTATCAAATAGCAATAATCTAATGATAAAATATTTTGTGTGGAAATTATTTTGTTTAAAAATTAAATTACATTTTAATTACGCCGGCGTTCCCCTATGGGAAAGGCCTCCATAGACGTTTCTACAACTATGTCAAATTTGACGTTTTGACAGCCTGCGTCTGACGCTTTTCACTTTTTAATAATTTTTTTCCTTTTTTTTGCGTTTTGGAAGAGTGGAAAATCTGCGTGGAAACGTGAAAGCCTGCCCTGCAATCGTTGCCTACTATTTTGTCAGGTTGTTTGTTGTCTGGCGACCTGCGTGGACCATGTTGGTATCGGATCTCCTTCGGATTACTGATTTTCAGTTTTCATACCCAAGTGTTTATTGAAAAACAATGTTTCTGAATTAATCGATTTCTGAACCAGGGGAATTCAGTTTGTAAGCAATCGCCTCCTTCAAATAAGCATGCAAATTTGCACCATTTTCAAAAAGATTTATTCTGTGGGTATCGCCACCATGAAAATCTAACCCATGACAGATCTTTTCTCCTGCAAGATCCGATCCAGGATTTTTTGCATCAATCTTGTATGCTTTCCTGGAAGTATTTGTATCTTCTGGCCTCTGTCAACACTCGTGGTCTGAAAAGCCATCATCCACCTGAGGCCAGAGAATATTAATAAAAAATCAATATCGTCACCTTAATAAGAGTTTTATTTCTCCATCAGATCCATGTATGAAAGAAAATAAAAATCAATCAAAAACCCATCTTCCTATACAATACATTTGGCTCAAGATGAGCTTTCACGAGGTAATCAGTTCAATTTACCCTCACCTGTAATTAGTAGGATACAGTACAACTTGTTTGAAGGGAACGGGAAAAATATTTCCGTTTACTAACAAACCTTGAGCACAGTATCAGCGGCGAAGGCTCACAATATCTTGACCAGTGACAGTTGCTTCCATTAACGATCTCCTTCGGATTAACGTCAATGAATTGAAAGGTAACCTTTCTGAAAAATTTGTCTGTTGTCAATTATCATGCATACAAATCATTTGTTCTTATCTGGGATTTCCTGATGCACGAAACAAAATTCTTGAATATGTGAGATTTCTCTAATCTTTCTTGTATTCATCTCAGTTAGCATTAATGACAAAATGGGTGTCAATATCCTTCCATATGCTATTGACACCAAACTTCAAATTCACTGATTAAACAACAGTTTGGGCTTTCACGAAATTTGGGTATGTCATCAAATATAGAATTTGGGCATTTACTTTTACATCGGAAATCTGTTTTGTATTCATCGCAATTTCAATTATGAAAAATTGGTGTCTCCAGTAAATACGACATGGTACCACATTAAGCATAAAATTTACCGATTTAATTGGGCTTTGAACAAATTTAGGCATATAATCAAACATAAGATAACGAAAATTGATCCTACTTAACGTCAATGAATTGAAAGGCAACACTTGTAATTCAGGCAGTTAATGTTCTACACTGGTCCTACAGGTAAATTTTTCTCTTGATGGCTCTCTCAAGTATTATATGTTTGGCAAAGAAAATTTGGATTGTTTGATTTTTCAAACTTTTAAGTGATGTTCTAACTTTTACTATAGTGAGTTGTTGCTTCATGCAAATGTTGACATATTTATTGTATTTCATTCTGTTGTCTCGATTTTTGTTGCTATTGGTGAAACTTTGTATTTGAAGTAACCTTGGCCATCTGTTAAAACATGGAGCTCATTAGCCATTATTTTTGGAGGTGGTGTGTTGTATGTAGCCGAAGATTATCATTTTTCCGTAATGTTGACATATTTATTGTATACTTCTTGCTCCTTTTGTGTCAATATTTACGTTTCTTAGGAGCACTTGTCTCAATCTAGGTTGTTGATCATATGGATGCTTCTCCTCCTGCCTTCGCATTTCGCCTTTGGTCATCCTTAACCTAATCAGCCTCTATTTTCAAAGGGCCCTCCTTTGGTGTTTCTTCTACTGAAAACATAGTGGTATGAACTTTCACGTCATCGTTGTCAATTATCAGGCATACAGATCATTTGTTCTTATCTGGGATTTCCTGATGCACGAAACAAAATTCTTGAATATGTGAGATTTCTCTAATCTGTTCTGTATTCATCTCAGTTGCATTAATGACAAAATGGGTGTCTATATCCTTCCATATGCTATTGACACCAAACTTCAAATTCACTGATTAAACAACAGTTCGGGCTTTCACCAAATTTGGGTATGTCGTCAAATACAAAATTTGGGCATTTACTTTTACATCGGAAATCTGTTTTGTATTCATCGCAATTTCAATTATGAAAAAATGGGTGTCTGTAAAATCCGACATGGTACTGACATTAAGCATAAAATTTACTGATTTAACAAACATTTGGGCTTTGAACAAATTTAGGCATATAATCAAACATAAGATAACGAAAATTGATCCTACTTAACGTCCAATGAATTGAAAGGCAACACTTGTAATTCAGCAGTTAATGTTCTACACTTTGTCCTACAGGGTAAATTTTTCTTGATGGATCTCTCAAGTATTATATGTTTGCAAAGAAAATTTGGATTGTTTGATTTTTCAAAATTTTAAGTGATGTTCTAACTTTTACTATAGTGAGTTGTTGCTTCATGCAAATGTTGACATATTTATTGTATTTCATTCTGCTATCTCGATTTTTGTTGCTATTGGTGAAACTTTGTATTTGAAGTAACCTTGGCCATCTGTTAAAACATGGAGCTCATTAGCCATTATTTTTGGAGGTGGTGTGTTGTATGTAGCTAGAGATTATCATTTTTCCGTAATGTTGACATATTTATTGTATTTCATTCTGTTGTCTCGATTTTTGTTGCTATTGGTGAAACTTTGTATTTGAAGTAGCCTTGGCCATCTGTTAAAACATGGAGCTCATTAGCCATTATTTTTGGAGGTGGTGTGTTGTATGTAGCCAGAGATTATCATTTTTCCGTAATGGCATATAGTTGGGGCTTGGCATACTAGGCAAGTATGTCAATAGATTTTGTCTATATAAAGCATGTTGTCATTGGCCTGTATACTTGGGGTTTGGTGTTATATAATAATTTGGAATCTTTTCTTCTCTTCCCATTGGAGTTACTAATCATGGGCGAGTTGAAGAAGTTGAAACATGACAGTTTAGAGGAGTCTAATTGGCATTCCTCAAGAGTATTATTGCCGGTCGGGCTTTCTGTTTGTTTGGGTTGTCAATTTCATTTTTTGCATTTTCTTGTCATAAGATCATATCTGCCACAGGTTTAAATGTTTTAAGCATTGTGAATAAGCTTCTTGATATGGTAATAAATCTCATCATATGGGAGAACCATGCCAAATTTGTAGGAACAATTTCCCTGTTGATTTGCATGGTAGGTGGAGTTCTTTATTAGCAATCCACGACAAAGTCTCGCCCTAACACTTTTGAACCATATTACAAATGATGAAGAGAAACAACTACTAGAGTTACAATCCTTAGATTTAAAGGATTATGGAAAATATGATGTTTCAATAAGATCGATTGCCTAATGCCAAACGAAAGCTAATTTTAGTGTCATTTCGTGGAGGAAATCCTTCTCATGTTCTTTGGAAGTTTTCATCTATGTTTGTCCCCATCCAAGTACAAACATTGAAAATGGCACAAGACTTAATTGCTGATGAAGAAATTGTCATTGGTGGAGAATCACAGTTTTCACGGGGAGTGCGGATCCATTTCCATTAGATCAACCTACCATAGCATTGCCCGAGGTGCCACTTGGAAAAGAGGATAGTGATTTGGAAACTCAACCAGTCGTGGGAGAAAAAGAGCCCATTGCCCAAATTTCAATACAAAAGGGCAATGAGGTGAAAGTTCATACCACTATGTTTTCAGCTGAAGAAACACCAAAGGAGGGCCCTTTGAAAATAGAGGCTGATTAGGTTAAGGATGACCAAACTGAAATGCGAAGGCAGGAGGAGAAGCATCCATATGAATCAACAACCCAGATTGAGACAAGTTCTCCAGAGAAGATAGAAATATTGACACAAAAGGAGCAAGAATTATCCATGCAGATGATAGTTGTACCTGAAAAAATCCAGCAAGGATTGTAAGAAACAAAGGCTGAAACAGGTTTAAGGAAGGGTTTGATTAGTGAATTAATGTTAAGTGAAGAAACAACCCTTCCTATACAAGCAGTTGACCTCACTACCTTGTCTTTTCCAAAGGCAATAAGAGCCCCAAAGAAATCCAGAACTATCACAAGAACCCTTATCGATTCATCTGGGCAAGAACTTTGGAAATAGTAACCCTTTTAAGGGGAAGACCAGAAAAGATATAACGATGACGATTACGATTTCGGGTCATCCCCTTGGGTAAACCATCAAGGGAACAACTAAAGCAGTGAGTGTCTAAAGTTGTAAGTGGTCTTCTACAAAAGGTAGATGAGGATGGAATAACAAAGAAACAACTTAAGGAGCAAGTTAGAGCCTTAAATTCATGTTTGACATATCAACGGGTCCGTATAGCACTTTTAACCAGGTTGATCAGAATCAATCCTATGTTTTCCTCCTTCCAAGTCATGTATCAACGGGTCCGTATAGCACTTTTAACCAGGTTGATCAGAATCAATCCTATGTTTGCCTCCTTCCAAGTCATGTATTTCCATATTTTTAGATGGGAGCACATGAAAATGCCTGAGGATTTGAAAAGATATTGGTTTGAAAGGAGGCCTCAGGTCTCTGGGCAGGCCAATTTTCAATGTCCCTTTTTATGCAATGAAGATTTTGTTTCAAAATAAATCCCCAAGGAGTCATACATATTGTATGACAAAACTTCCATTGATACAGTGCCTGCCATCTCCAACAAAGTGAGTGAATTGGAGAAGAGGGTTCAATTCCTGGAAAATAAACAGGAAGAAAATGTGCCCTTACCATCATGTCCATTATCAACACCTTCCTCAAGCAAGAGGAAAGGTGAAACACACACTCATTCTCCTGTCATCATCTCGGATGGAGAAGAGGACCAATCTATCTCTACTCACCATTCGAGGGCAGCACTTTCTTCAGCTCGGGATAACAGAGGGTAGTTTGCAACTCGGCTATCCACACGTTTGATGCATTGTGCCCCTCGATCTGAACGGGAACTTCGAGGTCCTCAACCAATTCCTTCTCCAAGGAAAAATCTGCCCTTTTCCAGGGAGTGGGAAACAGAACCAGTTCAAAACCTCACATTTCTCCCAGTCACCAACTTGCAGCATCTGCCCCTCTCAACACTTCAAACACCCCTCTTCAGAGCAATTCTGGCACGTCGACCCTTCACAAGGGAAAGGGGAAAACAACTTTCTTTTCAGGTGGTCTCGACCTCCTGGATTGGGTATCATCCCATCAAAAGAAAGTCGAGCTTGAGGAGATTATGGGTCACCCTAGGATGACCTTGGAGTCATTAAGGAAAACTTTTATGTTCGAGTGAGAATCTATGAGTGGATGGTTGACTCATCTTATTTTCTCATGGTTTTTGATGGTTTTTATTAGTGTACAAATGGAAAGAAAAAAGTTGCTTCTCCACAATAATTTTGTTTCTCTCCACTCCATTGCCAACATTACAGGGAAGAACCAACACCCCATCGTTATCCTCTTCAAATTTCTCCAAATCCAACACCAAATTCATGAAATTAGGGATCATCGGATTCGTTATGCACTCATTGTGTTGCGACAAAAAAATTTGATGTCAGTGTGGCCAAAAAAATTGTTTGTGTTAGGCGCGTACATGTCTTTGAATTGGGATCAAGTCTTACAAGTAGAACGGATCCGAAATGTTGTCTATGCTCGATGGCTTCTCAGATATAATCGGGTAGAAGTTAATATCACAGATCAACACAAGACAACCTTCACTACTCCTTGGGGTACCTTTGCCTACAAAAGGATGCCTTTGGGCTCATTAATGCTTGGTCCCACTTTCCAAAGAGCTATGGACTTGGCCTTTGGAAGTTTAAAAGGAAGTGTATTGTCGTGTACTTTGATGACTTGAGTGTATTTTCTAAAGTAAGGGTAGATCATTTTCAGCACTGAAACAGCTTTTTGAAATGTAGAAAACATGGGATCTCTTTAAATCCTAAGAAATCTGTCTTTTGTGTCACGCGAGAGGAAAATTTTTGGGGCATGTTGTCTCTAAAGATGGTATAAAAATTGATCCCGAGTGAGTTCAAGCTATTCAATGTACTCCCCTTCCAACCAAAGAAGAAGGGAGTGCATTATTTCTTTGGTAAGATTAACTTCCCGAGAAGATTCATCCCCGATTTCACGAGCTAACCTTGAATATCTCTCAAATGATGAAGGCAAAACAGACATTTGGCTGGTCTCCTGAAGGTAAAGAAGCCTTTGAAGGTATTAAAAGGGCTATTGCTAAAACTCCCGTCTTAGCATGTCCAGATTTTAGTAAAGATTTTATTATCTATTGCTATGCCACAGATAATACCCTAGCTACTGTTTTGACTCAAGAAGATTCTAATAATCACGAACTCCCAATTGCATTTATGAGCTACATTCTTAAAAATCATGAGTTAAAATACACCATAATGGAGAAACATGCTTTCGCAGTGGTTAAAGTCACAAGCGCTTTCGCTTTTACATTCTTAACTCTCACTCCACAAAGATTTGTACCTGATACAACCATCAAGTCCATTCTCACACAACAGGAGTTTGGATCCAAGAGAGGAAATTGGGTGGCCAAGGTTCAAGAATATGACATTGACATCAGACCAACCAAGCTCGTCCCGTGGAAAGGCACGTGTCAACTCATCGCCGAGGAGCTAGACATGAGTTACCAGGAGGATAAAGTTGATCTCCCTACCGCTCTGCTTGGCTCAATTGATGAATGGTATGTTGATATCACACACTTTCTCACATATGGAGAATGTCCCTCTCATTTGACTGCCAAAGAGAGGAGATCTGTTAAGCTAAGATCGACCCAATATGTGTTGTGAGAAAATGCCTTGTTTAAGCGTGGGTTGGATGGAAGATTTCTAAAATGTGTGGACAAGGAACAACAGAGGAAGTTGCTTTCGGCTTTTCATAATCAAGCATGTGGAGGGCACTACTCATCATCACATTACTTCTCATAAGATTCTTTGTGCAAGATATTATTGGCCTACCTTGTTCAAGGATGCATCAAAGTGGATTGATAAATGCGAAGCTTGTCAAACCTTTGTGGGTAGACCCAAGTTGGCTTCTTTTCCCCTTAAACCAGTTGTGATCGAAGAGCCTTTTCAACAATGGGGTTTAGATTTCATTGGAACACTTAATCCCTCTTCTAGTGCTGGTCACACCCACGTATTAACTGCTACAAATTATTTTACTAAATGGGTAGAAGCCATTCCAGTGAAGAGTACCACTTTAGAAGTAGTATGCAGTTTTATCAAAGAAAACATCTTGGTGAGGTTTGGTGTACCAAACAAGATCGTGACGGATAATGCTTCAAATTTTTCTTCAACTGAAATGATGGATTTTTGTTATGGATATGGCATCTCCGTGGCTCACTCCTCGGATTATTATCCTCGGGGTATGGACAAGCGTAATCGACAAACAAAAATCTGTTCTTTATAATAAGGAAATTAGTTAATGAATCTCGAGGAACCGGCACAAGAAACTCTATGATGCTCTTTGGGCGATAGGGTCACACCTAAAAGAGCCATCGGGATGTCTCCTTTTCGGGTAGTATATGGAGTGGAAGCTCAATTACAATAAAGTGGAACTACTAGCATTGCATTTAATGAAGGCCATTGAAGACACAGTTTAAATGATTCTTTCGATAAAAGGATCATGTACCTTCACAAATTGAATGAGGACAAGGTTGAAGGTCGTTGATAGAATATCTCGATCACCAACAAAAAGTAAAGGCCTTGTTTGATAAAAATCCCGATCCGTGGATTTCCAAGTTGGAGACATTGTTTTTTTGTGGGATAAAAGGCGTGAACCTCGTGGCGTGACCATGGCAAGTTTGATTCTCCTTGGCTCTGACCTTTCAAGATCATGCACTTTGCTGGAGAGAATTCTTTTACCTTGATTATATGGATGGTTCTTCCCTCCCACTTCCTTATAGTGGGTAGTACTTGAAATTTTTAAGTCATAGGTGATTAGGAAGTCCTTTGTATATTCTCGTATAGCGTGTGCGTGTGTTTTCCTTCTTCTTGTTTTTGCTTGTGTTCCATGTTTTGGTGTGGTGTCTTTTATATTGGTTTGATTTTGACTCCATGGCCCAATAAATAAGGCGCTAATTTGCTTCCCCTAGATTTTCCGAGTTCTTTCCTTGTCTCATTTCTTTAGACTTTAGCCAAGTCATCCCCAAGGAGCTGGGCTATTTTCCTCTCAAAATTCTCCCTCTTTTGAGAAGTTCAAAATTGAAATTTTTGAGTTAATGCCTTTTCTATTGTTTTGGTAAAGGGAAAAGTCGAGAAGTCGGAAAAAACTACGTCTTTTGAGTCATTTTGTGCAAATTGTGGGTCCATGCTCGAGACATTTTTGTCCTAGATGTCCCAAGTTCATTCAGGCTCCCTGTTCGCCGATCGGCCGCTTTACTACAAAATTTGTTTTCTCGTGGGCCGCTCAACTTTTGCTCCAAATAACACAAGTTCGCTCAGATTAATGTTCTCCTTTCACTCGTTTCATAAGCATCGCACACTTCACGTACTTTCGTCCCTCATGTCCCAAAACATTTGTGCATTCTTTTCCACGTCGCCCGCATCGGCCGAGTCACTCTTTCACGTCCCGCGTGTCCCAAATGAACCAAAGGCCATCTAGGCTAATTTTTCCCGCTCTTTCGATTATTTTGCTTTTTAAGTTGGTAGATGTGTATTTAATGCACATTTATTATCTTTCTCTCTCTAAACAATGGCTATTTAATAAGTTGCCCTCCTACGCATTTTTGCACACTTTGCTTTCTTGTTATCAATTGCTCATACGCTCGCAATCGAAATTTTTGTGCGCATACCCATTCCCCCTGCAATTTCATCAAGAGTTTAGCTCAAGACTCTATTTTTCAAATTGCTATCAACATGAAGATCAAATTCCAAGGCCGGAGCAAGTTTCACAACTCGAAACCATGCTGCTTCCGATATCGGGACAATGAAGTTCATCACCTGGACTTTAGAGATTTCTGGACTAGGATTTACGCACTCAAACCCCTCTCCTATGGCACAAATGATTCACGATAGTGGCTTGGCATTCACTACTGGTTTTCCAATCTCGGTTAGCAATGTGCGAGATACGGTGACTCACTGCGTGCTCATTTCAATCCCGACTCGAGTGAACTAACAAATGTGCATGGGGAGCTCATTGCCAAGCTCGATGCTGCCGCCATTAGCACTGCCCTAAGGATTCCTGAAATGGAAAATTCTATAGTAATCTCTCAGAACCGAGAAGGCACTCTTCGACCGGGACAAAGAAAATACAAGGCATGGGTGGTGAAGTCTTGGCGTAAAAAACCTAAAAAGGGGGCGTCCTGCCCTGCCTAAAGCTCTGTTTTGTGCCGATTTCAATGAGGAGCTATTAGATTTTATAATCTTATTAGCTCGGGTCATGGGCTTACCCTCTACCAACGAGTTCCATTTCTGGATGTGCCCACTTATCAACATGGTGTGCGAGGGAACTCAGAATATCACCGGGCGTAAATCATCAAAGATGAACTTAGCGAGCAACGTCCAATGTACAAAAAACCAAGAAGTTTTACATGACTTCATATCTGATGTATACCCTAGCAGCATCAAGGCAATGGTTTGGATTCACATACATTGATGCTCATAAAGGTGACCCTATATATGCCTACGCCCTCAATTCACCATGGACACTAGCAATCGCAACTTCGGGAGGGTGAATGATGCTTTCACTATGTACAGTAAGGCTTATGGAAAGTGACACCGTGTAAGGAGGTTCTCGAGATGAAGCCATGAGCCTAATACTCCTATATCAGGCTAGTAGGCTATGAGAGCACCCCTCTTAATCTCCCTATGTTCTACAATGATAAAATGGCCTTGATAGAAATATGCAATTGGACAAGTTACACGTAACTCGCAGGGATAAGAAAATCACCGGCCTCGCACTTCCCTATATCTTTAGGAAACTACACCTACAAGACGGCTCTAGATGCACGCAGAACATAGAGAGAGCCCTGCTCCCATCATTGTCCATTTCTTCAGCAAAGAACTTGTTTTGACTTGAAGAAATTTATCGAGCGAACCTCGTAATCAATTACCATCATAGAAAGCGGATACACAAAATACTATTGGGCTGATCAGCTGATGATCTTGAGTTAAGGAGGAGACATTATGGCAGTTTTCTCTCAATTGATTCAAGAGCTAAACTTGTATCAAGTTCTCGAAGGGCTTCGGGATGATAATTCCGACTGCTTTTCTTATGAATATGACACCTTGATCGAACACACTCCTTGGAGGATTTGGATTGGTTCAAAAAGGAGAAGGATGATCTAGCTGAAATATTAGCCCATGTCTTAGTAAGAACCAAAATTTGTTTTGATAGAGAGTTCATGAGCTTAGAAGGCATTCAGGATAATCCTCCTCCAAGGATACTTCAACACCAAGAAAGGAGGCATTGAACCCTGGTTCGGAAGTACACCTATCGAGACCCCTCCTACCTCATCAACTAAAGGTCCTACATCCTCCACTCCTTCCTCATCCACCCAAGTATATCAAAAAAAATCAAAGAAGTCAAGAAGGAACCCGTTGAAGAAGATCCCATGATGAAATATTCGAATTGCCCTCAAGACTAGAGACCATCATTGTTCTCGGTGAAAGCAAAGAGAGTGAAGTGCCGGTCTCCATAAGCTCTCGAAGCCCCAATGGATAAAGAAAAGAAGTCCAAAGCCCGAGCTTCCCGAACACCATTGACTCCTCTTTACTGAAGCCCCGAGCACCCCACTCATATTCAACTGGAGGCAACAACAAAGCACACTTTGAGTGTCATGAGTTCTCTTTCTCTCAGGTCCTCTCGCCCCACCTTCTTCTTCTTCCTCCTCCTCTTTTGCATGGGTACAACCTTTCGTTGATAGTAGGAAGAGAAAGTCTTCCTCTCGAATCTCGGGACCCAACTTTGATGTTGTGGTGGCCTTATTGGGTACTACCCTCCTACTCCTGCCAAGAAGGCTAGGACCACCTCACGAATAGTATCCGATGCTTAGGGCCAACAATTCCTGGAGATAGCCAAGCCCAAGGTTGATAAGCCAGAACAAGATTTGCAGGCGTCTGATCTAGAGCTCTCGAGGATCCCCATGGGAGAGTCCACCCCTGAAGGTGAGATTCACAATCTTCAAGAAACAATCACTAGGGTCATTGGGAGGGTGGAAAAATGGCAACAAACTATAGAGCAACTGGAAGAGTAGGCTCAGGTTCTTGCAGGTTTCATCAAGTCACTGTTGTCCAAAGATAAAGTTTTAGACCCTACCCCATTGACTACTCTTCCACCACCTGTGATCCTCAGCCAAGATGAAGTCTAGAGTATCAAAGATATACACAAGTATTCCATCTATGGAAGGGCTATGGAGGCCATGGTGGATGATATGCTCATTGCAGGGTTGAATTTCATTAGTGAATCCTTCAAACTCAATGAGAAGGTAAATAATCTACAACAGAAACTATCCTCCACCATTGGAAATATAGATAAAGAGCTCAAACTCTGGAGCAGCTATATAGTAGACCTTCACCTTATGGGATAGGCTGATGAAAATATTTTAATGGCAAGCAAGGTCTTTGATGATGCAAAAGATAACTTGTCAAAATCATGGGTATATAATGTGGAATGGAAAATCAAGGTGTTGGAGGAAGCTTTGGGAGAATTGAGAAATAGCTAGCAAAAGGGTGAGGCCTTCAAGACTTTGGTGGTATCTACTTTCAAGGATATACATTGCCACCTCCATGATGAGACCTCTGGTGTGCCCCTCTCCTTACAAGAAATCAAAGCTCAATTCAGAGCTTTTGTCAAAGATAATTTGTTCAAGGAGGATTTTGTCTCCAAGGAAAAGATGAAGGAGATCTACTCTCTCCAATCTGCTATTGAAGAAGCAAATAAATATTATCATACACACGTCAAATTTGACAAAGAGATGGAGAAGTGCCTCGGATTTTGGACCCATTCCACTACTAATAGCAAATCATATCCCATGTCATGACTCGATAGCGAGAAAAAAAAGTTTAGAAAGTGATCCCTCTAAAGATCCAAGGAGCAGCCCTATCCCTATAATCATGAACAGAGGATCTCTATCCCCATTACGTCTCCCAAAGGTGAGTCCTCATCTCGGATTTATTACTAATTATTTGGGGTTTTTCATTCCTAAGACCGATAACCCTTTTCCAACTAGGATAACTCATTTAGAAGGTCTTTCGATATCATTATCAAGAGTAACCAATTTTCAAAACTCGGATATAGTTGAGTACTCTTCAAACCATTTTGAGGATTTTGCTAAAATGGTTCACTTTGTTAATTCCCATCCCAAAAATACCTCTAAAGCCTCTTACCCATCCATCTTCTCGCACCACAAAATCTTAGCCTCTGTCACATCACCTAATTCTTTAAACCATTCTATGCTAACCCTCCTTATACTGGCCATAGTTAGATAATTTGTTTACATTATCCTCGAGAAATCTTTGTATGCTTGCCAGATGCCCATGCCTTAGGCCTAACTCTCACATGCAAATTTGGGTCTTATTAATTATGGAAATGGTCTTATTCCAATTCGCTAGATTAAGGATGCACAAGGAATTATTTTGTCATCTATAATTCTAGAGAATGATTTTCTATCTCATTTCCACATCTTCATTCCTCCTTCATAGGGAATGTTGCTGATAGATGATCTATTAAAGATGTGGGAGGATAAATTCAAATGGATTGGTCACATGCCCTCATACTCTGTAATGGGCAAATGAAGTTTTGCTTTCCGAGAGGCAACCTCTCCCACTAAAGAGGATATCGTCCCCTGAAATAGATGATCCCAAAGTCCAAATACTTTATGAGGATATGGGGCATGGCAACTATATGATTATGTCTCTTGAGGAGATCCAACTTCCCAAAATATCACTTAAGGATCCTAATGGTGTTTGGATATTAGAGTTTTGATGGAAGTTGTTCCTCAATTGGTTCTGGAGCCGGTGTAGTATTAGTGTCTCCTGAGGGAAAGGTTTGTCCTTTCTCATTCAAGTTACAATTTGAAAATACTAATAATACAATAGAGTATGAATCTCTCATTCTTGGGCTTCATGTGGCAAAAGATAAGGGTGTGAAGAATATTCTAGCTCGTGGAGATGCAGAGCTGATTGTTAAGCAAGTTAGAAACATTTTCAGGTAAAGAATAGAAGGTTGAAACATTACAGGAATCAGGTGTGGGACTCCATCAAATTTCTTGATGCCTTCTCCATTGAAGCAGTGCCTAGGGAGAAGAACACCAAGGCTGATTCACTAGCAGTCTCAGGGTCATTGCTGATACCTCATCCTGACTTCTCTCAAGATAGGTTTACCATTGAAATGATCCATAGGCCCAGTGTACCTGATAATGCAAGTAATTGGCAAGTTTTCAATGATGATCAACATTTTCTTTCTTTCTTAGAACTCAGGGATAACTTTGAACAATTGTACTTTGAAGGAAGTGACAATTTACCTCGTGAAAGTGTGCCTTCCAATAAAGAAGATGTCAATGAAGAAGAGATGGATCAAGATGGATGTATCAAACTCAAAGGGAACAAGATTCCAAAGGGACTGGTGATTTTAGAAGAATTGTTTGACAAACATGATGGTATGTGAAGTCTAAAGATTCTACTGGATCACAACAATCAGCTAAGTATGATAAAACTAATATTGGGAGTTCCATTGACCCTAAACTCATGAACATTGGGAAATGTTGCACGCTGGAAGAAAAGAAGAAAGTAATTAATCTTTTAAGGGAGTATAAAGATGTTCTTGCTTATTCTTATGAGGATCTAAAAGCTTTTCAACCCAAGGAGATGCAACATTTCATCCCTCTCAAACCGGATTAAGCCTTTCAGGCAGAAACAAAGGCAATACAATCCTAAGATAGCTGACACCATCTTTCAGGAAATACAAAAGTTATTAAAAGCCAAAATCATTTTTCCTATCCACCATTCAACATGGATTGCCAACATTGTGCCTGTTAGAAAGAAAAATGGTGAGATTCGTATCTGTGTTGACTTCAAAAATCTGAATCAAGCTTCTTTAAAGGACAACTATCCTTTGCCCATGATGGATCAAGTCTTACAAGCTGTAACGGGATCTGAAATGTTGTCTATGCTTGATGGCTTCTTAGGATATAATCAGGTAGAAGTTAATACCATAGATCAACACAAGATGACCTTCACTACCCCTTGGGGTACCTTTGCCTACAAAAGGATGCCTTTTGGGCTCATTAATGCTGGTGCCACTTTCCAGAGAGCTATGGACTTGGCCTTTGGAAGTTTAAAAGGGAAGTGTATTGTCGTGTACCTTGATGACTTGACTGTATTTTCCAAAGTAAGGGCAGATCATTTTTAGCACCTAGAAATAGTTCTTTTGAAATGTAGAAAACATGGGATCTCTTTAAATCCTAAGAAATCATCATTTATGTCACAAAAGAAAATTGTTGGAGCATGTTGTCTCTAAAGATGGTATAAAAATTTCTCATGAGCGAGTTCAATCTATTCATTAGATTCCCCTTCCAACCAGCAAGAAGGGAGTGCATTCTTTCTTTAGTAAGATTAACTTCCTAAGAAGATTCATCCCTAATTTCATAGAGCTAACCTTGAATATCTCTCAAATGATGAAGGGAAAATAAACATTTGGTTGGTCTCCTAAAGGTAAAGAAGGCTTTGAAGGTATTAAAAGGGCTATTGCTAAAACTCCCGTCTTAGCATGTCCATATTTTAGTAAATATTTTATTATCTATTGCTTGCCACAAATAACACCCTAGATCTTGTTTTTGACTCAAGAAGATTCTAATAATCATGAACTCCCAATTGCATTTATGAGCTACATTCTAAAAAAAACATGAGTTAAAATACACCATAATGGAGAAACATGCTTTCACAGTGGTTAAAGCTGTCAAGAAGTTTCATTTTTACATTCTTAACTCTCACTCCATAGTATTTGTACCTGATACAACCATCAAGTCCATTCTCACACAACAAGAGTTTGGATCCAAGAGAGGAAAATGGGTGGCCAAGGTTCAAGAATATGACATTGACATCAGACCAACCAAGCTCATCCATGGAAAAGGCCTGTGTGAACTCATTGCTGAGGGAGCTAGACATGAGTTACCAGAGGATAAAGTTGATCTCCCTACCATTCTGTTTCTTGGCTCAATTGATGAATGGTATGTTGATATCACACACTTTCTCACATATGGAGAATGTCCCTCTCATTTGACTGCCAAAGAGAGGAGAGTTGTTAAGCTAAGATCAACCCAATATGTGTTGTGGGAAAATGCCTTGTTTAAGCGTGGGTTGGATGGAAGATTTCTAAAATGTGTGGACAAGGAACAACAGAGGAAGTTGCTTTCAGATTTTCATAATCAAGCATGTGGAGGGCACTACTCATCAACTGTCACTGCTCATAAGATTCTTCGTGTAGGATATTACTGGCCTACCTTGTTCAAAGATGCATCAAAGTGGATTGATAAATGCGAACGCTTTTCAAACCTTCATCGTGGGTAAACCCAAGTTGCTTCTTTTCCCCTTAAACCAGTTGTGATCAAAGAGCCTTTTCAACAATGGGGTTTAGATTTCATTGGAACACTTAATCCCTCTTATAGTGCTGGTCACACCCATGTATTAATCTACAGATTATTTTACTAAATGGGTAGAAGCCATTCCAAAGAAGAGTACCACTTTAGAAGTAGTATGCATTTTTATCAAAGAAAACATCTTGGTGAGGTTTGGTGTGCCAAACAAGATCATGACAGATAATGCTTCAAATTTTTTCTTCAATCTGAAATGATGGATTTTGTTATGGATATGGCATCTCTCGGCTCACTCCTCGGATTATTATCCTCGGGGGAATGGACAAACAAATCAAAAACAAAAATATGGTGGTTATAATAAGGAAATTAGTTAATGAATCTCAGAGGAACTAGCACAAGAAACTCTATGATGCTCTTTGGGTAGATAGGGTCAAACCTAAAAGAGCCATTGGGATGTCTCCTTTTTAGGTAGTATATGGAGTGGAAGCTCAATTTCCCATAATAGTGGAACTACCACCTTGCATTTAATGAAGGCCATTGAAGACACTAGTTTCAATGATTCTTTGGATAAAAGGATCATGTACCTTCACAAATTGAATGAGGACAGGTTGAAGGTCGCTATAGAATATCTACTCACCAACAAAAGTAAAGGCCTTGTTTGATAAAAATCCAGATCCGGGGATTTCAAAGTTGGAGACATTGTTTTGTTGTCGGATAAAAGGCATGAACCTCATGGTATCCATGGCAAGTTTGATTCTCTTTGGCTCGGACCTTTCAAGATCGGGCACTTTCTTTGGTGAGAATTATTTTACCTTGATTATATGGATGGTTCTTCCTCCCACTTCCTTATAGTGGGTAGTACTGAAACTTTTTTAAGTCATAGGTGATTAGGAAGTCCTTTGTATATTCTATATATAGCGTGTGCGTGTGTTTCCCCTTCTTCTTGTTTTTGTTGTGTTCCTTTTCGTTTTGGTGTGTTATCTTTTGTATTGGTTTGCTTTTGACTCCATGGCCCAATGAATAAGGCACTAATTTTCTTCCCTAATTTTCTCGAGAGTTCTTGCCTTGTCTCATTTCTTTAGACTTTAGCCAAGTCATCCCCGTAAGGAGCCAATAGTTGTCCTCTCAAAATTCTCCCTCTTTTGAGAAGTGCAAAATTGAATTTTTTGAGTTAATGCTTTTTCTCGTTTTCTGCGGTAAAGGGAAAAGTCGAAGTCGAAAAACTACGCTTTTTGAGTCATTTTGTGCAAATTGCAGTCATCAGGACATTTTTTTCCTAGATGTCCCATGTTTATTTTGGCTCCTGTTCACCGATCGACCACTTTGTGGGAAGTATCGAGAGATCCAAGTTCATGAGGATGTCATAGAAGAACTGCCATGTGTGATTGGATGCCTATTCATTGCGGTTTGAAACAGGGCAATGCCTCTTGAGGGAGACCATGTCTTCGGTAGGCTGGAAATCGATCATATTCAACGAGACTACGTATGGTTGAGTCATGTTCTCCGAACTTTGCGGCGTCCTCCAAACTTCCGCATTTGTCATACATGTTGATGAGTGTGTTTTGTAAAAATGTGTGTTTGGAAAATGTATATCCCATGTCATTTATGAGAGAGTGGATTTGCTTACCCTCCGAAAGGGTTTTCTTGCGATGCAAGATTCGCGAATAGATGAATATATGTAGAAGAATCCACAGGAGTGTTTTGGGTAGTATGGGTAGTAAGCGAGACTTAGCTTTGTAAAAATATTTCTAAGGATGAAAACGCTCCTCTAGTTGAGATAATATACATGAGTTACAATTTTTTGTTAAAGCTTTACAAACATACAAAACATGGAGAATCTCCCATGTAACATCCTCCCCTTTTGAGCTGGATGGAGATAGAGATACGAGATACTGAGGGGGTATAGCGGCATTATAAGGCGGCGGAAGAATAATATCATACATATTTTTTTAAATTTTTTTGACGACACAAGCTCCACAGCAAATTATTGCAGCGATTTGAATTCAATTCCTTGTAGTGCCAATTTCAAGGCAATTCCTTACAATGGCAGGCAGACTTTTCCAAATAAAGATTACAAGCACATCTTCCTCCGCCCAACCTAGTCATTTTGCTCGGACATCCTTTCTGGAAATCTCCTTGACCTAGGGTGATATTAAATCAGAATAGTCGTGCACAGTACCACCATTCACACAATCCATTATGTTTTGATGGTTGTCCATACCTTGCTCTAAAGCTCCCATTTTGAAAGAGGCTAGAAAGATGGTGGCAAAGGTTGTAGAGCCTGACTTTAAACCTAGCAATCGTATTCTCCTCACCTCGATGCCCATTCCCATAGCCCTATAAATCGAAAAACACCAAAACCCTAAATACCAAAATCCCTAAATACCAAAAGCCCGAAACATGCAAACTACTGATCGTAACATTAAAAGCAACTTTAATAAGCAAAAAGTAAAATTGTTAAAAATAGCAAAAGCAAAATTGTTAAAAAAAACAAAACCATCATTTAAGCAGTCAAATTTGACACAGTCCCATGAATGTCTGCAAAGCCCTTTTCCATAGGGGTAACGCCTTTGGCGTAAATATAGAAATGTTTAATTTATTATATTTTGAAAAAGAATGAAACTTTAATTATTTTAAACACAATCTTTGAAAATGAAAAAAATATTGATCTTAATTAAAAAAATTAAGGGTTCAAAAAATTTCAAAACCTATAATCTCAAAGATATTGAAACTTGATGTTTTTTTCATGGTAATATAACTAAAGGGAAATTTAGGGGTCATGAGCACGTGTGGAGTAAGCAACGAGTCTCTGCTCCAAGACCATTCGATGCGGCTTGATCTTGATCCAGGAGCGAGTTTCTTTAGCCCCTACGAATATCTCCACCGAATGTCTTAGAGATGGCCTCATTAGAAATATAAGAAATAAAACTCAAATGTAGTTAACTTGCATTCGAGCTAAATCAAGATAAAAACTTGATTTGGAATGTAGTTAGGGGTATGGAATAGATTCAAAATTTATATGTGTAAATATGAAATTCTCTTATTCAAAATGAGATGCAAGTGCACATAATGTATGACCATTCGGGTCATCTCGAAAAAATGATTGTTCAATTCATAGATTCAAGGTGATTATTTCGATTTTAGAAGAAGAAAAATAATATTATTGAGATTGTTCAATTTATAGATTCAAGGTGACTATTTCGATTTTAGAAAAGAAAAATATTACTATAAACTTAAAACTATATACGTAATATAAAACTTCCACATAAATAAAGCCTTAATTTTTAAGCAAACACATTTAGGACATTAAACTTTTACATTTTTAAGCTTATGGTGGAATGAAAAGATTTCTACACTCTCTTCTATCTATTTGAAATATGATGAGAAAAAATCCAAAATCATTTTTGCATGCATTTTGAATGTGATATAGATATTATAGACTATTTTAATTTTAACAAAAATATAAATCATTAGTAACATCAATTTTTCAAATTAAAATTACTAATAACATTACTTATTAGAATACTATTTATAAATAGGAAAATTTATTTTGATAATATTTACAATTATATCTTCTTAAAAAATAGTTTAAAAAAATTATGTTATTATAAACTAAATACACAACCAAAAGAAATTAATGGCAAGGGTTGTAATGTAGCAACATACCATGCGTTTAATAAAGTATTGGTTGAAGACTTTTGTTTGACGTGACAAAAATAATAAAAATGAGAAATTAATGCTAATTGATTACCATTAATAGGAAGATACCTATATATGGCCATCAAATTATTTCTCTGCACAAATGCAACACTTTTTTATCATATAGGATTTCTTCGTTTCTTCGTAAAAAAATTCCCACACTTCTACAACTACCATGTTTCCTACCATTGTATAGTGATGAGATGATCTTCTTATATAGTTTGGATTTTGGGGTTTTAAATATAGTTATCAAATAGGGTGGTTTGCATAGTAATCACCGCTTTTTCCCTTTTAAATTTTTTTTTGTAAAAATGTTATTGTACTAATTTCCAAGGCTTTATCAAAAACCCCATGTTGTACATATCCAGCAATGATTGCAGTCCATGAGATCACATTTCGTTAAGGTATTTCTTTGAAAATCCATAAAGCCTCATCAAGATCCTATTTTGTGCATACCCCTGTAATAATGGCATTCCATGAAATCACATTTCGTTGAGGCAATGTCAAACAACTTACGTGCCTTATGTATGCTTACACATTTGGCATACATATCTATGAGGGCAGTCAAAACTATAACACCCGGAAAAAGTATGTTTTCAATTTTTTTGATGGATTTCCATACCCTGTGCCAAAGCTCCCATTTTGGCACATGTTGGGAGGATGCTGGACAAAGGTTGTCGAGTTTGGATTTTCACCTGCCAATTGCATTTCCTTAAATATATCCAATGCTTTATCAACAGCCCTAATTGTGCATATCCAGAAATGATGGCAGTCCATGAGACCACATCTCGCTGAGGCATTATGTCAAACAGTTTGTGTGCATTTTTTATGCTTCCACATTTTGTATACATATCAATCAGGGCAGTCAAAACTATATCGTCTGACAACAATCCACTTTTAATTATCTTTGGATGAATCTCTCCACCTTGTTTCAAAGCTCCCATTTTGGCACACGTAGGGAGGATGCTGGCAAAAGTTGTCGAATTTGGCTTTACACCTGCAATTGCATTTGTTTGAAAATCTCCAAGGCCTTTCCAACAAGCCCAATTTGTGCATATCCACCAATGATTGCAATCCATGATACCACATCTCGTTTAGTCATTTTGTCAAATAGTTCACGCGCCTCCTGTGTCCTTCCACATTTTGCATACATGTCTATCAGAGTATTCATCACAATAACGTTAGATTGAAAACCGCATCTCATGATTTTTCCATGGATCTACAAACCATACGTTACAGATGCCTTGTTTGCACATACATGGAGAATACTGGAGAAGGTGAACTCATCGGGTTGGATGCCTATTCATTGCAGTTTGTGAAATAGGAGCAATGCCTCTTGAGGGAGACCATGTCTTCGGTAAGCTGCAACGATCATATTCAACGAGACTACGTCTGGTTGAGTCATGTTCTCCAGAACTTTGCGAGCGTCCTCCAGACTTCCGCATTTGTCATACATGTTGATGAGTGTGTTTTGTAAAAATGTGTGTTTGGCAAATGTATATCTTGTGTCATTTATGAGAGAGTGGATTTGCTTACCCTATGAAAGGGTTTTCTTGGCAATGCAAGATTGCAATAGATGAATATATGTAGAAGAATCCACAGAGTGTTTTGGGTAGTTTGGGTAGTAAGCAGAGTGAGTACAACTTCCTTCATGTGACCTTTTGGCTCTTGATTGTATTATTCGTTAAAAATAACCTAAGTCCAATCCATACTTGCTATTCTCATCCCGATAATGGATCACATAAAGAAACATTGATCAAAAGCTTCTAACAGTTTTTCCAAAAAAATCTCTCAAAGTTATCTATTTTAAAAAAAAATTATTTCAGTACAAATTTTTATCACATGTGATTTTATTCTTGAATCGTCTTTACTTAAATCTATTTCACATATGAGCGGTCATTTGTTTTATGACTTTTCTATTATGTGCCTTGGTATAATCACAACACAAGGGACCCTCAAAGCACACAAGCACCTCTAAGTAATGTTAGCACCAAAGAGGAGAATGCCTACCACTCAAATATATTATCTATTAAAAAGAGAACTTTAGGAAGAAATTTCTTCTTGAAACTCTATTTTCAATCATTATGGATTGGGGTGAACATAAATTATCTAATATTATATATACATACAAGAAACAAAAAGGTTTCCCCAATGAGGGGGTTCTATAGAGGTTAATAGAGATGGTAATTGGTACCCATCGTAGAGGGCATGGTTGAAGTTGAGCTCCGATGTAACTTTGAAAGACAAACTAAGCCATGTGGGCAGGGATGCATTTTTGAGACCGCCATGGACAATTTGATAACGCGGTCTTTGATTGGATAGGGTACCCAATCCAATAGTGGCGCTAAAGCTATCGGGATGGACCATGGCCTCTTTCATGCCAAACCCTACAATCCACAAACAGTTTGGTTGGAAACTGACTACTTGCTCCTTACATCCTACCTAAAGCTACAATCCTAATCAAATTTGCAATCAATTGGCAGCTTTAATGTTTGGTCTATGTGATTTGTATCCTAGGGATATTCTTCCTCAGTTTTATAGTTTCCCACATCACAAGGGAGCACTAAAAGGTTGCCCGAATCTCGTGACTAAACAAACCTCCATCCAATCTACAAACCGACGACGAAATTACTAGCGAATGTTATCAACCTTATGCTACTGAGTTTTACACCAGCTTAGAAGGGTTGCGTCTCAAGGAGAAAACCAATGTTTAACAAGATGTTTATGTTTCATAAGGGTCAAGGGCTTTTTTGACTTGAAGTCACATTCCTAAGCACTTGTTAGGGATCATTTCTTGTAATCAATCCTATGAATGGAGGATCAATTGTTTATGGTTATACCCTCTTGCCCCATAAAATGATTACTTTATCCCCATCTATTCACATGATACTAAGCTTAATTATTGTCACCTAAGGTCTATAATTAAGTCTCTTTTTCTCATAGTTACCTAAGACTCCGCGACCCAGGGAAGGGGGGACATAGGGACAAGGTTTCCAGGGACAAGATGAAAAAAATCTTGGATTTTGGGAACAACTAATAAAATAATGTATAAAATTATACTTTAAAATATACAAATAAATTTTAAAAATTATTAATATCTATAAACGATAGTCCACTATCCACATTTTTGCTCAAAAAGTGATGTATAGAGGTTAATAGAGACGGTAATTGGTACCCACCAAAGAGGAGATGATTGAAATTGAGCTCCAATGGAACTTCAAAAGACAACCTAAGACTAGCTAGACAAAATGATAATGTGGTATTTGATTGGATAGAGTACCCGATCCAATAATATCAATGAAGCTACTTGGATTGACCATGGCCTCTTTCGGGCAAACCCTATAATCCACAAAGAGTTTGGTGGAAGTGACTACATGCTCCTTACATCCTACCTAAAGCTAGAATCCCAATCAGCCCCAATCAATTGGCAAGCTTTCAATGTTTGGTCAATGTGATTCGATTATCATAGGGATATTCTTCCTTAGTTTTATAGGCTTCCCACATCACAAGGGAGCACAAAACGGTTGCCAATTGCATGACTGAAAAAACCTCCATCCAATCTATCGACCGGCGAGGAAATTACTAGTGAATGTTATTAACCTTATGCCACCGATTTTTACACCCGCTTAGAAGGGTTACTTCTCAAGGAGAAAACCAATGTTTAACAAGATTTTATGTTTCACAAGGGCCAAGGGCCTTTTCGACTTGAAGTCACATTCCTAAGCTCTTGTTGGGGTTCATTTCTTGTAATCAATCCTATGGATGGAGGATCAATTGTTTATGGTTCTACCCTCTTACCCCATAACATGATTACTTTATCCCCATCTATTCACATGATACAAGACTTAATTATTGTCACCTAAGGTCTATAATTAAGTCTCTTTTTCTCGTGGTTACCTAAGACTCCAGGACATAGGGATGGGGTTTCAAGACGGCAAAAAAAAATCTTGGATTTTGGGGACAACTATTAAAATAATATATACTAGCAATCGCATGTGTACAATGCAATGTGAACGCCGAATGGTATATGTTATTAGATTTAGAAAGACAATTATTACTTTTGTAGTTGATGTTGATAAGGGGTGTGATTGACAATACTTATTTTCAATTAAAGCCCGAACAAATGTCAATATTTTTGCTACTTTTATTGAAAAGAACAAGATATCACAAAAACTTGAAATAAGATATAAAAATTTATTTAATAGATATGTATTCTACATATTCATTTATTTCTAAATTGTATTTATTAGTAAATTGTAATTATTAACAAACTTACCTAAGTTGAATTGTATTCTCGAAAATTAGATTAAATTTGACATTATGAGATGTCGTACCATGCCACCCTTATAGGATATCATAAGAATCATTTCATATTACAATTTAGCACAATCTCTAATAATTTCAAAAACAAAATATACTTTTTGTGTATCTATATTACAAAAATACTTTTCAGAAAAAAATAAAAATAAAAATTAGAAACATCTTTGGGTGAATTTTTGCTTTGTTCATAAAGAGTCGAGTGAAAGTTCATGTTCGGTTGTTTGTGGAATTTACCGTCCTTCCAGAGACATGGAAGTAGAAGCAATATCTGAGATGCGACCAATATATGGAGTAGACTTGGAGTACAATGCAATGTGAACGCCGAATGGTATATGTTATTTGATTTAGAGGGATAGTTATTACTTTTGTAGTTGATGTTGATGAGGGGTGTGATTGATAGTGTAAGTGTAGGAGTATAGATGAAACATTACATTTAAAGGTTCTATCTGTACATTTCAAATTTTTTACAAATTCATACATACACATTTGCAAATCTTATATTATGAGTGGTAGATTTTTGTGGACTATTTTATTTGAACTAAACATGAATACATGAAGACTTCCGTATATTTGCAGATTTTATATCATAAGTGGTTGCCTTTTGTGGCCAATTTTATTTGCACTAAACATGAATACATTTGATATCACTTTGGATACAAGAAGTTTGAGTAAAGTAGTAGTGGAGGTGCTATCAAAGTAGAGGGTAGTATTTACGACAAGTTGTTTTTTGTTGAGTGATAGTAGTCTTGACTCCTCCGTTCTTCTTCATAACATAATCATTGTACTCACAGTGTAGGATGTCCCACAGACTTCAATTTACCATGTAATCATAATACAACAGGTTTCCATGTGGAGAAATCAAATATCCATGCAGACTCGCAAGATTCCGATGTTTGATGCTTCTAACTCAGTTTCCAATCAAGTGCTCGGCGGCAGCCTGCAGGTAATGGACCATCAAACACTCTAGCGTGCGATCAACAATCTTGATGTAAAAGACTTTAATGTCTAACCATTTAAGGCATTTCTCGCCGCATGGGGCGCCCAAATTTGCAGAAAAATTGAATCGCTTTTAATGGCGTGAAAGATTCCTTCAGTTGACACATCATAGTTTGGAGCTAAATGTGACTATGTTCGAAGAACTCTCTGCCATGTACACAAAAACAAAATTTAAATGCATTAAAGAAAGAAAAGAAAAACCTTACTAAGTATACTCGTATTAAAGTTTTGAAAAAGAGGAGATGTGCCAGGTTTTAATGATATCTTTGCAGGTTTTGTGGTGTTATTATGAAGTCAGGGACACTAAAGAACAAATGGTAAAGAAAGAAAAAACTGTCAATCACTGGTCAATGGTCACACTATTTCTAAAAATGAAAATTGTATGTTGATATGATGTAATGCTAACTTGAATCTCTGCAACTCATTCACCGGTTGTTGTGATATTGTTAAAAACATGAATTTTAGAAAAATAAATATATTGCTAGTCGTGCATTGATGAGAAGCATTTTTTGGAGTTTCATGAAATTACATTACTGTGTTTAAATAGTGGGTCTATTACCAGTGGTTTAAAGTTAATATAGCTTATGCGGTCCCTTTTCCATTCTTCTTGTTTCATTGTGTGTTTCCCATTGCAAGATTTTGGTAAACAAACTTGAACTTATGTTGTCTAAATATTATGAGAATTGAACAGGGTATTTGAGCTTGCCCTTGCCTAGGAAGCTCCAACACATTAAAACCTTAATGAGAGCAAATGACATCCACACGATTTTCATTTTGAGCTCTTTAAAAATATAATGCAAGGATGTGATAGGAAATTAAGAGTAGTGGAACAACTTCCTACGCTAATATTTGAGGAGAGATATTATGCAAAACTTTCAACATAGTAAAATAGCTACGAAATATCATCAAAATATTCATAAAAAACATAAACACCATATATACGTGGGGAAAATCCTTTCGATAAAAACCCCACACTCCAAAAAGCCCACTCAATGTATTTCAAATCTAATAACAAGATTACATACACTTGCGAGCAAGTTTCTTTGAGAGTATCACCAAAAACAATTCTAGGAGAATTAAAACTCACTACAATTGCTTCTCCAAGCCTTCATTTATAGACCTCCGGTTATACAAGAAACCATCTATGGTTTACAAAACCATGTACCAAACCTCTCATGAGGTGGATAGCATTAAAGAGAAAGATTTCGGTCTAAAATTAGGCTCCCACGTCCACAATATTCTCCCTATTTTTGACCCTTACAGATGTCATAAAATCTATCATAATATCTCTAAAAATAGTCCTTCCATGATATACTATCATATGGGAATCTTTTGACAACTCCTGTTTCTTTTTTAGAGCCTAGAAAATGTGAAACGGTTGTAGGAAAATCTTAAATGAATAAACAAAACAAGGTTGAGACACCTTATTTCCAATAATCTTCCACTTGTTGAATACCTTGCAAGGGCCAAGGGAAAGATACCATCATGGATCAACTTCTAGGGGCCAGAGGCCCATAGATTCGAACACCACCTAAATTTCGTTGTGCTCATAGCCTTAGTTAATGCATCTCTGCAACATTCAGCAATCGTCCCTACCTTTTCCAAGCTTTCACCCTTCCATCCTCGACCATATCTCTCACGAAGTGATACTAAACATCAATGTGTTTGGTCCTAGCATGAAAATTTGGGTTCTTCGCAAGGCAGCTTATGCTCTGACTATCACAGTATATTGTAACTACACCTTGTTTTAATCCAATATCTGAACACAAACGCTTCAGCCAAATGGATTCTTTACAGGCATGAGTAGCTGCCATGTACTCTGCCTCAATAGTGGACAAAGTGACCACAGCTTGTTGCTTGCTCATCCAACTAATTGCACCACCATTAAGAGTAAACATATATGCCTTTGGTGGATCTACTGCTATCAACATCACCGACCCAATCTAAATCCACAAAACCATGAATACGTAGGGAATGTTGATCTCCTCTTCCATGAAAACATATAGAGTACTCTGATGTACCCCACAAATATCTGAAGACCCTCTTAACTGCATCCCAATGCACTCTTCCAAGATTAGACATAAAACGAGAAAGAACTCCCACTGCTTGGGCAATGTCAGTGTCAGTACAAAACCATAACATACATTAAGCTTCCAACTGCACTCTAATAAGGCACTCTGCTCATTTCTTCCATCTCCGATGGGGATGAAGGACATTGTGAAATGGAGAGCTTCATTCCCAAAGTAACAGGAACACAAAGTGGTTTACAATCCTGCATGTTGAACCTTTGCAAAACAGAACAAACATACTTACTCTGGCCAAGCCATAGCTTTATGTTCTCATGATCTCTTCTAATCTCCATCCCAAGTATGTGTTTTGCTACACCAAGATCTTTCATTTCAAATTTCGCAAAGAGCTGAGATTTCAATTCTGCAATCAAACCTTTGCCTTTCCTAATAAACAAAATGTCATCAACATATAAAGTAATTACCAGGAAACAATCACCATTAGATTTAAAATATACACAGTGATCAAATTTAGACCGCACAAACCCCAAACTCAACACATATGAATCAAAATTCTAGTACCACATCCTAGGACTTTGTTTAAGGCCATACAGGGATTTCTTTAACTTACAAACCATATTGCTTTTACCTTTCACCATGTAGTGCTCTGGCTGTTTCATATAGATTTCTTCCTCCAAGTCACCATGAAGGAAAGTAGTTTTCACATCCATTTGTTCAACCTCTAGGTCATATGCTACTGCAATAGATAATAAAAATTGAATGGATGTCATTTTAGCAACAGGAGAGAATATCTCACCATAATCAATACCCTCAACTTGAGAGTAACCCTTCGCAACCAATCGTGCTTTATACTTTTCAACATTTCCATCTGAACCAATCTTTTTCTTAAACACCCATTTACATCCAATAGGTTTCCGACCTTCAGGAAATGGTACAAGGTCCCATGTATCATTCTTTTTAAGGGATGCCATCTCTTCATCCATGGCTATTTGCCAGGACTTTGCATCATTCATACCCAAAGCCTCTTGTTTAGATCTTGGTTCATCAATGTTAGTACTCAAAGCAAATAATACACTTCCAATCATTAGGCGAATACCCATACCTTTCAGGTGGTTGCCTTTGCCTTGTAGAATTTTGAACAAGCTAAGGTGGAGATTCTCCCACTTCTTCCTCTTCTTATTCCTCTTCTCGAATATTCGAGCTTGGTGACCTCTCCTCAACTTCTTGTCTATTTTGGGGTCTTGATTTAACTTTCTCGGGTGTAGAAGGAAGTTAAACCACATCCTTTTTTTGTTCATTTTCTTTATGTTGTTCTGATGAAAATTAATAGGGAAAGATTTAATCTCTCTAAAAATAACACTTCTAGAGTATATTACCTTTTGTGTAACATGGTCCCAAAGCTTATATCCTTTCACACCATAGCCATATCCGATGAAGATACATTTGATAGCCTTAGAATCCAACTTTGTTCTCTTCTCCTTAGGCACATGTGCATATGCCTCACAGCCAAAAATCTTAGATGTCTAATTGAAGGATTTTTCCCCGACCACGCCTCCATTGGTGTTTTATCAACAAACACTGATATAGGAGATCTATTTATCAAATAGCAAGCAGTGGTAACAGCTTCAGCCCAAAACCTCTTTTCTAGACCAGCTCCAATAAGCATGCTCCTAGCCTTCTCCATCAATGTTCTATTCATTCTTTCTGCAACTCCATTCTACTCCGGAGAATACGAAGTTGTCTTTTGTCTTTTAATCCCATAATCTGTACAAAATCTGTCAAAGTCTGCAGAACAGTACTCACCGCCATTATCAGATCTCAAACACTTAATTTTCTTCCTAGTTTGAGTTTCAACCATAGCCTTAAATTCCTTGAAATGACTAAAAACTTCAGATTTACTCTTTAAAAAATATACCCATGTTCTCCTACTAAAATCATCAATGAAAGTAACATAATAAACTGATTTAGCAATAGAAGCAACCTTAACAGGACCAAATACATCCGAATGGATTAGATCCAAGATACATGAAGACTTATGAGTAGACGAGTAAAAGCGGAACGCGTTCCGTTTGCCATAAAAACAATGTTCACGGAAATCAAACTCTAGATTGCAATCATTCAACCCTCAACGAGGTTCTTATTTTTCGGGGCTTTAAAACCCTTCTCTCCAATGTGGCCAAGCCTTTGGTACCATAACATGGTCTTCTCTACGGGTAATTTTGATTCGGTAGATAGAGCACCCTTGGGTGCCGAGAAGCCACGACCATCCGCCAAGAGGAAACCCTCTCCTTTTCAGCGAAATAGTTACTAGCTTAGTTTTATCCGAAGTACTATTGCACTCAACCATGCATGCATCAAGTTGGTACAATGTACCCAATCTACTTCCTCTTGCTTTATCACCATAGCACCTCTCACCATTTTCATACACGCTTGAGAAAAGCGTACATGCACACCCGCATCTATTAGCTTCATTAACGGATAATAAATTTCTTGTTAGTCCTGGGATATGCAAGACACCATCAAATCTTCTAATTCTACCATCATAAAATTTCACCTAAATACTACCATGACCAACAATTTCAAGGAAAGAATTATCACCCAAATACACCTTACCACCATCATAGTTTTCATACTTACTAAACCAATATTTGTTAGGAGTCATGTGGAAAGATGCACTTGAGTCTATCAACCATGCATTATCACTTGCACGAGTGGCCAAATCTGCAATAAAGGCATCTCCATCTTCTTTTTCGGACTCAGAATCAGAATCATGCTTCTTCTTTTTCTTTTTCTTTTCTTCTTTGCATTCCCTTGAAAGTGTCTAGATTTGCAAATGTGAACGCCAGACGGTATATGTTATTTGTTTTAGAGGTATATTTATTACTTTTGTAGTAGATGGTGATTAGGGGTGTGATTGATTTCGTAAGTGTAACTTAATGTGAAGGTTGTTTCTACTTTTCAAACTTGTTAACCCTTTTCAATAGTTAATTTATGTTGAAGTTGATGTTGTATGTATTTTATTCGGGTTTATTGTGTTAGTTGTGCATCGGTTGTTCGGTTGGTGTTTTGTTGGGAAATTATTTATTGTACAGTTGATAATGTGTGTGATTGATAGTTGTAGTGTAGGAATTGAGTTGAAACATTAGATTGAAATTTTGTATGTGTACATTTTTTTTTCTCTGCATTCAACTTTGTACATTTAAAGTTTCATATCATATTTCACAATATATAATAAAAGTAGATCTGTGTGCACATAATGAGACATGTATACATTTGCATTTTTATATCATGTATAGTATCCTTTAGTGGGATTTTTTAGCTTGAGTAAACATGATTACATTTGATACCCTTGGCAGCAAATGTCGCTTTGGATAGAATAAGTGTTTAGTATAGTAGTAGCGGGGGTGCTATCAAAGCAGAGGCTATCTTTTACGATAGGCTGAGTGACAGTAGTCTTGCTTCCTCCTTCCTTCTTGCTCGAAGTGTTGTTACGTACACCATTTTTGAGTATCTCTCGAATGAAAAAGCAGGTGAAATACAGATTTGCAAGCGAGGGAACTCTGGAGAAAGCTGTGAATGTAAGACCCTGCCTTTCAGTGGTTCCAATGTCGACGGTTGCTCTGTGTAAAGTAAGTCCCTGTGACTTGTGGATAGTTAATCCCCAGGCCATTTTAATTGGCAATTGTCTTCGATTCCCTCTCGAAATAGGGGGTATGGGAATATGTAACGGGTTGCTGGGATCCCAACATGGGCCATTGTATCTATCAAATTTGACAACAACAAATAAAGGTAATGCTGGTGGTTGCATTGATGTGTCGTAGACAATGTCGGTGATAGTTCCTGTGGCCCCATTCACGAGGCCTGCGTCAACCCATAGATTTGCAATAAGCATGATTTTTTGTTGTTTGCATAGCAGAACTTTGTGTTCCAATCCGATCATCATCGAGTTTCTGGTCCAGCTTCTGTTACTTTCAAAGATGGATTGGGCGATCGGAACGTTCAATGCCTTTAACATTTGTAGGTTGTGGGAGTCGACTTGATCATTTTTGCAAACAAATGTGGTGCATCCTTAAAATTTTGAGCTCTTGCTAAGTTAGGTATGTGTCATGCGAGACATTAAGATTTTCAATCCTCGGTTAGAGGGGTTGAATCTCGCATGTGGAGCAAGAAATTTCGGAATGAAACTTGTGCATTGGTTGTTCCTTGTTGCCAAAATATTGTTTGTAATGTAATGGAAGTCTCAAATCCCTTCCAAAGGGTTGTTCGTAGGGAATTACTTGCATAAAGAGGACTCCCAAAACCGGCGTGGTGGCCGAGGTCGCCAAGGAGGATGACTGATCTGTTTCCAAATTCGGATGTTCTCGAGTGTGGGAAAGCTTCATGGAGCCTCATCGTCAATTTTGGTTAGTAACTTTGGGCGATGAAACTCATTTCATCAATAAGAACATAATCTATCTGTTTAACCGACTCTTGAAAAGATGATAATGCGCAAAGACCTTCAAGGGTGTGAGTTCTTTGATTGGAATTCGCGAGGCTACGTGGATTGTGGATGCAAAGATGTTGAATCTTTGAAACACCGTAGGGGTGAGAAAAAGTAGAGGTGAGGGATATGTGGTTGGTGATGTGAATAAATTATGGATTTTATTTATCATAAATGATTTTCTGTGCCGCTACTCGCTCCTTGAATTATGAATCTTAGTGGAGGTAGAAGGGTTTTGTTTCTTTGAATGGTGTAGTATGGTATCAAGAGCTATTTGTTGTTCCTGGAGATAAAGGAAGTGTGGAAGATGGTGGTGTGGCTTTGTATGTTGTTGTTAAGTATGTCTCGCCTTCTCTCTTTCAATGAATGATGAACCGATTTATCTCGTAATTCATGCGAACGCGTCATGTATGTTCCAATTATGTTGTGTCGAAATCTCGTTTCCCCAACATGTCAAGACCGCTATACTAGACCCGTGTTGTTTCCCGTGTGAAGTTGTGTAAAGACTGCCATTCTTGCAATGGTTCATGTTGAATACTACATTCGGGCTCGTAGTCCGAACTAACATCCGTAATGTGTCCCGTGTCTGTGCGTTACGCATAAAACATGCCACGATCAGAGTTGTGCTTGAACATGTCCCAAGTGCCGTTGATGTCATGTGGGGTTGCTCCAAATTCTGATGCAATATTTCTGAAAGGCTTGTATAAAAGGAGTTATGACCAATAGAAAAGGTCATACGACATTGAATCCTGAGCTGGGACATCCACAAATCTCGGGTGGACCCGAACAATTGCGTGTATCGTTCGCTTTTTCCATTTATCACCTTTACGATTCTTGTTGTAGCTCCAATCTCGAGCAACTTGAATAAGTGGTAGGTGTTCCATGATTGTTGGACGAACTTTATATGCATCCAAGAAAGCGGATGTTTGTTCTGCATCAGCGTCACTTTCAACGACACGTCTCAGAATTTTTTTCCCAACATTTAATGATACAAATGGATGACTGCACATAACAAGTGGCATTTTTTGCAACATGTGGCATGTTTCTTGTGTGCTTATGTCATGTTCGACAATGCTTTCTGTGAGCATTTTACCTCGCGACTCTATTTTTCAAATTGCTATCAATATGAAGATCAAATTCCAAGGCCAGGAGCAAGTTTCACCGCTCGAATGTCATCATTCTCGATATCGGGACAAGTGAAGTTCGTCACACTGGACTTCGAGAGATTTCGGACTAGGATGACAGACTCGAACCCCTCTCCTATGGCACAAATGATTCACGATAGTGGCTTGGCATTCACCGCTGGTTTCCCAATCTTAGTGCAATGTGCAGATACGGTACTCACTGCGGTGCTCATTTCAATCCCGACTCGAGCGAACTAACAAATGTGCATGGGGAGCTCATTGCCAAGCTCGATGCTGCCGCCATTAGCACTACCCTAAGGATTCCTGAAATGGACAATTCTATAGTAATATCTCAGAACCAGCACACAGCACTCTTCGACCGGAAAGTGAAAATACAAGGCATGGGTGGCGAAGTCTTGGCTTAAAACCCTAAAAAGGGGGCGTCCTGTCTCATCCAAAGCTCTGCTTTCGTGCCGATTTCAATGAGGAGCTATCATATTTTATAATCTTATTAGCTCGGGTCATGGGCTTACCCTCTACCAACGAATTCCATTTCTGGATGTGCCCACTTATCAACATGGTGTGCGAAGGAACTCAGAATATCATCCGGGAAGAAATCATCAGCATGAACTTAGCGGAGCAACTCGTCCAATGTACAAAAACAAGAAGTTTTACATGACTTCATATCGATGTACACCCTAAGCAGATCAAGGCAATGGTTTGGATTCACATACATTGATGCTCATAAAGGTGACCCTATATATGCCTACGCCCTCAATTCACCATGGACACTAACAATCGCAACTTCGGGAGGGTGAATGATGCTTTCACTATGTACATTGTAAGGCTTATGGAAAGTGACACCGTAAGGAGGTTCTCGATGAAACCATGAGCCTAATAGCAAAGTACGGTGCTTACTTCATCCAATTCAAAAATTCTCCTATATCAAATTTAGAGGCTATGAGAGCACCCCTCTTAATCTCCTATGTTCTAGAATGATAAAATGGCCTTGATAGAAATATGCGAGTGCAATTGGACAAGTTACACTAACTCGGGGATAAGAAAATCACCGGCCTACACTTCCCTATATCTTTGGGAAACTACACCTACAAGACGACTCTAGATGCACGAACATAGAGAGAGCCCTGCTCCCATCATTGTCCATTTCTTCGTGCCAAGAACTTGTTTTGACTTGAAGAAATTTATCGAGCAGTAACCTCGAATCAATTACCATCATAGAGCGGATACACAAAGACTATTGGGTCCGATTGTCTTGATGATCTTGAGTTAAGGAGGACACATTATGGCAGTTTTCTCTCCAACTGATTCAAGAGCTAAACTTGTATCAAGTTCCCCGAAGGGCTTCGGATGATAATTCCGATCTGTTTTCTTATGAATATGACACCTTGATCGACACACTCCTTGGAGGATTTGGATTGGTTCAAAAGGAGAAGGATGATCTGGCTAAAATCTTAGCCCCTGTCTTAGTAAGAACCAAAATCTGGTTTGATATGAGAGTTCGTGAGCTTAGAAGGCATTCAGGAGAATCCTCCTCCAAGGATACTTCAACACCAAGAAAGGAGGCATTGTCACCCAGTTTAGAAGTACCTGTATAGACCCCTCCTACCTCGTCAACTAAAGGTCCTACATCCTCCACTCCTTCCTCATCATCCCAAGTATATCAGAAGAAAATCAAGGAAGTAAAGAAGGAGCATGTTGAAGAAGATCCCATGATGAAGCATTCGAATTTCCCTCAGGTCCAAAGACCATTATTGTTCTTAGTGAAAGCAAAGAGAGTGAAGTGCCGCCTCTCGTAAGTGCTCCGTGAAGCCCCAACGGATAAAGAGAAAGAAGTCCAAAGCATTGAGCTTCTGAACGCCATTGACTCCTCTGTGCTGTGGCCCCAGAGCACCCCACTCATATCTCAACCGGAGGCAACAACAAAGGCACACTTTGAGTGCAATGAGTTCTCTTTCTCTCGGTCCTCTTGCCCCGCCTTCTTCTTCCTCCTCCTCTTTTGCATGGGTACAACCTTTCGTTGATAGTAGGAAGAGAAAGTCTTCCTCTCAAATCTCGGGACCCAACTTTGATCTGTGGTGGCCTTATTGGGTACTACCCCTCCTACTCCTGCCAAGAAGGCCAGGACCACCTCACAAATAGTATCCGATGCTCAGGGCCAGAAATTCCTTGAGATAGCCAAGCCCAAGGTTGATAAGCTAGAATAGGATTTACAGTGCGCCCGATCTGAGCTCTCGAGGATCCTTATGGGAGAGTCCACCTGAAGGTGAGATTAACAATCTTCAAGAAACAATCACCAGTTCATTGGGAGGGTGGAAAAGGGTAACAAACTATAGAGCAACCGGAAGAGCAGTGCTCAGTTCTTGCAGGTTTCATCAAGTCACTTATGTCCAAAGATAAAGTTTTAGACCCTACCCCATCGACTACTTTTCCACCACCTGTGATCCTCAGCCAAGATGAAGTCCAGAGTATCAAAGATATACACAAGTATTCCATCTATGGAAGGGATATGGAGGCCATGGTGGATGATATGCTCATCATAGGGTTGAATTTCATTAGTGAAGCCTTCAAACTCAATGACAAGGTAAATAATCTCTGACAGAAATTATCCTCCACCATTGAAATATAGATAAAGAGCTCAAACTCTAGAGCAATTGTATAGTAGACCTTCACCTTATGGGACAGGATGATGAAAATATTTTAATGGAAAGCAAGGTCTTCGATGATGCAAAAGATAACTTGTCAAAATCATGGGTATACAGTGTGGAATGGAAAATCAAGGTGCTGGAGGAAGCTCGGGAGAATTGAGAAAACCAAGGCGTAAGGGTGAGGCCTTCAAGAATTTGGTGGTATCTGCTTTCAAGGATATACATTGCCACCTCCATGATGAGACCTTTGGTGTGCCCCTCTCCTTGTAAGAAATCAAAACTCAATTAAGAGCTTTTGTCAAAGATAATTTGTTCAAAGAGGATTCTGTCTCCAAGGAAAAGATGAAGGAGATCTGCTCTCTCCAGTCTGCTATTGAAGAAGCAAATAAATATTATCATACACACGTCGAATTCGACAAAGAGATGGAGAAGTGCCTCGGATTTTGGACCCAGTCCACTACCAACACATCGGTCCCACGTGGCAGAGACATAGCAGAGGCGTTAAAAAGGTTTAGACAACGGATCCTCAAATCAGTGGGCCCCTCTCAATCATGAACACTTGTCTTCTTGTCATGAATTTTCTCCCTTCTTTGTTTCCTCATCTCGGATTTATTGTAATTAGTTAGGGTTTTGCGTTAAGCAACCCTTTAACTAAACATTATTTAAAAAGTAGTTACCAAGAGTAATTGATTTGTAAAACTATATAGTGGTCTCTCTTCGCCATTTTGAGGGGGAACTTGGCTTATTTTTGAAAGTGTAATAAATGGTAAAGCAATCAATACAAAAGGATCTTATTTCTTTGTTCATCTGATTCTTTTATTCGCAAGCTATCTGTTGAATATTGTTAGATCATTTGTCTACATTATCTTTGAGAAGCTTTGTATTCTTGTAGATGTTATTTATGGAACTCGCGTGTCCTTTCAAATTTCATCTTATTAATTTGAGTACAAATGATCTTATTCCAATTGCTATATTCTCGCATGCATAAGGAATTATTTTTTCATCTATAATTCTAGAGAATGCTTTTCTGCTCATTTCCACATCTTCATTCCTCTGTACTTTTGTGATTGATGATCTATTAAAAACGGTTTCATGATATCCAAGTTCCGTAGTAAAACTATGCTCTATACATATGTAAATAAGTTTTTCTTTTGAATAAGGGAACCTCTCCCACTAAAGAGGAGGGACTTCTTGTCCTCACCGTTGTTCTTATTGAAGTCCTTTTACGACCAACGCTTTTGGTGACTCACTGGGAAATCGTTTTTTCGACGTATTCCGCCCATAATCATTTATCAATCTTCCTTTGATCTGGCGACTCCACGTTTTACTCGTGGGAGAAGGGCCCGTGGTATTGAATATTCTCAGTTTTAGCTTTTGGAACAACAGAGTTTTCCCTTCCCTTCAATAGGAAGAAATAGAAAATATCGCTCAACAAGCACTCCTCCTGTCAAAATAGAACCCCTACGAGTGGTATTCCTTCATAAAGAACTCGAGTCCTAATCTCTCGAGCTTTGATTCTTGTTGGTGTTTTAGTTCCCCTTCAAGCCATTTTTCCAATAATGGCGGTATCATTACTGCTGGGGCCATTGTGTTGGGCCTCTCTCCCTTCCTCAACCTTTGCATGAATTACCCAGAGGTAACCTAAGAACTTTCCCAAATTCAAAGGGGTGATGGTAAGGTTCACCCCGATGAGCATATCGCGGCCTTCATAGTTGCATGTGAAGTTCGGTGTTGAACATGAAGATGTCTCGCAAGGCTTTTTGTTGAGACTTTACAAGATAATGCAGCTGATTGGTTCTATCACCTTCCAGCCGGAGCTATCACTAGCTGGAACACAATGAGAGCAAGGTTTGAGAATCATTTTAAACTCGCGCGAAGACGTGCATGATTTACTAGCCCAAATTTCTCAAATAAAGAAGGAATCACAAGAACCCATGAGAGAATTTATAGCTCGATTTAACAAGTTGATTAACAAAATCCCGCAAGACACTCAACCTGTCGATCAAATCCAAAAATGCTTCTTCCTGAATGCCCAATTGCCTAAAGTTAGTTATGCATTAAGAAGAACTAATCTTCTGCAAATATCGATGAGGATCAAACTCTTGTTGTTAGTGTCAAGATGATTTAATCATGTCGGGGAAGTTGAGAAGAGATCCTTCTAAATCTAGGTCTTCTTCTTCTTCCTCTTCCACTCCTGGGCCTAATACTAATCCATTAGTACAAAAACTTCCAAATGATCTCATCGCCATTAAGAAACAATTGGCCTAGCACGCCCTTATGCGAGATGTTCTAAGGAGGAATTTTCAGCCTAGAAATCATTTGCCTACTTCTCGATACAAGGCTAGTACTTGAAGAACCACCTATTAAAGTCCTTATTAACGCAACTGCGAATTTGAAGAGCCGAGGATGAAGAGGTTAGTGAAGTTTGTGAAGAATTTGTCGAAGAAGTCGATGAAGAAGTAGAAGAGCTTGAGGGATCTCGAGTTAATTTATTCACTACTAAGGTGTTGATGAAGGAGACAATTATGACGATGTAGTAATGACATGAATAGCGAATCATACGCTGTTGTCATGACTCGAGAGTAGACAAACAAAAAGGAGAAAGTGATGCAGCCCACCAAAAGATCCAAGGAGCAAACTGATGACTATCCCTATAATTGCAAAAAGAGGATCTCCTATCCCCATTACGTCCACATCAAAGGTGAGTCCTCACACCCTGCTACTAAAGTTACTTCTTTTTCAACTCCTAAGACCGATAAGCCTAGGGTTCCAAGCGAGGATAACTCGTCCACTTCTGGGTCTTTCGATATCATTGATCACCTGAAAAAAGACCAAGGTTCAAATCTCAGAGGTTGAGTACTATCAAACCCACCCCAAGGCTTTTGCTAAAATGGTTCACTTTGTTAATTCCCATCCCAAACTACCTCTAAAGGCCTCTTACCCACTCCATCTTCTCGCACCACAACCCAATCTGCAGCCTCTGTCACCTCACCTAATGACAAGATTAAACCATTCTATGTAACCCTCCTTATAGCTGGCCATAGACTCAACAACTGCGTCATAGACTCAGGAGCCTCAGACAATGTGATGCCTGCCAAAGTAGCCCATGCCTTAGGCCTAACTCTCACATGCACTTATGGGTCTTATTATTCTATGGAAAGTAAGGAAGTACCCCTAGTCGGAAGAATTAAGGATGCACAAGTAGCTTTTGTTGCTTTTCCTGAGAAGAAGGTTTTGGCCACTATCCTAGTAGCAGACATTCCTCCTTCATATGGAATGCTGCTAAGTAGGAACTTCTGTAAAGATGTGGGAGGAGAAATTCAAATGGATTGGTCACATGCCCTCATACCTGTTAATGGGAAAATGAAGAAGTTGTTTCCTGAGAAGCAGTCTGAGTATATCGTACAAAAAACAGATGATCCCAAAGCACAAATACTTTATGAGGATATGGGGCATGACAACTATATGATTATGTCTCTTGAGGAGATCCAACTTCCCAAAATATCACTTAAGGATCCTAATGGTGTTTGGATATTAGAGTTTGACGGAAGTTGTTCCTCAGCTGGTTTTGGAGCCGGTGTAGTATTAGTGTCTCCTGAGGGAAAGGTTTGTCCTTTCTCATTCAAGTTACAATTTGAAAATACTAATAATACAGAAGAGTATGAAGCTCTCTTTCTTGGGCTTCATGTGGCAAAAGAAAAGGGTGTCAAGAATATTTTAGCTCGCGGAGACGCGAGCTAATTGTTAAGCAAGTTAGAAAGCTTTTCTAGGTAAAGAATAGAAGGTTGAAACATTACAGAATTAGATGTGGGACTCCATCGAATTTCTTGACGCCTTCTCCATCGAGCAAAGGTGCTAGGAGAAGAACACCAGGGATGATTCACTAGTAGTCTCGGGGTCATTCAGCGATACCTCATCTTGACTTCTCTCAAGATAGGTTTACCATTGAAATGATCCATAGGCCCAGTGTACCTGATAATGCAAGTAACTGGAAAGTTTTCAATGATGATCAGCATTTGCTTTCTTTCTTAGAACTCAGGGATAACTTTGAACAATTGTACTTTGAAGGAAGTGACAATTTACCTCGTGAAAGTGTGCCTTCCAATAAAGAAGATGTCAATGAAGAAGAGATGGATCAAGATGGGTGTATCAAACTCAAAGGGAACAAGATTCCAAAGGGACTGGTGAGTTTAGAAGAATTGTTTGACAAGCATGACAGGTATGTGAAGTCTAAAGCTTCTACTGGATCACAACAATCAATTGAGTATGATAAAACTAATATTGGGAGTTCCATTGACCCTAAACTCGTGAACATTGGGAAATGTTGCACGCCGGAAGAAAAGAAGAAAGTAATTAATCTTTTAAGGGAGTATAAAGATGTTCTTGCTTATTCTTATGAGGATCTAAAAGATTTTCAACCCAAGGAGATGCAACATTTCATCCCTCTCAAACCGGGATTAAGCCTTTCAGGCAGAAGCAAAGGCAATACAATCCTAAGATAGCTGACACCATCTTTCAAGAAATACAAAAGTTATTAAAATCCAAAATCATTTTTCCTATCCACCATTCAACATGGATTTCCAACATTGTGCCTGTTAGAAAGAAAATGGTGAGATTCGTATCTTTGTTGACTTCAGAAATCTGAATCAAGCTTCTTTAAAGGACAACTATCCTTTGCCCATGATAGATCAAGTCTTGCAAGTTGTAACGGGATCTGAAATGTTGTCTATGCTCGATGGCTTCTCAGGATATAATCAGGTAGAAGTTAATACCGCAGATCAACACAAGATGACCTTCACTACCCCTTGGGGTACCTTTGCCTACAAAAGGATGCCTTTTGGGCTCATTAATGCCGGTGCCACTTTCCAAAGAGCTATGGACTTGGCCTTTGGAAGTTTAAAAGGGAAGTGTATTGTCGTGTACCTTGATGACTTGACTGTATTTTCTAAAGTAAGGGTAGATCATTTTCAGCACCTGGAAACGGTTCTTTTGAAATGTAGAAAACATGGGATCTCTTTAAATCCTAAGAAATCATTTTTGTGTCACGAGGAAAAATTGGGGCATGTTGTCTCTAAAGACGATATAAAAATTGATCTGAGCGAGTTCAAGCTATTCAAACAGATTCCCCTTCCAACAATGAAGGGAGTGCATTCTTTCTTTGGTAAGATTAACTTCTGAGAAGATTCATCCCCGATTTCACAGAGCTAACCTTGAATATCTCTCAAACGATGAAGGGAAACAGAGTTTGGCCGGTCTCCTGAAGGTAAAGAAGCCTTTGAAGGTATTAAAAGGGCTATTGCTAAAACTCCAGTCTTAGCATGTACATATTTTAGTAAAGATTTTATTATGTATTGCTATGCCACGATAATACCCTAATATTGCTTTTGACTCAAGAAGATTTTAATAATCACGAACTCCCAATTGCATTTATGAGCTACATTCTAAAAATCATGAGTTAAAATACACCATAATGGAGAAACATGCTTTCAGCGGTGGTTAAAGTATCAAGGCTTTCGTTTTACATTCTTAACTCTCACTCCACAGTATTTGTACCTGATACAACCATCAAGTCCATTCTCACACAACAGGAGTTTGGATCCAAGAGAGGAAATTGGGTGGCCAAGGTTCAAGAATATGACATTGACATCAGACCAACCAAGCTCGTCCGTGGAAAAGGCCTGTGTGAACTCATCGCCGAGGGAGCTAGACATGAGTTACCAGAGGATAAAGTTGATCTCCCTACCGTTCTGTTTCTTGGCTCAATTGATGAATGGTATGCTGATATCACACACTTTCTCACATATGGAGAATGTCCCTCTCATTTGACTGCCAAAGAGAGGAGATTTGTTAAGCTAAGATCGACCCAATATGTGTTGTGGGAAAATGCCTTGTTTAAGCGTGGGTTAGATGGAAGATTTCTAAAATGTGTGGACAAGGAACAACAGAGGAAGCTGCTTTCGGCTTTTCATAATCAAGCATGTGGAGGGCACTACTCATCAACTGTTACTTCTCATAAGATTCTTTGTGCAGGATATTATTGGCCTACCTTGTTCAAGGATGCATCAAAGTGGATTGATAAATGCGAAGCTTGTCAAACCTTTGTGGGTAGACCCAAGTTGGCTTCTTTGCCCCTTAAACCAGTTGTGATCGAAGAGCCTTTTCAACAATGGGGTTTAGATTTCATTGGAACACTTAATCCCTCTTCTAGTGTTGGTCACACCCACGTATTGATTGCATACAAATTATTTTACTAAATGGGTAGAAGCCATTCCAAAGAAGAGTACCACTTGAAGTAGTATGCGCTTTTATTAAAGAAAACATCTTGGTGAGGTTTGGTGTGCCAAACAAGATCGTGACAGATAATGCTTCAAATTGCTCTTCAACTTTGAAATGATGGATTTTTGTTATGGATATGGCATCTCCCTGGCTCACTCCTCGATTATTATCCTCGGGAAATGGACAAGCGAGATCGACAAACAAAAATATGGTGGCTATAATAAGGAAATTAGTTAATGAATCTCGTAGGAACTGGCACAAGAAACTCTATGATGCTCTTTGGGTAGATAGGGTCACACCTAAAAGAGTCATTGGGATGTCTCCTTTTCGGGTAGTATATGGAGTGGAAGCTCAATTGCATGTAACAAGTGGAACTACCACCTTGCATTTAATGAAGGCAATTGAAGACACGCTTTAAATGATTCTTTCGATAAAAGGATCATGTACCTTCACAAATGAATGAGGACAGGTTGAAGGTCGCTGATAGAATATCTGCTCACCAACAAAAAGTAAAGGCCTTGTTTGATAAAAAAGCCAGATCCAGGGATTTCAAAGTTGGAGACATTGTTTTGTTGTGGGATAAAAGGCATGAACCTCGTGGCAGCCATGGCAAGTTTGATTCTCTTTGGCTCGGACCTTTCAAGATTAGGCACTTTGTTGGTGAGAATTCTTTTTACCTTGATTATATGGATGGTTCTTCCCTCCCACTTCCTTATAGTGGGCAGTACCTGAAACTTTTTAAGTCATAGGTGATTAGGTAGTCCTTTGTATATTCTATATAGCGTGTGCGTGTGTTTCCCCTTCTTCTTGTTTTTGTTGTGTTCCTTGTTTTGGTGTGTTATCTTTTGTATTGGTTTGCTTTTGACTCCATGGCCCAATGAATAAGGCTCTAATTTTCTTCCCTAAATTTTTCTCGAGAGTTCTTGCCTTGTCTCATTTCTTTAGACTTTAGCCAAGTCATCCCTAGAAGGAGCCAACTATTGTCCTCTCAAAATTCTCCGTCTTTTGAGAAGTGCAAAATTAAATTTTTTTGAGTTAATGCCTTTTCTGTTGTTCTGGTAAAGGGAAAAGTCGAGAAGTCGGAAAAACTACGCCTTTTTGAGTCATTTTGTGCAAATTGCGGATTCAATCGGACATTTTTGTCCCAGTGATTTCCCAAGTTCATTCGGGCTCCTGTTCTCACCGATCGACCACTTTACTCGAAAATTTGTTTTCTCGCGGTCCTCGCTGAACTTTTGCTCCAAATAACACAAGTTAGCTCGGGCTTAATGTTCTCCTTTCACCCGCTTGCCGCATCGCGCACTTCACGTACTTTCGTCCCTCATGTCCTAAAAACATTTGTCATCCTTTTCCCGTCGCCCGTCAGTAAGTCGCTCTTTCGCGTCCGCATGTCCCAAATGAACCAAAGGCCATCTGGGCTAATTTTTCCCACTCTTCCCGAATATCTTGCTTTTTAAGTTGGTAGATGCATATTTAATGCACATTTATTATATTTCTCTCTCTAAACAATTATTTAATAAGTGCCCTCCTACGCATTTTTGCACACACTGCTTTCTATCAATTGCTCATACCTCGCAATCAAAATTTTTGTGCTCATACCCATTCCCCTGCAATTTCATCAAGAGTTTAGCTTTCGCGACTCTTTTTCGAATTCTATCAACATGAAGATCAAATTTCAAGGTCAGGAGCAAGTTTCACCGCTCGAGTCTGCCGTTCCCGATATCGGGATAGTGAAGTTCGTCACCTGGACTTCGGAGATTTCTGGACTAGGATGACAGACTCGAACCCCTCTCCTATGGCACAAATGATTCACGATAGTGGCTTGGCATTCGCCGCTGGTTTCCCAATCTCAGTACAATGTGCAGATACGGTACTCGCCTGCGGTGCTCATTTCAATCCCGACTCGAGCGAACTAACGAATGTGCATGGGGAGCTCATTGCACAACACATCGGTCCCACGTGGTAGAGACATAGCAGAGGCGTTAAAAAGTTTTAGACAGATGGATCCTCAAATCAGTGGGCCCTTCTCAATCATGAACACTTGTCTTCTTCTCCTAACTTTTCTCCCTTCTTTCTTTCCTCATCTCGGATTTATTGTAATTAGTTGGGGTTTTGCGTTAAGCAACCCTTTAACTAAACATTATTTAAAAAGGTAGTTACCAAGAGTAACTGATTTGTAAAACTATATAGTGGCCTCTCTTCGCCATTTTGAGGGGGAACTTGGCTTATTTTTGAAAGTGTAAGAAATAGTAAAGCAATCAATACAAAAGGATCTTCTTTCTTTGTTCATCTGATTCTTTTATTCGCAAGCTATCTGTTGAATATTGTTAGATCATTTGTCTACATTATGCTGAGAAGCTTTGTATTCTTGTAGATGTTATTTATGGAACTGTGTCTTTTCAAATTTCATCTTATTAATTCGAGTACAAATGATCTTATTCCAATTCGCTATATTCTGGCACGCATAAGGAATTATTTTGTCATCTATAATTCTGGAGAATGCTTTTCTGCTCATTTCCACGTCTTCATTCCTCTGTACTTTTGTGATTGATGATCTATTAAAAACGCTTTCATGATATCCAAGTTCCGTAGTAAAACTATGCTCTGTACATATGTAAATAAGTTTTGCTTTTGAATAAGGGAACCTCTCCCACTAAAGAGGAGGGACTTCTTGTCCCTTGACTGTTGTTCTTCTTGAAGTCCTTTTGACGACCAACACCATTCAACAATTATTTTTATATGTTTCTATCTAAATATTCACTCTTGCTTTAGTGTAAGTTTTCATTTTTAAAAATGAAACACCACTGCTTTTTCTTAAAATTCTTCTCTTTCGTGAGGTAATTATTTTCAAATTGTGGATGACCCCACACACACGTATATAAAAGCTTTTTAATTTTTAAATTTACTTATATGTTTGAAATTTTCTAGTTTCTATTTAAAAGCACATTTAACAATACAATACAAATTAAAATTGTAATTTTAAGTCATTTTTTCGGATAAATTTATTATTTATTATTAATATTTATTAAATTAATATTATTTATATTTTTTGTTTATAAATTTTGAATAAATTACAAAATATAGAATTGTGAATAGTTAAAAACAAGTCTTATTCTTGTAATGTCACCATTTTTAGGTTTGTAACAAAATCTTGATTTGTGGTAAATTCACAATTGTTAAAGTTGTTGCAAATTCACAATAATAAAAATTGTTGTAATATCAAAATTGATTAATTTTTGTAGTTGTGATGCTTTTGAATTGTGGTAGTTGCCACAACTTTTCTACAATTTAGTTCTTCTACAAAAATTTTGTGGGTGGAGTCCACAAAATCGGATTCACAATATTCTCTTATCTATCCACAAAGAAATTGTAGAAATATTGTGAGCACAGGGTATGTTATCTTGTAGTGATTCTTTTTTTTCTTTCCTCTTATACCTTAGTGTTTTACTTGGCAAAGACATTCTTTTAGGAGACAACCCCAAAATTCCACACTTATTTGCCAAGATTTGACATGTTTTCATAGGGAAAATTTTGTTTTGGATATGGAAAGAACGAAATGCTTTTTTCTTTGCTAATTCTAAAGTTGATCGACAATTTTTAGTGTATAACAAGTCTATGGTTATTTCCAATGTGCTTTTGCAGATTTAAGTCCAGGCTAATAAATTTTCCCGGAGCCATCTTTAGACTCTGCCGCGGCATTGGGAATGGCCTGTGTAATGTCTCCTGAAGCCACCTTCGCCATCTCGCACTTTTCGCCGTGTGGTGGCCATCCCTTGAAGTTCGTCGTAGACGCACTCAATGGTTTTCTTTGAGATGGGCTCACCACTCTCCTCGTAGTCAACAAGGAAGGAGTGCTACGCCACCAACTCGCCAACAAGGTTGGGCTCCCCCTTGCTCGTTAGCTTAAGTGGGGCTCGTCGGTCGATCTCGAGCCACGTACCTTGGAATTTTCCATCTCCGCCCCTACCGCTTTCAAACACGTTCCTCGGTTTTATCTTGCCATTTCTTCGCATGGGCGGCGATGGACACCGAGGAGGAGAAGCCCACCGGTCTGGACATTCCAGATCTTTGGCAAGGACCTCCCCGGTTTAGCTTGGCCTAATGACCATGACCCTCCTGCTTTTGGGATGTTTGTTGCAACAACTTGATTTTGTATCTTCTATTTTGATGTATTCCTATGTGTTGCCTAGTGTTTTTGTCACTTTTCTAGGCTTGGCCTAACTTGTTTGTGGTTTTGGGGCATGCTCTGATACCACCTACTTTTTTGTTGAAAGCTATTTTATATTTTATTGAATTAATAAAATATAAGATCCCTTTTCATCCCAAAAGGAAAAAGAAAAAGAGAAAGAAACAAAAATGAAAAAATAAAAGGCAATAGATATTCTTCCTTTATAATAATATCTTTTATAAATATTTGATATCAAAAGATTAGACGCAAAAGTATTATACATAACGAAAGCTTCCCCACCCATTTGTTGTCGGGAGAAATTCCAGGGCAGCTTCCAAAGGAGTATATCTCCTCTATACTTCTTTGCCACCAACATAAAGGTCATTTTGGCTTTCTTTTTCTCATTCTCAATGGACTTTTAACTTTCCAAGTCGTGACTGGCGTCGTCCTTCATTTTTGTTGCGACCACTCTGTGAAGTGTTGAATTCCGTCTTGGAATAAGAAATGTTAGATTCCATTGGGGAAGACTATCATGTCTTCATAAATCACAGAGGCCCTGACGTCAAGAAAACTCTGGCCAGCCTCATCTATCATGCCCTCACACGGTCTGGACTACGAGTGTTTCTTGATAAAAAGGAACTGCGAGCTGGAGATTCCTTATCCCCCGCAATACTCTCTGCCATTCATAGTGCGTCCCTTCATATTGCCATTTTTTCTAATAGATACGCAGAATCTGCTTGGTGCTTGAATGAGCTCCTACGGATGTTGGAATCTCAACGATCTCATCAGGCAAAGGTTATCCCTGTGTTCTTTGATGTCCAACCTTCAGATCTCCGCTATATTGACAAGGGAATTTATGCCCAAGCTTTTTGCAAACATATCAAAGATGGCAGGGTGGAAATCGGCTTGGTGGAGAGATGGAGAGATAGCCTCAAGGACGCCTCACATATCTCTGGACTGGAGATCAATATGGACCAGGAGTAAGTCATGTCTGTTTATCACAATGTAAAATACTGATATTGATATTTTGACGATTGGGCTTTTCCTGATATTTTAGACAATTTATTTTTGCAGCGACCTTGGAGAGTTTGTGAATGAAATTGTGGAGATTGTGTTAAAAGAGATCAGAATGGAACAGCTAGATGGAGCGATGCACCCCGTCGGACTCGACCAAGCAGCTAAGGATTTCCACAACGAGATTTTCAATCAAAATGAATTGAGTGAATCCAGTTCTACCATGGTTGTGGGGATTGTGGGACTTGGTGGATCTGGCAAGTCAACTCTTGTCAAACATTTCTACAACTCAAAGCGTTCGGAATTCAGAAGATCTTCCTTCTTGGCTGATGTCGGTAAAAGGATTTAACCTCTTTGCAGAAAACACTGCTTACTGATCTGCAGGGTTGTAGTAAACTGAATATTTAAAATACTAGCAAAGGGAGAAGGCTGCTGCGAGATCGTCTCCGAGGATTCCCACGAGTTTTGATTGTATTTGATGGCATAGATGACACAGAGCAATTAGAGAATTTGTTATTAGTGAAAGATGTGCTGACAAATGGTAGCTTGATTGTGGTCACATTTCGGGATAGAAATCTACTTGTGCGCTCTCAAATAAATATACTTTATGATGTCAAATTGTTAAGTGTAAAAGATGCACAGCAGCTATTCTGCCAGCACGCTTTTCATCAGCCTATACCTCTCCGAGATTTTGAATATCTCGTGGCAGAGTTGGTCGACATCTGTGGTGGCTTCCCTTTGGCTTTGAAAATTTTAGCTGGACAGCTATGTGGAAATCGTTACAGAAACTACTGGATGCGGCAATTACAAAACTTTCAGACACAAATGCCAGACAATATATTACAGGGGGTCCTCAAAAGTAGTTATGAATCTCTTAAGAATAAAGAGAAAGAGGCATTTTTAGATATTGCCCATTTCTTAGACGGAGAAGATAAAGATCTTGCGGGGAGGGTTTTGGAAGGATTGGTCGATTACAGCGGTCTGGACTGCCTTGACATTCTCCATCAAAAATGCCTTGTGGAATTTGAAATTGCAGATGTTGATTTGAACGTTGACATCCAACCACTACTGACTGCTGTAAGACTTCTGGCCTACGTTAATGGTATTTAATTAAATTGGTAGTTAATTTTAAGCACGCTCTACAGAAATAGGCAGAACTATACGGTTTGTGGATCTATAGAGGGGAATGATTTTGCATAATATAACTAGTGAATTTCTTTGCAGATGCCAACATTTAAGCGCTCGCACTTCGATATCGAGCTTTGGAGAAGACCAAAGGGGAGCTTCAAAATAAGAATGCATAATTTAGTGAGGGAGTTAGCAAGACAAATGGGCAGAGAACAGTCCTCCCTTCGCCTTTGCTGCAGAAAAGATACAATGATCTCCACACAGGTCTCATCACAATATTGTCTTTTGTTGTAAAATTAACAGTTCAAATTTTGCCATGTCTCAATTTGCGTAATCTTTTACTTTTATTGTTGTCAGTTGCAATCAAAGCCCTTCAGTGTACGAGGAATTCGTAGAGATGGTGATGAGGGGAAACTTCAATTGCCGTTATTCTTAAGGAATCAAGATATATGTGGATTAAAACTTCTGGTTCTTCAACATTCCTTAAGTGATTTGGAAACTAATGGGTTATCCGGAGATTTGGTATGGCTACGGATGCGGAAATTTAACAGCAATGACATCCTTTGGAGTCGACTTCAACTAAGAGATTTAAGAGTGTTGGAACTTACTGATCTCAATTCTCAAGGCTTATACCATTTATCTGTTAGTGAGGTAACTACATCCTTGCTTGGGCAACAACATTTTAATTGAACGGAGTTTTTCCGCTATTCAATTTAGTCATATTCATCACAATTAACACATTATTTGCATCGCAGCCTCCTTCGCAGCTACGTGAACTGACGGTTACCTGTCAAACTGCAATCTCTTGTGGAAGCATTTCAAGCACAGGGTTTGACAACAGTTCCACAAAGTCATTCTTACAGCCAGCTCAGATGGGTTCATCGTCCTCGCCCGCAAACAGTTTCCTGACCTGGTTAGGAAAGCTGAATCTAAAAAATTTAGTTAAGTTAGTTTTAAAAAATATCGAAGGCATGTCGTCACTTCCAATTAAATTTGAGGAATCAAGAAACCTTAGACATGTAGATCTATCTGGTTGCCATGATTTGGAAGAGTTGCCACATTCTTTTACTGAATTATCGCAACTTCAATATTTAGCATTGAGAGATTGCAAGAAGCTTCTCCTCCCGGATTTGGGCAAAATCTCGACGCTGGAGTACCTTGATTTTGGAGGTTGTTATTTGTTACAGCAGTTGCCGAGGGGAACCATAGCTCAGAGATCTTTAAAGTACTTAAATTTACTGCATACTAGCATGAAGCAGTTGCCTGAGAATCTAGGAGAGCTGGAAAATCTGGAACAACTATATATAGGAGCGATGTGTTGACAGGCTTACCATATTCTCTGACAAATTTGAGCCGGTTAATAGATTTGATTCTGTATGGATGCACCCATCTTTGTGATATAAGCAAATCTGTTGAACAGTTGATGCATTTGGAAAATTAGGAGTATACAGGTCTCGAGTGAGTACCTTACCAGAAGATATTGTATGGAAGAGTATCAAAGTTCTGCATGTAGAAGATTGTTTTGCAATGAATGAGGAGCAATTGAATTTTCAGATCCAGGCAAGTGTTAATCATGGGGAGTTGACCCTGAAAGCTCCGAATGACAATCGCGTAAGTTGTTTAACAAATTTGATAATTAGGAACAGCCCTTTGTCCAAGGTATGCATTCCTCTGGCCAAAAGTCTATTTCCCAATCTTGAAATTGTTGATCTGTCCAACAATAAGAGTTTGACAGAAATTGAAGGGTTGCCAGGAAATTTAATAAGACTGAACTTGGAGCATTGTCCAGCACTGAAGACACTGACATGCCTTTCTAATCTGGCAAGTCTTAAATATCTGAATATAAGTGGATGCAGTGGACTAGAAACCATGTATGTGGGAGGTCTGAGCTCAATACAAGTAATAAAAGCAGAAGAGTGTTGGAAGCTGCAGAACATAGAGGGACTGGAACAATTGCAAAAATTATCTCATTTTCAGATCTCAACGGACTCGACTTGGAGAGACATTCTGGTGAGTACAACAAATCCTATTGATGACCGCGGCCTGTCAAGAATCTTCGAACAATATTTGAAAAATAAATAAAACATTATCATAGAAAGAAATACAACTCAACAGTTTGAAATGTATGCAGACGTTTCCTTGCAATATTTCAAGCGCCATCCTCTGGGGAGGAACCGTCGACACTGCGAGCGTTGATGAAACGGTGCGTCTCTGATATGAACCCACTTTGAATCTAATTCGTATTTTGAGCTTTACTAAACGGCATAATTTTAAAATGATTTACAAAATTTGTGAAATGCGTAGTACGCAATTGCACGCAGTTTTGAGCATGTTACAGTAAGAGGCATCCCTCCCGTGGTACTCAACCAAGGATTTCCCTTCATAGTGAAGCTGGAAGAGGAAAGTTTAGAGGGTGCAATTTTTATTTGCCTTGTCGCACACAGGAGTTGCGTTTTTGAAGTAACATTGCTTGAGCATGCTTACACCACATCCTGTAGTAAATCCAGTACGGATGGTGGGAACATGTATAGGGCAAACATGTTGATGTGGACAAAAGATTCAGAAGTGTTTAAAGACTTGAAATTCTGTAACGAGAAGAAATTATATTGCAACATCGAGCTACTCAATCCACCCAATGAAACAAAAGATGAAATATTGCCTGCAAACGGTGGACTGAAAAAGGGATGGGTTGTGATGGCCGAAAATCTAGACTTCTGCAAACAATTTTTAACCTTTGTCTTCCACGATTAGGAAGGGCAAGGTGCAGGGCGGTTAGCGTGAGGTTGACGTTTGAGTATCAATGTTTATCTATTAGTCAATGGGGTTTTGGTTGATTGGTAAAGTCGGGGCATTTACTAAAATAAAGTAGGGGTTTTGGTTCAATTCTTCATTGGCATGTCACTGTGTGTTGCGGGAATAGTCCTGAAGTATTCTGACCAATGTCCCTGCATGTTGCTGGAGTAGTCTGACCAACGTCTTTGAGTGTGCGCCAGCTATACGGAGGTGGTATGAAACCTAGGTACCAGCTGAACCAAGACGGTATGATATGAAGTGTACACCAGCTGTACTACGGAGGTGGTATAAAACCTAGGCACCAATTGAACAGAGAGTATGAAACTCATGCACCCAGTCATTAAATTTAAACAATTGTTTATTATTAGTATTTAAATTTATAATTCATTTTTGTTGGGGAACGTTTGTAATGGTTCGTTATAATAGCGGAAAGTCATGAAATCCCATCGTATAGTTTATGAATTTATGTCTGAATTTTTGTTGATATACAATTTATTTAATTCTCGATTAAATTATATTATAATATATAAATTTGAAACGTGTTATTCTCTCCGAGCTGTCTCAAATTTTGACTCTAAATTAAACCTAAATAAATGAAATGCAACCTATAGCGTGTTACTTTTTTGACCCGGTTTCATTGAATTTCAGTTTTCAATTTGAAGGTTTATTTCCCAAAAGGGAAGATACAAGGAGATGCTTTTACCTTTTATTAGTTTAGGTTGACAGTTTGATTTTCATACATCTTTAGACAAAATAATTAACGTGATGATAATTGTAGTTGCTTTTGACATCTTCAGACAAAATTGGTGTTTATGACTTCTAAAGTGGGCGTAAAACATAATTTCTCTTTTGTGCTCAAAATGCTATTTGTAATTTTTTTTTCTGAACATTGGTAAATATATTAGGTTTTTTTAACTAGAGTGTAATTGTAATATTTTATTCTCTTATTTGAAGTATGTACGAAAAGAAGTAAAAATTAAGAATATGTTAAAATAATAAATAAAATAAATTTATGATATCAAAATTGTTCAACCCCGATTAACTATCATAATGATTTGTTAGACCATCCACCAAGGTAGAAATTCCTATAAATATTTGATATGAAGAGTCAATTATGGATGGAGTTGAGATCATTCCCAAAGGTAACTTTGACATATTCAATACCCCCTAATCATATCCCTTTAGTTGAGGAAGACTTTGATTTAGATATATACTTACTTGGTAATTGTAATTTAGTATATATAATCTAAAATATAACCACAAAATCCATTAACTATGTAGTACGAGCTTGGCTTAGTCATAAAAAAAATATTGTAAGATTTTTTTTTAAATTGTATAATTAACAACCATGTTTACTTGTAAAAATTGATATAAAGGAGACCTCTAGAGAAAATAAAATCGCTTAACTCTACTTGATTGTATTGATTTAGGAGTTCATGCACCGAGTCATTTCCTTACACTCTTCTTTGTCTATAGATTCAAGTATAAAACATACTACAAAATAAATAAATGTCATTGGGGGACCATAATGATGTATCCACTATGTTCCTCAATTCGTATGCTCAAAATATTCTCATTAGAAGTAAGAATACACTCTCCACAAGCTTAAGGTTGTTTTTGAGAGTGCATCCAAGGATTTTCGTTGAACATCAACTCTTGGTGGTTGCTCCTAATCTTTCTTCACTTTTGATGGTTTGTAAATAGCTAGTTCAATTTCAAAGTCAAACATTCAGTGAAAATATAAATATGTGTTGAGAAGGTTGATATAAAAGATTTTGGTTTGAAAAATGATGAAAAAACAATTGAATATTCATAAAAAAATTAAAATAAATTTTAAGCTGAAGTCCAATAAAATTTATCATATGCCTAATAATAAAGGTAGCATAAAAATTAAATTATGTGGTCAAGAAAACCCCATAATCATATTGATGGAGTTAGTAATTCGAAATTGACATAGCTTTTAAGATAGACTTATTCAAAACTATGAAAAGACGCACGACTTTTGAAATAGACTTATTCAAAACTATGAAAAGTTGAAGACTAACACTATAACCATCAAATTGTTTTACGCGAATCAACAAACAAATATATTAACCCTCATTTACATTTTCTTCAAAAATTGAGTGAGAGAAAGATACAAATGTCATGATAACAAACATTAGTTAGACTACTACGATATAACTCTTAAATATGCTTCCCCCAAGAGGTATTGAATTTCATAGAGGGGATAAGTAATAATAATATTATTTCGCATGGCCATTTGTATACAGTTTTAACAACATTTACAACTAAATTACTAATTTCATATATTTACACCTTAAGAAGGATTTTCTAAAACACGGCATGCATTTATTCATTTCGACTTATTTGTACATATGAAAAGTATTAGGTGGTCAGTGTTGGACGTTCCCCACATACATTGCCTGGTAACGCTTAAAACACGGCATGCATTGACTCACATTACATCAGGTCAATTGCATTTTGCGCCGTAGTGGGTTAAATTTGACGGCCACCTTTGCCTGTCAAACAATTTTGGGTGATTGTAATTTTTCAATACTGTCCTTCAAAAACACAAAATAAAATTATTTTTTACTAATTATTCTATATTTATTATATCTTTTTAATATATATTTACATATTTTTTATAATTTATATGCAAACCTATATAAAAATTGACAGCCACGTTTTAAATGGGCAAGTCGCGTGTGACGGTTAGATAAAATATTTACAAATATTTTACGTCTAAAATCATAAAATACGTCTAAACAGCCGTTAAATTTAACCCATAGCCGTAACACGGCAACCCCCTTGCAAGGAAACTACCAGCAATATTCGGCTTTCTATAACATGCCTGTTCCAATGTCTTTAATTCACACAACTAAGTATTGCCCCTTCTACTTTTTCTTGCTTACTGTCATAACTATGGCGAATGCCTCTGTTGCCACTCTCGTCCTCATACTCCTTGCTATCTCTGCGAAGTCCAAGGCCGCAGATCATGATGACTCGAGGAAACCCTATATTATTCACATGATCAGGACCATGAAACCTCTTCATTTTAACTTACATCATCACTGGTACGATTCCATGTTGCACCAGGTTTCACAGTCAGATTCTCCGAGTGAGTTGTTATATACATATGATATGCTCTTCCATGGTTTTGCTGCGAGGCTAACCAGAGCAGAGGCCGAAGCCATGGAGAGTATGCAAGGCTGCTTGGCCGTAATCCCCTCCTCCCGCAAGAAAATCACCACCACCCGTACACCTCAATTTCTGAATCTCGCCTCTTCTTCTTCCTTCTCATCTGGATTATGGTCGCAATACTCTACATATGGTGAAGATATAATCATAGGTGTGATTGACACAGGAATATGGCCTGAAAGCCAAAGCTTCAGTGATGCAGGGCTTGGACCTGTTCCCGCAAGATGGAAAGGCATATGTGAAAGCGGACAGGAGTTCAATTCCTCCGACTGCAATAGAAAAATCATTGGAGCTCGATACTTCTTCAAAGGCTACGAAAATGAGACTCGCATTAACCAAACCTTGGAATACAAGTCTCCTCGAGACAACGATGGGCATGGCACGCATACAGCCTCTACTATTGCGGGAGCTGCCGTGCCTGGTACCAATTTCTTTGGTTATGCCAACGGCACGGCAACAGGCATGGCTCCTCCAGCCAGGCTCGCCATTTATAAAGTCTGCTGGCGAGAAGGCTGCGAGGGAATTGACGTTGCGGCTGCCATGGAACAAGCTGTTGTAGACGGGGTGGATATCCTTTCTATTTCACTTGGCTCATCAGACGTGCAATTTCCAAAGGATCCCACGGCCGTTGCAGCATTTGGTGCCATAGAAAAGGGCGTTTTTGTTTCTGCCGCGGCAGGCAACGACGGACCTTTTCCGTCTACTCTAAGTAACGCAGCGCCCTGGTTTACAACTGTGGGTGCCAGTACCATAGACAGACATTTCCCTGCTTCTGTAGTCCTGGGCAACCAAGAAATATACAGAGGCACCTCTAACTATAAGGAAAAGATGCACAATTGCAAACGTCTCTGCCTCTGGTTTATGCATCCGCCAGCAACAGCTCAAGGCGTTGCCTCAGTGGCAGCCTCGATCCCAATCTGGTTAGGGGAAAAATCGTGGTGTGCGATCAGTTGTTAATTTCAAGAATGAAGGGGAATCCGATGCCCTGATAAAAGGGATCGTAGTGGCCGAGGCAGGGGGTGCGGTATGATTGTTGCAAATGAAGAGTTTTTCGGAGCAGACGAGCAGATTACCAACGTCAATATCCTTCCTGCAATCTGCGTGAGTTTTACAGTGGGAGAAAAATAAAAGCCTACATCAAGGGCAATGGCGGTAATGGGACGGTCACCATGCGCTTCTCAGGATTGACCGAGGTGGGCAATGCAGTAGCTGCTCCCATTGTGGCTGCGTTTTCTTCAAGGGGCCGAGTTCAGCATATCCACACATTCTCAAGCCGGATATGATTGCTCCGGGTGTAAACATATTGGCAGCGTTCAGGCCAAGCTTACCCTACTACTTTGTTTCAGGCACTTCAATGGCCTGTCCCCACGTCAGCGGCATTGCAGCGCTGATAAAAGCAATTCATCCTACGTGGAGCCCCGCTGCCATTAAATCTGCTCTCATGACGTCTTCGTACATTGTGGACAACACAAAGCAGGGCATCAGGGATTCAGCGACCATGGAAGCGGCCGACCCATTCGCCATTGGTGCAGGCCATGTGGATCCGAGAGCTGCAGTAAATCCTGGTCTTGTCTACGACATAGCAGCTCAAGACTATGTCAATTTCGTCTGCACCCTCAACTACACCAAGCAACAAATTGCTCTCCTCACCAAGACGTTAATTTCCTGCCCCAACTCCAGTTTGGAAGCAGGGGATCTCAACTACCCATCATTCTCTGTTCTGTTCAACTCTGGCAATAAATGGGTTCAGGTAAAGAGGAGGACAGTGACGAATGTGGGGGCAGAAGGTCATGCGGTGTATCGAGTAAGTGTGAAGAGCCCGCCTGGAGTGAAAATAAGCGTGCAGCCAGAGACATTAGAGTTCAACAAAGTGCAGGATAAGGCGAGCTACACTGTGAGATTCAAAACCAATATAACATCTGCATCTTCATCTAATGCGTTTGGAGAGATAAAGTGGACGTGTATAAAGGGAGGAACGCAAGTTGTTCGTAGTCCAGTTGCCCTGCTATGGCAACCTTCAAATTAATATTAGTTTGTAATTTATGTATGTCAGGATCCCAACAACATTATTACATTGCCCCTGTGATTGTCCGCTTCAATTATGTATGTTTCCTACACTCCTATACATGATATTTTTGGGATTGAAGTGCAAAAACTATACTATCAAGCATACAGGGATGGACACTATTTGTGTTTTGAATCAAATTTTATTGTAAAATTGTCTGTAAGAAAAACGCCCCTCAAAATTTCTTTTGACAGAATTGCATATGTAGAAACCTCACATTTTTGTTGGAAATATGCATGTGATGCATATTTAATTCCAACTATAGCTTTTTTAGGAAAGCTAATTTTAGCTTTAGTCTTGCTTTAGTTTGCTTTAGTTAAGTTAGCTTTATCTTATTTTTATCATTAGATTTAATTCAAATAAATCTGTTTTAAATCATGCATAGCATGCAACTGTTTTAAAGCATGAGTTTAGATTTAGAATGCTCAGTTGAAGAGCTGTTAGTGGGTGAGTTATTCTATTTAAATAACAGCAATTGTAATTGCTTTGTATGCACACACAAAGGTGTGAAATTTGCACAAGGAAGGATGTGCATTGAAAGCACACAGCTGCACGCACAATTGTAAAGAGTTGAAGCTCACGAGTATGATGAAGCTTTTATTAATGGAGATTATGCAGCAGTCTTTGTTCGAATATTCATCTGTTTTATGCAAGTTATATAAGTATTCTGTTTATTTCTTTTATGTTGTTTGTTGTATAAGACTAGATTTTCTACAAATTGGTATCGAGCGAGGTTATTCCAACAGACTTATTAAATTGGTAGCAAGCTATGGCTTCTACATCCGGCATGCAGACGCCGCAATTTAATGGAAAGAATTACGAATACGAGTGGGTTGACCATGAAGGCGCTATTTAGATCTCAAGACGTGTGGGAGATCATTGAAGATGGGTACACAGAGCCCGCAAATGCGGCAGGCGTATCTGCACTTTCTCAAGCGAGAGAAAGATACTTTGAAGGAGTTACGAAAGAAGGATGGCAAAGCTCTTTTCTATATTCATCATGCGATGCACGAAAGCATTCTTCCAAGAGTGGCAGTGACCAGATCAAGCAAAGACCGCATGGGATACTTTACAAGTTGCATATCAAGGTAAGGAGAAAGTAAAAGCTGCTAAGCTACAGGTTACTTCGTAGAGATTTTGAGAATTTAGCAATGAAAGATTCGATTACGTAGAATCATTTTTACTTATGTAGTTGGTTTAGTCAATCAAATCAAATCTCATGGTGAGACTCTTGAGGACGAAAGGATTATTGAAAAATTACTTAGAAGTTTGCCTACGAAAATTGATCCTTTAGTTGTTCTTTATTGAAGAAACTAAGGATCTCGAGTCGATTTTCTATTGATGAGTTGCATGCATCACTAATCAATCATGAAGGAGGATGAATAGATCACATGCAAGTGTAGATCGGGCTTTTGCATCTCGGACGACGGGTAGTCATGGCAAAAGAAGAGGAAGTTTCAGGCCCAAGAGGCGGAGGAAGAAGTCCATCCGGAGAGGACGTGGTAGCGGTTCATCATACTCAAGTGGAAGAGGACATAATCAAGAACGAGTTATGGTCGAGACAAGATAAGTCTCATGTTCAGTGTCATTATTGCAAGAAGTATGGGCACTATGCTTATGATTGCAAGAAAAAGCAATATGATCAAGAGAGACAAAATCAAAATCAGGTTGGAAGTTCTATTTCTAAACCTATGTTTATTGCATGCACAAGGATTGTTGAAGCAATACCTTCTTTATCCCCTATTGAATGTAATTTGTCAAAAGAGATTCCATGTGATGTATGGTATTTTGATTTGAGGTTGCGGTAATCACATGACAGGTAATCTAGATTTGTTTTCTAGTTTGGATGATTCAGTTAAGAGTGATGTAACTCTTGGAAATAACAATATTGTGTCTGTGAAAGGAAAAGGCACGGTTAGTATTCTAACAAGATAGGGGGAGCAAACAAGTATGCAAGATGTTTACTATGTTACAGGTTTGAAACATAACCTTATGAGTATTGACAACTGATACGAAAGGATCCGAGTCTATATGGAAGACAATGAGTGCGTGATTGTGGACAAAGCTCCTAGCATTCGATTGATTGCAAAAGTGAAGATGAGCAGCAATAGGATGTTTCCATTGATTTTGAAACACGGAAAGAAGAAGAAATCGAGATCTGTTTGCAAAGAAAGTAATGCGTTAAGCCAAATCGAGTCTTTTGTTGAGTCCTGCGCTCAAGCAGATGAGTCTGCGCCGATGAAAATCAGTGCTTAGCTACGATGAAGCGAGTCTGCGGCCGATTCCTACGTAAATATAGTTGAGTCCTACGCCCCGAAGGAACACAATCAGCTTTTCATTCATCATGAAGGATGAAACATGGCTTTGGCATCTAAGGTATGGACATTTGAATTTTGGAGGTTTGAATTTATTATATAGAAAAATATGGTTAAAGGTTTGCCATTGATTCGAAACACGAAAGGGTATGTGAAGGTTGTATTTTGGGAAAGCAACACAGAGATTCATTCCCAGTTGGCAAAAACGGCAAGAGCAAGTGCACCACTTGAGATTGTACATTGATTTATGTGGACCTATGCAAACAAATTCTATTGGAGGTTGTATTTATTTTATGACATTCATTGATGATTACACAGGAAGACATGGGTTTATTTCTGAGAAATAAATCAAATGCCTTTGATACATTTCAGCGATTCAAGGCATTAGTGGAGAAGCAAAGTGGATACTACATCAAAGTTCTCGAACGGACGAGAGGAGGTGAGTATGTTTCTAATGAGTTTATGAATTTTTACGAGATATCATGGTATACACAAGCGGTTTACTACTGGTATACACCACAACAGAACGGTGTGGCGAGAGAGAGAAAAATAGAACCATCATGGAGATGGCGAGAAGCATGTTGAAGGCAAAACATCTTCCAAATGAGTATTGGGCGTGCGATGAGCAACTTGTTTATATTTTGAACAGTGTCAGCGAAACTTGTTAGGAACATGGTTCCTCAACAAGCATGGACTAATAGGAAACACGGTGTTTCACATTTGAGTTTTTGGTTGTGTAGCATATGCACATGTGCACGATGAGCTAAGGAAGAAGTTAGACAACAAAGGAGAAAAATGTATTTTTGTTGGGTATTCGAGAGAATACAAAAGCATACAAGTTATGCAATCCAGTCCTTTGGAAAGGTTGTGATCAGCGAGGATGTACAGGTTTATTGAGAATGAAGCATGGGATGGAAGTATAGAGAAAATGAGTATATCAACATCTATTCCACATGATGATATGACAGATGAAACTTTAGAGCAACAAGCTATTTGTATCTACAAATCTTGGACATGCACCACAAGTTGTAGCACAAGCTACACCTCCATCTACAGTCAGGAGGTCACCAAGATTTCAGCCATCTTCAGCCATGCAAGAGACACCACAGGGAACACCAGAAGCTACTCCATCACCACAAAGTAGTCCTGCATCGAATACTCCTGCGCAGCGGAAAACAAGAAGTCTAAGTGAGATTTATAATGTTGATACAACTAATTCATTTTCAGTTTTTGCATTATTTTCTCAAGCTGCAGATCCAGTATATTACGAAGAGGCTATAAAGAATGAAGTTTGGGAAAAAGCCATGGATGATGAGATTGATGCTATAGAGAAGAATCAGACATGGGAGCTAATGGATCTTCCAAAAGGAAAGGACGTGATAGGAGTCAAGTGGGTCTACAAGACAAAATACAATGCTTTGATGGAAAAGTACAGAAGCACAAAGCAAGGCTGGTTGCGAGAGGTTTTGTGCAGCAATATGGAGTTGACTACAAACGAAACATTTGCACCAAGATGCACGTTTGGATACGGTAAGAATGGTTTTAGCAATTGCAGCTCAAAACAAATGGCCTATTTATCGAGATGGATGTTAAATCAGCATTCTTAAATGGATTCCTTGAAGAGGAAGTTTATGTAAATCAGCCCCGAGAAGGTTATGAGATTGAAGGTCATGAAGGAAAAGTATACATTGAAGAAAGCGCTCTATGGTCTCTCAAGCAAGCACCTAGAGCTTGGTACAACAGAATAGATTCTTATTTGATTGAGAATGGTTTCATGGGGAGCAGCGATGAGCCTACCTTATACACCAAGATAAATGAACAAGGTAAAATTTTAATTGTTTGTTTATATGTAGATGATTTGATCATTACTTTGAAATCTATCTCTGAGTCATTCAAATCAGCCATGAAGAAGGAGTTTGAGATGACAGATCTTGGTCTTATGCATTATTTTTGGGTATTGAAGTTCAACAATCGAAGGTGAAGTTTTTATCTCACAAGCAAAGTATGCAAGTGACGTTTTGAAAAGGTTTAACATGTTGAATTGTAAGCCATCACCAACACCATTGCGAGGTTTGAAGTTGAGCAAAGAGGATGAAGGATCATTTGTGGATCGAACATTGTTTAAAAAGTTGGTTGGAAGTCTTATGTATTTGGCGGCCACAAGGCTGTTATCATGTATGGTGTGAGCCTCATATCAAGGTTCATGGAATCTCCAAAAGATTCACATTGGCAAGCTGGAAAAAGAATTTTGAGGTATGTACGTGGAACAAGAAATTATGGAATTCTTTATTCAAGTTCAAATGAGTTCAAACTCATTGGTTATACAGATAGTGACAATGTTGGAAGTATAGATGATCAAAAAAGCACATCCGGCTATACTTTTCACTTTGGAACAGGAGTGGTTTCATGGGCATCAAAGAAGTAGCCCATTGTCACGTTATCTTTAGCGGCAGAGTATGTAGCGCAAGACAGGAGCGGCATGTCAAGCTGTTTTGGATGAGAAGAGTGTTGATGATTTACAACGAAACAAGTGGAAGCTACACAGATTTTTGTGACAACTCAGCAATAACATTGTCCAAAAATCATGTTTTTCATAAGAGGAGCAAGCATATTGATACGAGGTATCATTTCATCGGAGTTAGTAAACAACAAGGAAATTCATCTTGAATTTTGCAGATCCGAAGATCGGTTGCGAGACATTTTTACAAAGGCTTTGGCAAAAGAAGTTTTGAATATTTGAGAGATTGTTTGGGAGTATGTGATCCCGCACATGGCGAGATCTGAAAAAGCAAACACAACTCTAGAAGAGTGAAAGCTACGAGTTTGAAATTAAGGGGAGTGTTGGAAATATGCATGTGATGCATATTTAATTCCAACTATAGCTTTTAGGAAAGCTAATTTTAGCTTTAGTCTTGTTTTAAGTTTGCTTTAGTTAAGTTAGCTTTATCTTATTTTTATCATTAGATTTAATTCAAATAAATATGTTTTAAATCATGCATAGCATGCAAGCTTGTTTTAAAGCATGAGTTTAGATTTAGAATGCTCGAGTTGAAGAGTCATTTAGTGGGTGAGTTATTCTATTTAAATAACAGCAATTGTAATTGTTTTGTATGCACACACAAAGGTGTGAAATTTGCCAAGAGAAGGATGTGCATTGAAAGCACACAACTGCACACACAATTGTAAAGAGAAGCTACGAGTATGATGAAGCTTTTATTAATGGAGATTATGCACAGCAGTCTTTGGTTCGAATATTCATCTGTTTATGCAAGTTATATAAGTATTACATTTATTTCTTTTATGTTGTTTGTTGTATAAGACTCTGCATTTTCTACAATTTTTAATGTCGATCAAATCCTCTTAATCATTTACGAGGTCACATTTTATTAGAATGTCTTAACCAAAAGTCTCTAGACTAATAAACCCGATCCCTGTAAGAATAATCATTTCTGTTTTGTCTTTCTCCAATGTTTTCCATTTTCTTATTTAACTAGTCATTCCAAAGAGGGGGTATTTATATAGTTTTTACACTCGACTTTATGAAGTTGTATTAAATATGCGTTTTTATTTTTAAAATTACTATTAGTCATTCGTAAATTTGAATACTTCTATAGTTTTAACACTCGGGTTTATCAAAAGGAATTAAATATGTTTTTTTTTTTTTTTAATTTAAAAATTACTAAATTCGATTCATATAGTGTATTTGTAATGTTTCTCGACTTTGGTTTATAAATGCGAAAAACAATTATGACATATTATTGGTGGAAATTTATTAATATTTGTACAAAAATTCCTTAATGTTTTTTATTAATTAGTTCCAAATTTATTTATGTGAATTTCAATCCCTTGAATTGTTGTGAAATTCTCATTTTGTCTTGAATAAGATATTCTTCCACCAATATTTCGGTGCCTATTGTGGGGCACATTTTGGTCTCTCGATACTTCCCACAAATCAAGTTTTGATGCTCATATGACCATCCCTGAAATTTGAGCCCTGTTCTAGATCCAAGTCATGTGTTCTTTGGGAAATGAAGAACACACCAAAAAGTGCATTTCTTGCACACAATCTTGTAATTTCAAGTAAATTTACAATTTATTTTGAATGGATAATATCTATAGAGCAATCATTTTTATAGTTCAAAATATTGTGAAAAGTAGTAATACTAATTAAGGTATTTGTGGTCAAGTCACCATTGTTGTCGTTGTTGTTCCAGAAGGACTTCCATTGGCCGTCGCCTTAACATGTGACTAATTGTAGAACTCTAACAAACACATATTCAATTTTTGTGACAAATAATCTTCTTTTAAGTCTTCTGAGACTTTTCCTCTAATTAACTATAATATGTTTGTTCTTATGCCATTTACAGTTTGGCTTATTCACTGTGAACGATGATGGCCAACAAAGCTTTGGTGTGTCTTTGATTCAAAGAGCTTTTTGTTATCATTGGATTGTGTTTGGGCTACAAACATCTTAAAATTTTATGGCATTGTAGGTGCGAAGATTGTCATCCTGTGAGACTATGGGTTCAGCTATGACAATTTGTAGTGATAAAATAGGGACACTGACCTTGAATCAGGTTAGTCTCATTTACTAATTGGTCAATATCAACAGACTTGAATCCTTGAGTTATTCTAGATAAGGATACCTGTTGCCATACAATTTACAATGCAACGTTCCTACTATTAGTTGCATCTAAACCTTAATGATGACACCTAACAAAGCATACTTATTTGCTAGATGATGGTCGTTAAGGCATGTGTTGCTGGTGAAATGAAAGAGGCGCTTTAGAAAGTGCATTTGTTGGACACGATCTTGTAATTTCAAGTAAATTTACAATTTATTTTGAACAGATAATATCCATAGAAAAATCAATTTTATAGTTCAAAATATTGTGAAAAGCAGTAATACTAATTAAGGTATTTTTGGTCGAGTCACCATTTTTGTCGTTGTTGTTCTAGAAGAACTTCCAGTGGTCATCACCTTAACATATGACTAATAATTAATTTTAGAACTCTAGCTAACCCATCTTGATTTTTGTGGCACCTCTAGGTTGTCCATGACCATATAGGTCGGTCATATCAACAATAAAATACACCTGACCTCATATAAAACACTCCAAGAGACCCAAGTAGGTCGGAAAGGGTCACACTAATGCAAGAACTAGCACAAGGCATCTCAATTAGGCCTAAAACATAAGCCTACTCCTCCAACAAATGCACAAGTACCTCCAAAGGCACACTCCAACTTTGTTAAGGCACCAAAAGCTCCACACAAGTCGGTCAACCTCTAAGCATCACTAACCAACACAAGAACATCTTCATCAACTATCTCCACTATGAAACACACCAAGAAGCAAGCTACTCAAACAAGGTCTTTAAGCACCTGAAATCAGTCCCAAAAACAACTAACTTCACTATAAGAGAATATTCATCAAGGCTCATGCAACATACTATTGTAAAGTTCTCTGTATCTATTTTCTATAACAACTCACTTCATCCTCCAAATCAAGATACAAGGCACTTAATCAACTCAATCTCTGAAACATGTCAAAATTGCCAATATGGACTCAAGAACTAGTCTTGAGGAAACATGCTTCAAACATCTCCAAAGAAAATTACAAGCCATGAAACCACTTAGAACACTTCAAGGGAGACATGAAACACTTGTTCAATCCATCACATGCATATGTCACATGGAGAAAATCACACTTACACATCTAAACCACAAGGCTTCTTGAGAGACCTAATAGGGCTAATTAGGCCACTAGGGTTTCAACATGAAACCACCTCATCTGATCAATAAAAGGATCCAATGAATCATGTTAGGTGTAAAAAAATCTCCATGACCAAATAACTCAAACTACTGACATGTATTTCCATCAAACTCATCTCAAGCCACAAGACTAGGTTTTATCCCTTCTAGGCCAAAAGTAGTAGGGAAACTTTAGACAACCGCATCTTCCATTTTCTCCATTGTACTTGCTTATAAATTTTCATGGTCATATCGCATACCTCCCAAGGTATCTGGAACAATTCATTTTTCATCATGAAACCTCCATCTCAACTTGAAATTGCAAATATCCACAAAACAAGTGTTTTTCTCCTACTTCAAACAATGGAACATGAAACCACCACCAAAATGAGCCCTGAATAATCCTTTACAACCTTGATACATCACATTTTCTTTTCCAAAACATTTGGAGACCATAAAATTCATCTTTCCTCCATCACTTTGTTGCTTAATGTTTTAATAAGGGTTTTAACCTGTCTGACTTCTTAATGATTGTTCAAAAAGATGGGATGACCAAATAAACTCATTATTTTTGCAAAAAAAATTAGATTAATGATCATCCCCCAAAGCCTAAATATCCCAAAAACCACACATGTGGGTGAGAAAAACAAGATTACTATCGAGTCGGATTTTACTCTCTAAGAGCTTGGTTTTTCCAAAAACTCATTTTCTTGCTCTTCCTTCATTGTCTTGACTTGAAATTTGACTTGAAGAATCATGATAACCTCCTCTCATTTTCCCAAGTCACATACTTTCTCAAATGATTATAAAAGTCTACAACCATTAAGATTTACCTTCTCTTTCCTACCTTGTTCTCAAGAAACTTGCTTCAATAGACCTTGTACATGCATTATACCTCTCGAATACTTGACTGATATGCCTTCCACACTTCATATGTAGTGTCACAACACACCTACCATGCTCATTCAAATCTTATCTACTCCACACTTCATGCCCCTATGTCATACACCATGCATTAGATCTAGGAATATGCCTATAATGAGATGACTCAATACAAACTTCTCATGAATAGACCATGATGAACTCTTATAGAATCATTAACACCTCACACATATCACACTAACCATGATATATCTCATACCAAACTTGGAAACTCATACCATGACCATACATGCTTGTACCTTACTCAAGACCATGCCAAGACACCATAACAACTTCACCAAAACTAGACACTATCAATCAAACTTCATGTTTGACTATGAATGACACCACATGGAGAAACTTATGACACTTAGACTCCCTTTTCCATCAATGACAACACCATAGACACAATGAATAACAATATTTCCATACCAGCATCCAAACTCCATGACAAAGAGTCCTTTGACTCGGCATTCCAATGGCTATCACTGGTGAATACTAATTGTTAGCTCTAAATACACTCCCTACCCACAAAAACACAAAAAAAACTTGAAAAAAACCTTTTTACTATCATGAAGTCGAAATGCCATCCTCTTCACCCCCATCTTGGAGAACCAATCTCATATATAGGGTATCGTCCGCCATCCTCATACCAAGAAAACCAACAACACACAAGACCCTTCTCTTTTGATTTATCTTTCTTATACATGCCACGGTTTTCCACACTTACCTTTACCACTACTTGCGCATGTGGAAAAGATTTAGTATGGGTAAATATGAACAAGACCCTCACAAATTATATTTGGAAGACTTCAAGCTGCCCCATGAGAATCAAGGTCTCGGTTTCATAAATACTCCTCCCATCATTCTTGCCACATAGCTCAAACTAGACCTTACTTCATCTCCCGCAGAGACGTCCATAAAAATAGATAGTGACATTTTCATTCTTCCCTATTTTTTTTTGTTCAATACTATTTCTATAGAGCCTCACTTACCAAGTTGAGAATCAAATTAAAACCCTTCCTTTGATCCTCCCCGACATGATAGAAGAAGATTCTCCTACTAGCACTATTTTACAATGCCAAGACGGAAAGTCCATCTTAACTTATATGGGAGTAGAAGAGACCCACCTATACAAATCTTTGCCTTCTGACACCCCGATGATTTTAAATGAATCCACCACCAATATTAACATCATCAAAACCCTTGAAAATCTACACATTGTAAAAAATAGATAATCTTTAACTCATCAGGAGCAGTAAGATTTCACCACTTTTTTATCCAAACGAAGTCAAACCTTTTCTTGGTCCTATATTGATATGTCAAGTATTGATCCTAACATAGTCATGCGCAACACTTTGTCACCATCCCCAATGCCAAGATTGTGAAGCAAAAGTTTCAAAAATGTACCCTTGTGTAGCCATCTTGATCAAAGAAGAGTTCTGATGTCTTTTATCCGTTAACTTTATCCAACCTATCGACTACCCACAATGGGTATCTAACATTGTTCCCATTACCAAATCCTTGAGGAAACTCCGTATTTGTACTAAATTTTTAGATCTTACTCTCATATGTCCCAAAGACAATTTTCCCCTCCCTAATATCGATCAATTGATAGATCTCATAGTAGGTCACGAGATGTTATCCCTCATGGATGGATTTTGAAGGTATAACCAAGTCCCGATCGCCCCCAAAAGATCAACACAAAAATATTTTATCACCCCATGGGGGATTTTGTTTACAAGTTCATGCCTTTTGGTTTGAAAAATAGGAGAAAACTACAAACAAGTTATGACTTATATCTTCTATGATGTAATCCACGGGATTGTTAAAGATCACGTAGAAGACCTCCTCGTAAGTCTAAAAATCACATAACACACTTACTCATCACGGATGTAATCTTCGACCGACTAATCCAATTTTTCCTCTATCTCAATCTCAAAAATGTGTCTTGAAGTCCTTACGGTAAGATGTTAAGCTTCATCGTATTCATTAGAGGAATTGGAGTCGATCTAGCCAAAATAGAGGCCATCTTATATATGCCTCCTCCATCTAACTTAAAACAACTACTTATCTTATAAGGTAAATTACAGTCCATTATCCATTTCATCACGTAACTATCCAATCGCTACCAACCCTTTCATTACCTTCTTAAGAATGAAATTTATTTTAAATGGGATGCACCTTATCGAGAATCCTTTGATGCCTTCAACCAATATATCATATCGCCTTTCATCCTTACACCTCCTAAAGAGGGTTAACCATTCTATTCATACATTTCTACTACTAACCATGTCGTAGGCACCATGTTTTCTCACCAAGAGGACCAAAATAGGGAGCAAGCTATCTACTACATCCATCATACTCTCATTGATTACGAGACTCGCTATACCCACCTTAAAAAAATATGCCACGCCCTAGTGTTCATGTTAGGAAATAAGAGATAAAATATGCAGAATAATCCCTTACAGAATCACAACAGTAGAAACTAATATGCGAGAAAATATTACGGATCTCAAATAAAAGTGCGTAATAAATAACACAACACAAAGAGACAAGATTTAAGGTGGTTCACCCAATTTGGGCTACGTCCACCAAGAATCACTTGCTTAGATTTTATTACAAGCCTCCACTCTCTTAATACATACCCAGATCTGTTTGGAGCTATTCTCAACAAACTCTCTGAAATTCACAGTCGAATTCAAAACACATCTGTAATTTTTTCAATATTTTTCTATCATATGCATAAAACCATATAAATAGACAACTGCTTAAGTAGTTTTACAAAACCGTGGGTATCAAAACCATGGGCAAAACCCGTCCCATAAACCTATGGGTCAAAAATCTCACCCATATGAGAAGAGCACACTTCTGCTACCGAGGACTGCCGCCCCAGGACCTCGCTCGAGGCCCGGCCCGGCCCGAACCACGACGGGATACATGAAAAGTGTACATTACTCTTAGTGTACAGTCTTCAACATTTTCACACATGAAAACAGGCTCCATAACCTAACAATCTCCCACTTGGAGACTAGTTTTCCTCTAAGCAAGCTTCTCAACCCTTCACTAGTTTTTGTGAAGACCAACCAAAGCTGAACACAAGTTCAGTTTTCCCTTGTGACCACCTTGGTCATCATGTCTGCCAGGATTCTAACTGGTATGAATCTTCTCCAACTTCAACTTCTCTTCCTCTAAAGTTGTCCTGATGAAATGGTACCTTAACTGTATATGCTTTGTCCTAGAGTGGAAATCGAGTTCTTAGCTAGGTGTATAGCACTCTGACTATCACTATGCAACTTTCCTTCCTCTTGCTTATGCCCCAACTCCTCAAGTAATTGTTGTAACCAAATAATTTCCTTGCTTTCCTCTGTGGCAGCAACATACTCAGCCTCCGTGGTTGACAAAGCCACCAACTTCTGTAGTCGTGAAATCCAGCTTACTGTTGTTCCACCTACAGTGTAAACATAACTTGTTGTGCTCCTCCTGCTGTCTACATCTCCAGCCATATCTGAATCTACATAACCACACAAAATGGTGTTTGATCCACTGTAGCACAAAACTATCCCCATGGTCCCTCGCAAATACCGAAGGATCCACTTTACTACCTGATGATCTCTACCTGGATCACTCATAAATCTACTCACCGCTCCCACTGCATGGGAAATATCAAGCCTAGTGCACACCATGGCATACATCAAACTGCCAACTGCTGATGAGTAAGGTACCTTAGACATTTGGTTTCTCTCCTGCTCTGTCTTGGGACACTGCTCCTTTGATAACTTGAAATGGCCTGCCAAAGGAGTCCCAACCGGTTTAGCATCCTACATATTAAACCTCTCCAAGACTTTCTTAATGTACTCTTCCTGAGATAAAGTCAACTTCCAGTTCCTTCCTATCTCGAGATATCCTCATACCAAGGATTTTTTTGCTGCCCCAAATCCTTCATAGCAAAGGATTCACTTAGTTGCTTCTTGAGTACTTTTATTTCTTGCATGTTTTTACCTCACGACCAACATGTCATCCACGTCACGACAAAGGATAATAGAAGCGCCATCATCAAATTTCTTTGTATACACGATAGTCGAATGACATCTAATATAACCTTGCTCCATCATGAAGCTATCAAATTTCTTATACCATTGACGTGGAGCTTGTTTCAAGCCATACAAGCTCTTCTTCAGTTTGCACACCATCTCTTCTTTACCTTTGACCTCATAGCCCTCTGGTTGCTGCATATATAGTTCCTCCTCCAAATCACCATGGAGAAATGCGGTCTTTACATCAAGTTGCTCTAAGTGCAAGTCTTTTGCTGCAACTATTCCTAGAACAGTTCTAATAGAATTCATTTTTACTACAGGAGAAAAAATCTCATCAAAATCTATACCTTTTTTCTGTGAAAATCCCTTGACCACCAACCGGGCCTTGTATCTTTTCTTGCCTCCTTCTTCCTCTTTGACTTTGAACACCCACTTGTTACGTAATGCTCTTTTCCTTTGGGTAGCTTTACCAAATCCCATGTCTGGTTCTCCATGAGAGCCTGATGCTCCTCATCCATGGCTTGCTCCCACTTCTTAGTGTACATGAAAAGTGTACAGTACTCTTAGTGTACAATCTTCAACACTTTCACACACGAAAACAGGCTCCACAACCTAACGGTTCATAACCTCCAAATTATGTCACTATCTCCTCAATCATAGAACTTATGTAGTCGAAACTTCAATCTTTTGAAGTTCATATATTCCAAACCTTACCAAAATCAATGAATTGTCGATTGATCATGCTCCCGACATAGTTTGACCTAGAATTCATTCACCAAAAATTGATGAAAGGATAGTTCATCGTTGACCACCTTGCAGAGGTACCCTTGACCAATAACCAACATTTTAACACCCAATTCCTTGATGAATTTATATACCTACTATTTCATGAAGATCCCCTCACCAAAAAGGCCTTGTATTTTTATGGATCCAAATGCAAGTGTTGTGTAGGATTTGGTATCATCTTAATACCCCCTAAAGGGATCCCCATGCCCCTATCCTTCAAACTTGACTTTGATTGCACCAATAACATGGAAAAATACAAAGCTTTAATCCTGGGTTTGCAAACAACCTTTGTATTAGGGGTTAAAACCATTAATATATTTAGTGAATCTTAACCCATAATAAATCAAAGCAAAAGAACTTATGTAATATCCCTTCCTAGTCGAAGACCTTTGCTCATTTTGTCTTCTTGATGGCGAAGGAACAAACACAAGGGGATCTTAAGTATGATAGTTTATTATAAAGTGCAAAAATAAAAGAAAATATTATAAAGCACTTATAATAAAATATTATAAACTTAATAATAAAATATTATGAACTTGATGATAAAGTAAAAATATAAAAGGGAGAAAGCACTTAGAAAATTTTATTCATTCTAAGGGAAAAGGCAATTGATAATGTTTATTCACCCTATGGAGAAAATGCGACCTCCCTAGGAGATGGAATCAAGTGGAAAAACATTAAATGAAGGAGGTCAAATCTGATTGGATATCAAGGGTGGCTATTTGGGCCATAAGCTCTATAAAAGCAAGTCAACTTGCTTGAGGAGAGCATGCTTGTCTATTTTCTCATAAATATGATTTTGTGTGAGCTTTATAGCTTTGTCAAAAATATTTCTAAGGGACGAAAACCCTTCCTCTAGTTGAGAGGATTCTCCACCTTGGGGTTTCCATTGTGCAAAGTGAGTTGCTGATTTTTCTAGTGGCTTTTCAATCATTTTGAGGGCTGGAATTTTGTAGTTTTCATGAGCGTTTGAGGAAGAAGGTTGGAGTTGTGTTCTTCCCTTATTTTCCAGCCTCTTTCATGGTGGTGCGACTTGCCTAGTGGCTAATTTGTACGTGTTTGGAGCTGCAAAAACTAGATTGGGTCACTATTATCATTACATAAATTTTT
>CM031240.1:1063424694-1063573344 GCA_018340775.1 Taxus wallichiana var. yunnanensis
CATCCTCATACCAAGAAAACCAACAACACACAAGACCCTTCTCTTTTTGATTTATCTTTCTTATACATGCCACGCTTTTTCCACACTTACCTTTACCACTGCGCATGTGGAAAAGATTTAGTATGGGTAAATATGAACAAGACCCTCACAAATTATATTTGGAAGACTTCAAGCTGCCCCATGAGAATCAAGGTCTCGGTTTCATAAATACTCCTCCCATCATTCTTGCCACATAGCTCAAACTAGACCTTACTTCATCTCCCGCCGAGACGCCCATAAAAATAGATAGTGACATTTTCATTCTTCCCTATTTTTTTTTGTTCAATACTATTTCTGTAGAGCCTCACTTACCAAGTTGAGAATCAAATTAAAACCCTTCCTTTGATCCTCCCCGACATGATAGAAGAAGATTCTCCTACTAGCACTATTTTACAATGCCAAGACGGAAAGTCCATCTTAACTTATATGGGAGTAGAAGAGACCCACCTATACAAATCTTTGCCTTCTGACACCCCGATGATTTTAAATGAATCCACCACCAATATTAACATCATCAAAACCCTTGAAAATCTACACATTGTAAAAAATAGATAATCTTTAACTCATCAGGAGCAGTAAGATTTCACCACTTTTTTATCCAAACGAAGTCAAACCTTTTCTTGGTCCTATATTGATATGTCAAGTATTGATCCTAACATAGTCATGCGCAACACCTGTCACCATCCCCAATGCCAAGATTGTGAAGCAAAAGTTTCAAAAAATGTACCCTTGTGTAGCCATCTTGATCAAAGAAGAGTTACAATGTCTTTTATCCGTTAACTTTATCCAACCTATCGACTACCCACAATGGGTATCTAACATTGTTCCCATTACCAAATCCTTGAGGAAACTCCGTATTTGTACTAAATTTTTAGATCTTACTCTCATATGTCCCAAAGACAATTTTCCCCTCCCTAATATCGATCAATTGATAGATCTCATAGTAGGTCACGAGATGTTATCCCTCATGGATGGGTTTTCAAGGTATAACTAAGTCCCGATCGCCCCAAAAGATCAACACAAAAATATTTTATCACCCCATGGGGGATTTTTTGTTACAAGTTCATGCCTTTTGGTTTGAAAAATAGAGAAAACTACAAACAAGTTATGACTTATATCTTCTATGATGTAATCCAGGATTGTTAAAGATCACGTAGAAGACCTCCTCATGCAAGTCTAAAAATCACATAACACACTTACTCATCCCGGATGTAATCTTTGACCGACTAATCCAATTTTTCCTCTATCTCAATCTCAAAAATGTGTCTTCGAAGTCCTTACCGGTAAGATGTTAAGCTTCATCGTATTCATTAGAGGAATTGGAGTCGATCTAGCCAAAATAGAGGCCATCTTATATATGCCTCCTCCATCTAACTTAAAACAACTACTTATCTTATAAGGTAAATTACACCATTATCCATTTCATCACGTAACTATCCAATCGCTACCAACCCTTTCATTACCTTCTTAAGAATGAAATTTGTTTTAAATGGGATGCACCTTATCGAGAATCCTTTGATGCCTTCAACCAATATATCATATCGCCTTTCATCCTTACACCTCCTAAAGAGGGTTAACCATTCTATTCATACATTTCTACTACTAACCATGTCGTAGGCACCATGTTTTCTCACCAAGAGGACCAAAATAGGAGCAAGCTATCTACTACATCCATCATACTCTCATTGATTACGAGACTCGCTATACCCACCTTAAAAAAATATGCCACGCCCTAGTGTTCATGTTAGGAAATAAGAGATAAAATATGCGTAATAATCCCTTACGTAATCACAACAAAGAGAAACTAATATGCAGTAAAATATTACAGATCTCAAATAAAAGTGCGAATAAATAACACAACACAAAGAGACAAGATTTAAGGTGGTTCACCCAATTTGGGCTACGCCCACCAAGAATCACTTGCTTAGATTTTATTACAAGCCTCCACTCTCTTAATACAATACCTGATCTGCTTGGAGCTATTCTCAACAAACTCCCTGTAATTCACTAAGTCGAATTCAAAACACATCTCGTAATTTTTTTCAATTTTTTTCTATCATATGCATAAAACCATATAAATAGACAATCCGCTTAAGTAGTTTTACAAAACCGTGGGTATCAAAACCATGGGCAAAACCCGTCCCATAAACCTATGGGTCAAAAATCTCACCCATATGAGAAGAGCACACTTCGCTACCGAGGACCGCCGCCCTGACCTCGCTCGAGGCCCGGCCCGGCCCGAACCCCGACGAGGATACATGAAAAGTGTACATTACTCTTAGTGTACAGTCTTCAACATTTTCACACATGAAAACAGGCTCCACAACCTAACAATCTCCCACTTGGAGACTAGTTTTCCTCTAAGCAAGCTTCTCAACCCTTCACTAGTTTTTGTGAAGACCAACCAAAGCTGAACACAACTTCAGTTTTTCCCTTGTGACCACCTTGGTCATCATGTCTGCAGGATTCTAACTGGTATGAATCTTCTCCAACTTCAACTTCTCTTCCTCTAAAGTTGTCCTGATGAAATGGTACCTTAATTGTATATGCTTTGTCCTAGAGTGGAAATCAGAGTTCTTAGCTAGGTGTATAGCACTCTGACTATCACTATGCAACTTTCCTTCCTCTTGCTTATGCCCCAACTCCTCAAGTAATTGTTGTAACCAAATAATTTCTTTACTTTCCTCTGTGGCAGCAACATACTCAGCCTCCGTGGTTGACAAAGCCACCAACTTCTGTAGTTGTGAAATCCATCTTACTGTTGTTCCACCTACAGTGTAAACATAACCTGTTGTGCTCCTCCTGCTGTCTACATCTCCAGCCATATCTGAATCTACATAACCACACAAAATGGTGTTTGATCCACTGTAGCACAAAACTATCCCCATGGTCCCTCGCAAATACCGAAGGATCCACTTTACTACCTGCCAGTGATCTCTACCTGGATCACTCATAAATCTACTCACCGCTCCCACTGCATGGGAAATATCAAGCCTAGTGCACACCATGGCATACATCAAACTGCCAATCATTGATGAGTAAGGTACCTTAGACATTTGGTTTCTCTCCTGCTCTGTCTTGGGACACTGCTCCTTTGATAACTTGAAATGGCATGCCAAAGGAGTCCCAACCGGTTTAGCATCCTACATATTAAACCTCTCCAAGACTTTCTTAATGTACTCTTCCTGAGATAAAGTCAGCTTCCATTCCTTCCTATCTCGAGATATCCTCATACCAAGGATTTTTTTGGCTGCCCCCAAATCCTTCATAAAGAAAGGATTCATTTAGTTGCTTTGAGTACTTTTATTTCTTGCATGTTTTTACCTACGTACCAACATGTCATCCACGTACGTACAAAGGATAATAGAACCGCCATCATCAAATTTCTTTGTATACACGCAATGGTCAGAATGACATCTAATATAACCTTGCTCCATCATGAAGCTATCAAATTTCTTATACCATTGACGTGGAGCTTGTTTCAAGCCATACAAGCTCTTCTTCAGTTTGCACACCATCTCCTCTTTACCTTTGACCTCATAGCCCTCTCTGTTGTTGCATATATAGTTCCTCCTCCAAATCACCATGGAGAAATGCGTCTTTACATCAAGTTGTTCTAAGTGCAAGTCTCTCGCTGCAACTATTCCTAGAACAGCTTCTAATAGAATTCATTTTTACTACGGTGGAGAAAAATCTCATCAAAATCTATACCTTTTTCTCGTGAAAATCCCTTGACCACCAACCGGGCCTTGTATCTTTCTTGCCTCCTTCTTCCTCTTTGACTTTGAACACCCACTTGTTCTCAGAATGCTCTTTTCCTTTGGGTAGCTTTACCAAATCCCATGTCCGGGTTCTCCATGAGAGCCTCGATGCTCCTCATCCATGGCTTGCTCCCACTTCTTAGTGCATCTACATGAAAAGTGTACAAGACTCTTAGTGTACAATCTTCAACACTTTCACACACGAAAACAGCTCCACAACCTAACAGTTCATAACCTCCAAATTATGTCACTATCTCCTCAATCATAGAACTTATGTAGTCAGAAACTTCAATCTTTTGAAGTTCATATATTCCAAACCTTACCAAAATCAATGAATTGTCTGATTGATCATGCTCCCGACATAGTTTGACCTAGAATTCATTCACCAAAAATTGATGAAAGGATAGTTCATCGTTGACCACCTTGCAGAGGTACCCTTGACCAATAACCAACATTTTAACACCCAATTCCTTGATGAATTTATATACCTACTATTTCATGAAGATCCCCTCACCAAAAAGGCCTTGTATTTTTATGGATCCAAATGCAAGTGTTGTGTAGGATTTGGTATCATCTTAATACCCCCTAAAGGGATCCCCATGCCCCTATCCTTCAAACTTGACTTTGATTGCACCAATAACATGGAAAAATACAAAGCTTTAATCCTGGGTTTGCAAACAACCTTTGTATTAGGGGTTAAAACCATTAATATATTTAGTGAATCTTAACCCATAATAAATCAAAGCAAAGAACTTATGTAATATCCCCTTCCTAAGTCGAAGACCTTTAGCTCATTTTGTCTTCTTGATGGCGAAGGAACAAACACAAGGGGATCTTAAGTATGATAGTTTATCATAAAGTGCAAAAAATAAAGGAAAATATTATAAAGCACTTATAATAAAATATTATAAACTTAATAATAAAATATTATGAACTTGATGATAAAGTAAAAATATAAAAGGGAGAAAGCACTTAGAAAATTTTATTCATTCTAAGGGAAAAGGCAATTGATAATGTTTATTCACCCTATGGAGAAAATGAGAACTCCCTAGGAGATGGAATCAAGTGGAAAAACATTAAATGAAGGAGGTCAAATCTGATTGGATATCAAGGGTGGCTATTTGGGCCATAATCTCTATAAAAGTAAAACGAATTGCTTGAGGAGAGCATGCTTGTCTATTTTCTCATAAATCTGATTTTGTGTGAGCTTTATAGCTTTGCCAAAAATATTTCTAAGGACGAAAACCCTTCCTCTAGTTGAGAGGATTCTCCACCTTTGGGTTTCTATTGTGCAAAGTGAGTTGTTGATTTTTCTAGTGGCTTTTCAATCATTTTGAGGGCTGGAATTTTGTAGTTTTCATGAGCGTTTGAGGAAGAAGGTTGGAGTTGTGTTATTTCCTTATTTGGGAGCCTCTTTCATGGTGGTGCGACTTGCCTAGTGGCTAATTTCTACGTGTTTGGAGCTGCAAAAAACTAGATTGGGTCACTATTATCATTACATAAATTTTTGAGATTTGAATAAGCTTTTGTGGAGGGATTTTGACTCCAACTTGTCATTTTTATAGTTGTGTTCTGTGATGGTTGCATAGATCAGTAAGATTTCATAGAGGTTGTCATGTGTGATTGGAGTCTAGGTTGTTCTAGGGATGTATTTCATCATTTCCTCCTTTTGGCATGTATTTCAACGTTTCAAATTTGCATGTGTAGTTAGTAAACACCAAAAATAAGGCCTATTTGAGTGTGAAGGCCAAAATAGTGTAAAACTAGATTTGGAGAGATATTCTCACGTGGAATTAAGCTATTTTCAAAAAGTTAGGTGGTTTGGATTGTTTTCCAAGTCAAGAAGTTGTTGAGTTATCTTAGGGGAGTAGTGAGTTGAGTTAGACTCTGAGTGTGGTTTGGAGTACTAAAAATGGGATTTTTGGCCTCCATATGTGATTCCTTCACAAAATATGATTTTAATTATGTGTAATTATGTGAAAATAATAAATATTGAAGGTTAGTAGTGATTTCATGATGTAATTTACAAGCTTTACCATGTTTTCCCATGCATTATCGATACAATGTTTATGCACGCATCGAGGCTAGGAAGGTGATGACAAATTTTTCAAGCCTCGAAGCTTACCGTGATGATGGGAGAAGTTGGAGGGCATCATCACAAGCCCAATGAAATTAATTTTGGGTCTTGAAACATCTGTATGAATTTTGTGTGCTCAATTTTTCCCTCGCTGCCCCTAAACTAGGGCTTACTTGATCTCCTCGACCGTAAGGTGAAATTTCCTAATTTTTTTGAAATCATCATGCTTATGATATAAGTTAACTCTGTCTAGGAGTGCAGAGCTTAATTACTTGGTTAAGTGTAGCTTTCATTAAGATCTTATATTCTACACTGGACTTTGTCAATACCCTACTACAGTAAGGGTTTTAGAGTTGTTTAGTGCATGTTAAGACTAAGTACCATTTGGAGGAGTTGTGAAATATTCTATTTCACCTATTTGAAGGAGTTACAAGTTCAGTATGTACCTCAGAACCATTTTATTCATCTATAGCCTTGATAAAGACATAAATAGGCCTAAACAAGCCCTAAGATAGTTGGAAAGACCATTTTGTACAAAGGAGTAGGTAGTGAAAGTTGGACTCATGTTAGGCCTCCATAAAGGGTCCTTGAATCAATCATGAGAAGGTGAGGTTATCTCAAAGATACTTAAGATTTATTGGCATTTGCATATAGGGAAGGCTACTAGGCAACAAAGCTAGTATGAAGGAATTAAGAACAAATGCAAAGATAAGGTGGAGTATGAGGGTCTAGTCACCTCATACTAGGTTAAAGTACATGTTTTATGGATGATGAGAGTGAATCAAAACCCTATGCACAATATTGGGCTTATTGACTAATTCTAGCCTATCATGATAGTTGAGAGAAGAGTGGTGATAAGAAAAGTTAAAGGTGAAGTGTGAATTAGGGGTATGAATAATATTGACAAGTATGGAGCATAAGTCAGGTAAGGAGTGTGATAATCTCATGATGAACTCATTGTACATTAGATCTCATTTTACACCAGATGTTACTTTGTGGAGAACATTGAGAGAAACATAGATTGGAGTGGAGTGGACCAGAGGATAAGGAAAATAAAAGGTGTAATGTTCATAACAATAAGAATATCAGTATATATGAGTGTAAATAGTAGGGAAGGTTGATCAAGTCAGGTAAAGGCATGACTTCCATGTTCTTCTTCACAAATTGCTTGACTAAGTCTATATAGTGAATAGTGCATATAATATGGCCTTTGTGAATATCGATTACTTATGAAGTTTATGATCAAACCAAGTGGAGAACCTAACTAGATCCTCATAAAGCAAGGGTGATTGATTGGTTTCATGCAAGCTTAAGGAAGTTGTGACCTACATTGTGCTAACAAGGAGAAAGTGAGAAGACCCTTGCACTGGCCTCAAGGCAAGTTTTACATAATTTATAATAAATTATTTCAGTATCTTTTATGTCTCAAGTTTGTATTTTCCTTCATATTTTGGATTTATAAATTCAGTAGATCAGATTGTGATCATATTATCATGAGTTATCTTCTATTTTGCATGAGTTTCATCTCCTACCCTAGTCACATTTTCTAGGATTAAATTTATATCTACAATAGTAAATTCGGAATATATTTTATAATCTACATTTTGGAGTTTTGATTTGCCTAAAATCCAATTAGGGTCAAAAGTGTCCATTTAGGGACATTACAGTGGTATCAGAGCAATGATTCTCTCAAAGATGTGAAAGAGAAAATCAAATCTGAAGTAAGAGAAGGTGACCATGGAAGGGCATGATAAAAAATTTAGAACTACTGATAAGATAAGTTATGTGAATAAATCAATCACTAGATGCCATAGAGAATTACAAACCTATTGGTTGGATGCTCAAAGAGATCTAAGAAACTCACAGGTGAGCCATGGATGATTTGATAACTTCTATCTAGAAGATGAGTACTTTCAGACCAAACTCTCAAGGAAATCAAGGCAACGATGGTGAAGAAATATCTAATGGACCAATCAAAACATTTGCCAAGCCTCCACATCATATTTTTAGAACCAATGAAGAACACCCAGCTGAGGAGGATGACATGGAGACATAGGGTAAAGAGTATGCAACACTCAGTTCCAAGGTAAGAGCTATGTTGACCTTTAAAGAATTTTGTGAGCTGAAAGATAGTAAAGGCATTAGAAAAATAGAAAATATCAATAGGAGAAAAGTACCATGTAGAAAGTGGAACGAAATCAGCCCATTGAGTATTCTGCCATGCCAAGTGAAGAAGAAGAATCTTCTAAAGAAAAAGGTATGACTTCCATTGAACAAAATATTTGTAGGGAAGGTAAAGAAGAATGCAAAATTGAACAAGATGTTTCAGTCCAAAGGCGAAAAAACACCTTTGGGGCAGCCAAAGGGATCATTTGGGCAGCCAAAGACTTCTTCAACTAGTGGGTAGCAAGGCATGAGGAATGGTATTCCTCAAATTGTGGCAGCCAAGAGCATGGAAGGATCAATCCAAGAAGAGAAGATTACACAGGATGAGGATGGTGAAGAAAGGAGCATGTTATCGCAACAATTGTCTCATGAAATAATTCAGCCCATTTTTACCACGAAGACATCATGAGGTATGGGAAAAATGAGATAATGTTGTATATATTTCATATTCAGATTTGTTTTGAGAAAAATGATGAACTAGAAGATGAAATATGTAATATAAATTATGTGATACCTTGGATGCAACCTTGTATATATGAGCATCTTTTGAGTGATAGATGGTGGCAAGTTTTAGCCCACTTGATAGGTACTGGGGTGAGAATTTTGGATCACTTCAACATGTTTTATCTCGTGTGCATGGCACTTGGACAAAACAAGTTTGGAATTATTTGAGGGAAAGTAATTTTGGGAAGGGAGGATTGTCATATCCCCTTGCCAGTCAAAGACCCTTATCCCATTTTGTCTTCCCAATGGCTAAGGAACGAATACAAGGGGGACTTAAGTTATGATAGTTTATTATAAAGTGCAAAAAAATAAAAGAAAATATTATAAAGCACTTATAATAAAATATTATAAACTTAATAATAAAATATTATAAACTTGATGATAAAATAAAAATAGAAAAGGGAGAAAACGCTTATCGAAGTTTATTCATTCTAAGGGAAAAGGCACTTGATAATTTTTATTCACCCTATAGAGAAAATGCGACCTCCTAGGAGATGGAATCAAGTGGAAAACATTAAATGAAGGAGGTCAAATCTGATTGCATATCAAGGGTGGACATTTGGGCCATAAGCTCTATAAAAGAAATTTGACTTACTTAAGGAGGGCATGCTTGTCTATTTTCTCATAAATATGATTTTGTGTGAGATTTATAGATTTTTCAAAAATATTTCTAAGGATGAAAACCTTTAGAAATACTCTCTTAAGGAGGAAAACCATCCAAGAGATCTACAGAAGGATGAAAACCCTTCATCTAGTTGAGATGATTATCCACCTTGGGGTTTCCATTGTGCATAATGAGTTGCTGATTTTTCCAATGGTTTTCTAATCATTTTGAGGGTGGAATTTGGTAGTTTTCATGAGGCTTTGAGGAAGAAGGTTGGAGTCGTGTTCTTCCCTTATTTTCCAGCCTTTTTCATGGTGGTGTGAATTGCCTAGTGGCTAATTTGTATGTGTTTGAGCTATAAAAAAATAGATTGGGTCATTGTTATCATTGCAGAATTTTTGAGATCTCGAATCAACTTTTTGGAGGGGATTTTGAATTCCAAATTTTCATTTTTACAACTGTATCTAAAGGCAAGTTTTGCATAATTTATAATAAATTATTTTATCCTATTTTATGTCTCAAATATGTATTTTCCTTCATATTTTGTATTTATAAATTTACTCAATCAGATTCTGATTAGATTATCATGAGTTTCATCTCCTAACCTAGTCAAATTTTCTAGGATTAAATTCATATCTATAGTAGTAAATTTGGAATATATTTTACAATCTACATTTTGGAGTTTGGATTTTCCTAAAATCTAATTGGGGCTCAAAAGTGTCCATTTGGGGACATTACAACTTACCAAAGTAATAATTATATCTTACATTTACAAAACCATCATGGATCAATTGCTTAACACCTTCAACCATTACAATATCACGTCAATTCCATAGTCAAACAACAATTTTATAAACACTATGACCTCCCTCACTTCTTTTATCCTATCCACATCTCCATAATATGACCTACTTATACTTATCCACAAAGTCAATCAACCTTCATATACCAAGACCAATCTCCCTTCTATAAAAAACATTGAAGAGATACAATAAAACACCTGGTCTTCAATAGTCAAAGGTTCATCACCTTTCCTTTCAATGAAATTCAAATATGCTACAGAGGTGCATCATTCTAGTGAGTTCTCAAAGGGACAAAATTTCAAAGAATAAATCTTCATTGGTAGAGCATCACTGCGTTGCAGAAGATCAACATGCATCGAAATGTCATCTTCAACACCATCTAAGTTGATCTATATCAAGGAAGGAGGCATGTTCATCCATGCGTAGGAGCATTTGTTCCTATCCTCTCTCACTCTTTCTCCTCTTATTTCCTCCTAATTCCTCATTTTACATGATCATGATGTTTTGTCCTATTCATTTAAGTGATAATGAAATATTTTCAAGATATAAATGTACTTCCTCAAATTATAAGAGGGGTACTTAGTTTGTTCTTTCCTAGGATAATGAAAAGTCACAAGTTGGATAGGAACATGAAATGTCATATCGGGGTAGAGGAAGAGTTTAATTGTAAAGCTATAAAAGGATATGACCTCCTCATTGCTAGGGATGGTTAATTCTTGTTTACTAGCTCCTATTGTCTTTATAGGAGTAAGTTCCTTTATTTCCCCTATTCCACCTGTCTATTAAAATTTTGTCTCCATCTCAACTTATACTCCAAGAGCATTGTAAATTGTGCAACATGATGTAATAAAACTTTGTGTTTCTTGTTGATTGTTCCTCTTTCTATGTGAATGGTTTCTTCTAATGATACAAGCGAAATACTATAATTTTAATGCACTAAACTTGACTATGTTATTTTTTGGTTAAAATCCCTCTCTTATTTCCCTTCCCCATCTCTCTCTAAGTAATTTTCCTCCCTTGTATTCCATACAAACATTACAACAAATATAGGAAGTATTCTGTGTGATCCTTGATCTACGAATTACCCCAAAATTAGTTTAGTTTATATTTATTTCCTTTCATTCAATAAATGGAGCTTCCCCATTCAAGTAGAGGGACCTAGTCCCAAAGCGTTCATGAAATCCCACAATTTTTCTTTGCAAAAATTATTTCTCCAACACTTATCCATGGACATCACAATCCTCTCATATGTCCTTATCCTCATCCTTCTTTAGTTCAGCCCCTACCTCCAAAAATACCTCCCCTCATCCCCATGTTTATCCTCATCCATCTTCCTTATTTCTACTTCCTTTCTTATCCACATCCTTAGCATTAAGAATTTACAAGTTCCCTTTCTTATCCCTCCAATTAACCCCTTCTACCCACCTCCCCAACAAGTTTCTTTCCACAACCAACATAACATACCCTTTCACACACCTTATCATGTCCCCAATGCACATAACCTTGCCCCGTTTGTATTGATCTAGGACTTTTTCATCCTCCACATCTTCAATATATTCATTGTCTTCACCCCTACTTGTCATGATCCTCCCATTTCCTCCTCGTTTCTATTTCAGAAACTTTTTCACACACTTTCACCCTCTCACAATGACTCTTCTTCACACATATAATTCTCACTCTTACCCTTCCCTCTAACATCACCTTTTCCTCCACATTTAGTCACTTCCAAACCACTTCATTATAGGTCAATTCTCTAGAGACGGACTTGTTCTCAAACCATATTCAACTAATATTCTCTCACATATGCTTCCTCTAGTCCCGAAATTACTTCTTCGTCTCCATCCGCATGATAGCATTATCCACTCACTTCCATCTCTTAGCTCAAATTTTCACCTCTTCTTCTTTCTTGGTTCATATTCTTCATCACCATCTCACCTCAATGCATGCATCGTATATATCTTCCATATTTCTTGTCCCTTGTCATTTCTTCATAACCTCGACACCAACACTTTCTAGTAAATTGATGTCTACACATGGGGTTCCCATAGTAGAAATCAACTCATAAAACATAAGGGTAGGTTCATCTGATTGTACAACCCCTACATTCATCTCCATATGTTGTGTTCCATACTTACCTACGTACCATGCCGAAACCTACCATCCTTTACATACATCTCTATGTATTTTCCTTATTGGTTACTTCATCTATGTTATGCATGGGGTTATCTTCTCCTTCCATTTTTAAATTTATTCATCCAAGAACACAAAAAAACATGGTTGCGGTGTGACCTTACCTTTACCACCCCACATGTTCCACCATCTATTCTTCCTTGCTTGGGAAGCTTTGTACTTATTCCATCAAATAAATCTCTTGACATGAATGTTTATTTTCAATTACAATTGTTATCCCATATGAGGCACCCTATCCATTCCCTCTAATCACTTATTTCATCACATTTCTATCATTTTATGTCCATCCCCCATAACATCATCCGAGAATTATTCATCATAACATTTTTTCAAGATTTTAAGTTTCCATTTTCTCATTTTGAAAGTATTTAAATCTTTCATCCTCGCATGTTCTCTCAAGGGGGCATTATCCTACTAACCATGACACTAGGGGCATCTATTTTCAAAATGTTCATCTTCCTCATGAAATCATATTATCAATCCCTTAAAATGACCCATCAATCAACATTTATAATTTTTGTGTATCTTTCAAAATCATCTTTTCCATCCCTTCAAAAACCCCATTCAAGGGGACCATCGAGCAACATTTCTAAGTGTCATCTATCTTGCGAAATCAATTTATCGATCCTTTCACAAATTTTGTTGAATGGGTCCAAATTAATCAACCTTTTCAAAGAGGGACAAATGTAGACACCCCCTTAGATAAACACATTCTAACACCATCACATCAAATTAATTTAGTCCTTTTGTCTCAATGTAAAGACACAAAACCCTATTATTAATTAAGTGATTAATTAACTACTACTAATTAGCTCATCATATCTTCACTCAACTATTCAAATTCTACACCAATTATTCATTTAATTATTTATCTCATCCTCTACCTCAAATCTCACTATCTCATCCACCTCATCTTCTACCTCAAATCCCACTTTCTCCTTCATTTTCAAAGTCTTTAGCAACCTCCACTATCAAATTCATTAAATTCTTCACCCACCTCCATTATCAAATAAAATAATCTCATCAAATCCCCATTTTATAAAATATTTTACTGAATTGTCCAAAGGTTTTACCCACCTCCATTATCAAATCAAATAATCTAATCAAATTCCCTATTTTCTAAAATTCTCTATTATCCTCCAAAGTATTCACCCACCTTCATTATCATAGTAAAATAATCCACTGAATCCTTCACACTCTCTAAAAAATCAATTTAAAAATCCAACTTCCTCTTCCCTTAAAAATATATAAATAAACCCCTTTATCTTTTATATGGAAGATCAAATATAGCATTATTCTACAAAATTATCTTTTGATTCATTCATCAACCAAACATACAAATCATCCTAATAGATCATTATGTTGGAATTCTTGCCCAATGATCTTTTGAGCATCCACAATCCATGAGAAATTCCATGTATTGAGGAGGGGCTTGCATTTCTTTTTTATTAACTAAAATTAAACTAGACTAAAGGGGAAGTATAGTAAATTAGTTAATCTAAGTAGGAGGACTAAAACACTATAGAAATACAATAAGTAAGACTATGATAAAGTAATACAAAGCAAATGAATAATTAAATCTAATGGAAATAAAGCCTAAGTATTCAAGAGGAAGAAAGGAAATGACTTAGCTAATGACAAAGTGACCGCCGTAGGTTGTCACAGATCTGGAAGTGGAACTCTAAGCAGTGCGTAAAAACACTTAGCGTCCCTACGAAAGGAAAATATGGGATGAATGAGATGACACAGAGTGCACAGGAAGGTACTCGGGTGCCTCGGGGTGTCTTGGTCTACAATCCAGAACTCTGAACAACAGTGTAAATGCTCAAAACCTACAATTGGTATGGTCACAAGTTGGTTATGAATGCTTCATGTTTGTCATGTTGGATTTGTCGGATGTATTGTAGAGTGACCCAAAATGCAAGGAGAAATACCCAAACCCTAGAAAAATAAAAATGCATATGAATGGGTCGGACTGACCTCAACCGCCAAACTAGTGGACTTATCACTGAGCGTTGCACTACATGGTGGACCGTGATGTATTTCTGGGTGTGTGGGTGCATATTGTGCCCTAGGTGTTCTCATGTCAGTCACACTTTGTGAAGTAGCGAGAAACAATAGCTATAATAAATATAAATAACATGTGTGCATGGAATATAATGGAATCTCTCTCCCCATGTAGTGTGTGTGATGCAGATCTCCTAGTTGTAATGCATGGCACTATGTGGATGCAAGTGATGTAATGAATGTAGCCCTAGATGGAGTGATAGTAGGGATAAGATGCAAATGACCTAGGACCCTTATTATGGTCTTATCACTTTATATGTATAGGGATCTTAAGCTTAATTTCGTAATTAATCCCGACAAGGCTGACTGAGAAGAAAATAAGGATGATCAACAACTAGAAGTGACCCAAAAAGAAGCGAGAAAAGGTTGTGCATATACCGAGGCACTGGAATGGGACCAGAGTGCCTCGCGATGCCCCAAGACAGCCGAGGCGCCCGATTTCAAGCTAGAATGTCGGAAAGGTCATGAAATAGATTGATAGGTATCAGAAATATGTGAGAAAGAGGAAATAAAAGGTAAGAAAAATGTGGCTAAAAGGTGGGATTAATCAAGTAATTTTAACACTTGAGAACCTTCTAAATAGTAGTATAAGACTGGGCTAAATATTGTCTAATGTGCAATATTTGTGTCTACATTTACCCCCACTTTATGTTAGTGAGTGGAAAGCTTGGTAACATAAAGTAGATAGAGATGCATACCTAATGTCCATGTAGATTGTAGAAGAAAGTGTGCCGATGGACTAGACTCAAGCGTGGAATGACAAAAATAAAAGGTGGAGGAGCATGGATTCTAAAGATGAAAAATGCAAAAATGATGAAAGTGAACCTAGGGCGTAATGTGTGTGGAGTTGTTGCTAGGTATAATGTACCTACATGGTTATAATGGAAAGTACATGCCACGGTGTGTTATTGTTGTCATTATCATCATCGTCATTGTTGTTGTTGTTGCCCCTAGATTTGACTACGTATTTCCCATACAATGCACTGCAAGGAGAAAACACTCAAGTAGTAAAATATGTATGTATGTAAAAATGTTGTGTAAATTATGCAAATGTAAAGTATGAAAATGTAAAATACGCTAGAAAAAGTGTAAATGGAACATGTGCACTTGATCCATGTCGAGAGAAGGGTGTAGAAGAATATCCTGTAGTGTCGCGAGTTTTTCATGCAATCTCATGCCACCCCGACTAAAGAATTGTAGGGGTAAGTGTAGGAAGTTGATGGACAAATATAGGGTCATCCGTGGACGTCATATTGCAAAAACAATGAAATCTCAACTTGTAGGGATTATTAGCTATATGTGCACTCTAAATTAGAAAAATTTATATAAATATGAATCGTAGCATTTAGAATCTAGTTTCTAAAATACTAATTTTTTAAAAAAACAGACAAGTTTAGCTATATTAAACACTTAAAATTATATGACTTAGTTTTTTTTTTGAAAAAACTTATAAGATTGTAGTTCGTTTGCCCGCATTTTGGATGACCAAATCTTGTTATTTTTTTCCTTTGGTGAAACGTTAGATGTAGTTGTCTATCTTGGGATGGATTTTATTTTGTATTTTTTTAGCAATATTTTTTTATGATTTTTCCGTGAAAGTGGTCTAAAATATTTAGAAAACGGAGCGCTTTCGTTTGCCCACCATAACTATATCAAAAATATCGAAATCAAATATTTTTAACGTGTATAGAATTTTTCCATGCTTGGGATGGTATAAGTTTTATCACATTTTGATAAGCAAAACAAAAGTTGCAGTCTTAAACGTAGACATGAACATTCACGGGAAAAAATGTCTTAAAGACCTATTATTAGTAAAAATTATAAAATGATATTTATCTTATTCTATTCACTTTAAAATCAATATTTCTACGAAGCTAAGAGTCTCCCTAAGCGATGGCACCATTTTTGTGAAATGTTTTTAGTTTTTTAGCATGGTTCAAGTATTTGGAAGAGCAGATTTGAGGTTTTTGACCTTTTACACTTCATAATAATGACCTTCCATAGCTCGCGGTTCATAAATCATATTTACACACATCCCAATGTCCGAATTACCATGTGATTTTTACTCTCCGACCTTACCGTACTAATTATCATGAAATTCTATCTTTTTCGCATCTTTTTCTTATCACCAAGCAAAACATCATGGGAGACAAAAACGAAGTCAAAAAGGAAGTCATTAACTAAAAAACACCAAACGAATTAGAGGCCAGAAAAATTCAAAATGCCGAGCGAATGCGAAACTTCGTGAATCAAGAGAGGTTCATCTTCAACCCCAACTATTGTAAGCAATGAAGAACCAGGTAATGTTTCTACTGTCAATGTTGAAGTTGAATTAAATACTCGTGATGAAGATGTTTTTACTATCAATGTTGAATAAGAATTAAATACTCATGATGTAGCAAATGTTGAAATTAAAGGAGACAATGAAAATGTGAATAAGGAAATTCATGTTGAAACTGTAGACAAGCAAAATTTGACAAAAACACCTCCTAGGATTTTATGTAAGAAACCTAATTTTTTTATTGAAATTGATGAAAACATTTTGAAACCAATGTCGACAAATTTTCTCGAACAACAAATCGAAGAAAAGCCATCGAAATTTGGGATAATCATTTTGAAATTTTAAATGATTCCCAAAGATGTCATTTGTTGGTTAATTTGATGAAATTTATTGAAATGAGACCTACATTAAACACCTTAGGATTGACAACATCTAATATACGTGGTCAAACCTCTACAATTGTTGAAAACCTTCATGATGCATATCAAATTGTTGGTGTCAAGAGGCGCACTAGGGATAGTAATATTGTGTGTCGTGTACTTGCTACTAGTGTTGTAAGTGAATCAATAAAAAACAACGTTTGATTACGCAAACAAGTCGAATGTTGCAAGTTAATTGAAAAACTCTAATGAAAGCAATTGAAATACGTAATATCCTTCAATCACTCAATAATGCCGATTTTTGGGCATTTTTTGCTAGAGCACCGTGTAAGGACAAAAATAATTCTGATGCTATAAGAGAAGTTATTAAATTTTGGCATGATAACATTAGAGTTTCACCTAATACAAGAGATGTTATAAAACGGAGAGTTGGTTTTACTAATCGTGAACCACATCCAAAGCATTTCTTAGATATGACTCAAACTCAATTTTTTCGTAAGTTTGAACAAGAGAATCTGGAAATTAAAATTAGTCAACGTTTTTTTGAAATGTTGAAACCATTCTATGTGAAAATCAACCATGCTCACACCACTTGTTGTTGTAGGCAACATGTTGAATTTGCAATGCATTATGCTAAATTTTTATGTATTCGTTCTAATTTTCATTTTGAAACTATGTTATTGGAATGTGGTGTCCAAGTTCCACCAATATCTTCCATGGATTTCATTCCTACTATATTTTATGAAAAAGAAGTTCGACAATTTTTTTATAGTTAGGATTGTTTATATGGAAGTTATAGTACATGCGGCGGATTACCTAAATTGGAAAGTTACATCCATGAGCAAATTGAAGGTACAATAGGACATAATTTAGTTGAGTTTGATAAATATAAATTAGTTGCATACCAGTTGAAAGATGGAAAAGAGTCTAAACGGTGTGAGCTAGTTACAGAACAAATGCCCGTTTTCCAATTTTTGAGAAAATTGAAGGATGAAATTGTTTATGAGTATGTGAGGCATACACATAGAGCTCGATGGTTGGATGAACAGCCTTCAAGCTATGCAAAGACACATTTCCTATTGGTACTATTATTTCAAAGTGGTCGATTTTGTAGAGAATTACACATTGCGCAACTACAAATGGAGGTTCAATCGCAATATTACAACTCAAAGTACAAGTTGCCATTTTTGTGCATATAGTATTTCTACATTCTTTGACATAAAGACAGAGAATGATCAATTTTTTTAAGAGAGTACCACTTTTATATCAATGATGGTCGTACTCATTCTACCGAATTTGTGCAAGGGTGTTTCGGTTATTTTATGGAAACTTGTCTCGATAGGGACATCCACTTCAAACAAGATTATATATGGTCGATAATTACACGTCTCAGTTTAAGAATGCACGAATATTTTATTGGATGAGCAGAATGCACGTCAAGATGGGTGTGCAACATATTTGGAGTTTCACTGAGGCTGGACATGGAAAAGGAGAGCATGACGGTGCAGGCACATGTGTGAAAAGAGCTCTTGTAAGAGAAGAGTTGTAGTACAAAGATGGTGCTAAATTAAAAGAGGCAAAGAGCATAGTGGAATGGTGTACTAACAACATGGCCCGAGGTTCTCAAGAAAATTCCATAGTTCGCAGATATTTTTGGTTGATAGAGGAACAACAAATTGCTAACTATGAGGATTGTATGACACTCACTGGGTCCAGTGATATGCACTCATTTTGTAGCTCAGACGCTACTTCATGGGCCATATAGACAAGAAAGTTGACATGTTTTTGTGCATCTTGTATCAAATTTGTCACCGCGAGTGTTATTCACAAGAATGGGTGGAAGGATGGATTTGTAGGCCTCTAAATCCGCTTCCTAGTTATCAACCTCCATAAGCATTACGACTTGTTTTCGCAGATGAAGTCGCAACATCCAAGGACTTTAACGAAAATTTTATTTTGGTGCGACAAGGTATTTATGGTTATTTATTTAATTTTTGTATTGAGTTATGTCCATTGAAATTTTAATATGTAATTTAAATTTGAGTTGTTCAACCTTTATTTTTTTGTAGGACATGTGTTTGCAGTGAATTGCAATGAAGACAATGAAGAAGGAACAAACTATTTCTTATGTCGTTGCATCGACGAAAGAAAGAAGTTGACTTCTCCTATTATAGATGGCAAATATATTGAGTATCCTACTGGTGGTCAAGTGGTAGTAACGGAACTTGGCTTCGATGGTATCCATTAAAAACTCCTCTATTTGGGTGTTTGAAGACTTTGAGACGCACAAGAAAATACTCTTATATTCGCATCTAGTTTTAGCGACAAATATTCAGAAATTGTGTATAGATATCGAGGAAGGCCTAATAACAAGATTCTTTAGAAGGTTCGAGAGTCGACCATGAAGCAATCTTGTTTGCTATTCGAGTAGATCCGATCCTGATGGTTCATTGGAATGAATTTACAATGCTCATGTCTCAGTGTATATAATTTCTTTTCAATATATATAAATTTGTTAAAACTTAAAGATCTAGATTTAAGTTTGAATATATTTTATTTTAAATTTGTGTATTTTGTATATATAGATAGTATATGGTTTTGATTTGAAACTTAAATTTATTTTCAACTAACACTTTTATGTTTAGGTTAGTGGTGCCAGAAAAGCTTCCACCTTCACGTGGTTGGCACTGTTAGTAGAGAATTTTAAATTCTCGAAGCTAAGAGAAGCTTTCATTGTTTGAAAAAGTTGTAAATTTTGAAAAAGTTGTAAATTTTGAAAATGTTGTAAATTTTGAAAATGTTGTAAATTTTGAAAATGTTGTAAATTTTGAAAAAGTTGTAAATTTTGAAAATATTATAAATTTTGAAAAAGTTGTAAATTTTGACAAAGTTGTAAATTTTGAAAATGTTGTAAATTTTGAGAATGACTCATCCCCAAGTGTTTACAAGACCATACCTACGCGTGTACACCGATCTGGGAAGGAAAAATCTGAGAGAGGATATTGTAGAGGGTCCCTACGCCAAGGTGTCGAATCAGATGAACCGTCTCTAGGTGCCACGGAGTTCGAGTAGTCACCGTCGAAGTTGAACGATATTTTGGTCTCAGGGCTCTTAAGGGACTACGCCCGAACGAAGTAGCCTGGAAGCAACGACCTTGTCACGCACCAAAACACCACCTCCTCTAGCATTCACCTGGCCACCCGGATGTGCTAGCGCAGTCGGTTTGGTGCCACGACCCACCATTTGCAAAATATAGTGTCTGACAACCAATCACTGGCTCTAACTACACTATTTCATGCGTTTGCAAACAATAGGGCAACAAAAGCACCAAAATGAGATGGAAAAAACCGAGAGAGGATTTTTTAGAGGGTCCCTATGCTGAGGTGTTAGATCAGATGAGCCATCTCTAGGTGCCACAGAGTCCGAGTAGTCACCCGTCGAAGTTGAACGATATTTTGGTCTCAGGGCTCTTAAGGGACTACGCCTGAACGAAGTAGCCCGGAAGCAACGACCTTTTTGCGCACCGAAACACCACCTCCTATAGCATTCACCTAGCCACCCAAATGTGCTGGTGTAGTCGATTCAGTGCCACGATCCACCGTTTGTAAATATAGCATTTGACAACCAATCATTGGCTCCAACTACACTATTTTGCGTGTTTGCAAACAATAGGGCAGCGAGAGCACCGAAATGAGAAGGAAAAAACCGAGAGAGAATTTTGTAGAGGGTCCCTATTTGAGGTGTTGGATTAGACGAGATGTCTCAAGGTGCCACGAAGTCCGAGTAGTCACCCATGAAGTTAAACGATATTTTGGTCTCAAGGCTCTTAAGGGACTACGCTCAAACGAAGTAGCCCGGAAGCAACGACCTTTTCACGCACCAAAACCACCTCCTTTAGTGTTCACCTAGCCACCTAGACATGCCGACGTAGTCGGTTTGGTGCCACGACCCACTGTTTGCAAAATATAGCGTTTGATAACCAATCACTGGCTCCAACTACACTATTTCACGCGTTTGCAAACAATAGGGCAGCGAGAGCACCGAAATGAGAAGGAAAAAACTGAGAGAGGATTTTGTAGAGGGTCCCTACACCGAGGTTTTAGATCAGATGAGTCATCTCTAGGTGCCACAGAGTCCAAGTAGTCACCCGTCGAAGTTGAATAATATTTTGGTCTCAGGGCTCTTAAGGGACTACGCCCGAACGAAGTAGCCCGGAAGCAACGAATTTGTCGCACACCGAAACACCACCTCCTCTAGCATTCACTTGGCCACTCAGATGTATCGGTACAGTCATTTTGGTGCCACGACCCACCGTTTGCAAAATATAGCGTTTGACAACCAATCACCTCTGCTTAATCCGCACTATTTTGCGCGTTTGCAGAAACAATAAGGCGCGAGAGCACCGAAATGAGAAAGAAAAAACTCGAGAGAGGATTTTGTAGAGGGTCCCTACATCGAGGTGTCGGATTATATGAGCCATCTCTAAGTGCCACGAGTCCGAGTAGTCACCGTCAAAGTTGAACGATATTTTGGTCTCAGGGCTCTTAAGGGACTATGCCCGAACGACGAAGTAGCTTGGAAGCAACGACCTTGTCGTGCACCGAAACACTACCTCCTCTAGCATTCACCTAACCACCCAGCCGTACTGGTATATTCGGTTTGGTGCCATGACCCACCATTTGTAAAATATAGCATTTGACAACCAATCACTGGCTCCAACTGCACTATTTCACGCGTTTACAAACAATAGGGCAGCGAGAGCACCGAAATGAGAAGGAAAAAACTGAGAGAGGCTTTTGTAGAGGGTCCCTACGCCAAGATGTTGTATTAGACGAGTCATTTCTAGGTTCCACCTAGTCCGAGTAGTCACCCATCGAAGTTGAACGATATTTTGGTCTCAGGGCTCTTAAGGGACTACGCTCGAACGAAATAGCCCGAAAGCAACGACCTTGTCACGCACCAAAACACCACCTCCTCTAGTGTTCACTTGGCCACCCGGATGTGTCGATGCAGTCGGTTACGTGCCATGACCCACCGTTTGCAAAATATAGCGTTTGAAAACCAATCACTATCTCCAACTACACTATTTCGTGGGTTTGCAAACAATTGGGCAAAGCGAGAGTACCAAAAATGAGAAGGAAAAACCCAAAGAGGCTTTTGTAGAGGGTCCCTACGCCGAGGTGTCAAATCGACGAGTTAGTATCTAGTTTCCATGGAGTCCGAGTAGTCACCCATCGAATTTGAACAATATTTTGGTCTCAGGGATCTTAAGGGACTACGCCCGAACAAAGTAGCCCGGAAGCAACGACCTTGTCGCGCACCGAAACACCGCCTCCTCTAGCGTTCACTTGGCCACCTGGACATGCCAGTGTAGTTGGTTCAGTGCCAGGACATCCTGAGGCATGACTTCTCACTCCTTTCTTCCGTTCATTTCCTAGGACTCAAAACATTCAATGTCACTATTTTACCTTCCATCTCTCTTGTTCTCTTTGGACTTGCCTCTGTCCTCTTAGACCTGCTTCATCACTGTCCTTGCTTTGCTCTCTTGAGCTATGTTGTTGTGGTGATATCTCTCCATCCTCTCGCCCAAAGCTATGTGCTTACATGCTCATTATTTTTGCATTGTAATAGGATTCTTCATCACAGATCACTAGACACAGAATTAGGAGTATAAGTAAATCATCAAACAATTAAGGGAACACATGTGTGAGGACCTTTTATTCATAAGTGCCATCATTGATTACATGAGATTAATCATTTATACCTCAAATTGAAGCAATGTCACCCATCTGAAAATTCAACCCCCACCCAACAAGCAAGATCAAGCATTCATACTGCAAAGAAGGACATGTGACCATTGGGTGAGCATGATCCTTGAAAAAGGGAACATGATCTATTTCCTAATATTATCTCTTTGTTTAGATTGTTCTTGGTCATATTTTTGAAAATCAATAGGAATAGAGTTGAGATCAAGAACAAGAAATTCCATTGGGAAAATAATCTCCCATTTACGAGTGAGATGAATCATTTTGATTCTCATTCCTTTGTGAGCTCGTGTGTGTTTTCATCCGACTGAGAGAACTTTTATGACATTTTGTCCCATACCATCACCTAGAGGTTTGATGCTCTAAAAGAAGCCATTTCTGATTTTGAATCCCATGAGGAGAATGTATCAAAAATTTTGGAAGATCTTAGCACAAGAATGCATGAGCTTGGTACTCCTCTTAGGGAGAATAATTCCACATGAAGAATCTTCAGGATTCAAATTTTAAGAATTGGTTCAGGAAAATATTTGTGACCCTTTCCTTCAATAGTCAATACTTTAGTTTAGCCCTTGTAGAGATCATAGGTTATATCTCTAGAATCCTATGAAGAGTTAAATGAAAAATATTTTAGTCAATGTGGAAATATCAATGTCATTCCTAAGAATTGACTCAACACATTGGAGCATGTGAACATCTTGGAAGATGAGAAAGTTTCATTTGTAGTTTCCAGATTCAACAAGATGGTCTATGGAAAAGCCTCATCATTCAAGATCTTTCGCAGAGGAAGACATGAGTTGATTCTTCATTAGAGGAGGATTCTTCATGCGATGGGTGGAACCTATGAATCCTAATAAGGGCTTATTGTCAAATTTTTACCCTTTTCAACTTGGGACATCAAAATGCACCACCACATGAAATCTCTCCCTTTCGTCACTTAAGGCTTGTAACATTCTCACTAGGTATTCAATTCCTCAGCACCCCAACTTGATTATGTTGCCCCCTCTCATGAATACTTAACCCATTCTCACATTATCACCCCTTTAAGTCCCTTTGTCACTTAAGGCTTGTAACCCTACCCTGTCATGCCATGTAACCCGGGTTAATCTAGAATGGTCAAGGATGAGTTAGAAGGTGAGTTAACTAGGTTAATGTTAAGAGGTGAGTATAAACATACACTTATCCATTTTTTTAATCCCTTTTTAATATTTCCTTTTCCTTCATTGCTGCTAGTATTTAGTTATGCTACTAAATTTTCAAGAAACCCTATTGCAAAAATCACATTTTTGCTCATATCTCCTTCATTTTTGCTCCATTTCCCCTGTAATTTTTCCCGTAACTTACTCATGAACTCCTCAAGATGATCTAAAAATATTTTCCATTGGTACCCTAATTTTTTATAGCATCCCATTTAAAATTTCAGAGAAAAACTTACCTTTTTAGATCCTTCAATTCTAGAGATCGAAAACACTTGAAATTTGAAGCAAGAAACCATATGAAAATACCTAATCTAATGAAAAATTTCATCTCAATCCAAATACAAGAAGACATGATTAAATATTTAAATCAAACATGTACATATCACGTAACTAATTTAAATGGATATGAAAACATACATAGAAGGATATCATACATGAAATGAAATGAAATCAAACATATATAGTTCAGATTTATCGTTATGAAAACCAACACACATGGATATATAAGAATCAAACAAAGTGTGCTCCGATGCACGTCTTTGAAAATGTATACATAAGTTCATAATGTATGTGTACATATCGAACTAAGTGTGTCATAATGTACATATGAGACCACATGCGGTCGCAAAAGGCTATATATATACAATGGACTAGATATGAAGAAACATGTTCACTAGGACCAGATGGCCCATATATATGTCTATGTACATCCAGTGGACTATAAATCTACTCATGAAACATTTTTCCTTTCTTCGCCTCTACTAGAAGTAGCACGTCCACGACCTAGGGATGTAGTGGAGGGAGATGCCACTACGGATTTCATTTGTGTGGTCCTAGGTGTCTCTAAGCATGCCTGCAACCTAACTTGCACATTCATAAAAACAAGTTTTTAACACCCAAAATTTTAAAATACATTCAAAATTTAGAAACTTGTACAATTTAGTTAAAATGCATGTGAAATCTTACCGCAATGTCATGATCCCTATCAATTTATTGTTGACGCATTGCAGGGACAACAATAGACTCACGAGGGGTAAGCTACATACAAATAATTATTTTTCAAATTAAATATTTCACATATACATACAAAATTTGATATTGTAGATTTAAGTAATAAGAAATAATGAACCTCCAAAATTTAACAAATTTAAAAACCGTACCTCGTTAGTGGATCTGCAGATGCTTTATATGGTAGTATCTACAAGCAAGCAGCCTCCACATGTCTGTATATATGGAGGAGTCTCTCTAGCAAAAGTCATAAGCTATACAAAAACATGTTCAAATCAATATTAAGATCTACATGATTGTGCACCACATAACAGAGGTCCAAAGCATGTAATCCACGTGAACTTCTAGTAATTAGCAACAAAGTGTAAAGAGATTTACTAACCTGCGTAAAACTCATGTGAGGCGTGCTAGTAGCCTCAGTTCCCAGAGCAGATGATGACCCGTCAGGCTCCTATGTATAAAAGAGAAACATATTAATATGTACAACATACACGTGAAACATTATAATAATAATCTAGTGCAATCAAATGAAATTAAAAATGTAAGTTTGTACAACTTGAAACTTACATTTGAAACACGCCTAGCTGCAGTAGCTAGCATGTCGACGCTGGATGTTTCCTTCACCGGCTCTTGCTATTTAAAATAAAATAAAAAAATAGTTTTTACATGTATGTACATGACATACAATCAAAATATATATATATATATATATATATATATATATATATTAATATCTCAAACATGTGAATTAAACTATTGTATATATATATATATATATATTATTTATATTTATTTGAAATTTACCTGTGAAAGACCAATATCAGTGGCACCAGTTCCAAAAACATTCCCCAACATCTCATCTATAGAAAAGAAATCCTATGAACCAGCAAATGATGTCTCGCCCGCAGTGCATACGGCACCACATGATCCACAGTGGTGTGGTGCGCTAGAACTGGTGCCTCCACCAACATCACTAGATGTAATCTGGTCACTATGCTGGGTCAGAGTGTCAGTGAGCTCCCTCAATGCATGTAATGTATCAATCTCCACAACCTCCTTCACTGTAGGAGGGATAATTGAAGGTAGTGGGGGTTTTGGGGCATGGGGGATCCTAGGTTGACTCCATATGCGCACCAGTCTACTCGTGCAGAGCCACCTCCTCAACCAAAAATTCAAAATAATTCGGAACCTCATTGAGCACGAACTCGCAATATAATTTCTTCAAAAATAAAGAGGAACCTCATTGTTGTTGCATGGTGGATAATCAAAACCATCCACCATCGGTCCCAAAAATTGTTTTTGATTTGGTCATCGTGGCACCAATGGATCGGGAACCGTTTGCAAGTAGCTAGGGGGCATTGGTTCTAGTGGTCAATAAATAATGCACAAATGAGGTCTTTTCCATTTTTTTGTCTTTTATGGCCGCATGGGATAGTTTATCCGCATACCACCGCCTACAATACCTTTAAAGGTATTCCATCTATGTATTTGGTTGGTCATGCGAACTCGACTTCACCAATCAATGTTTGCAATGTATTGACTAAAGTCACGCAGATGGATTTGTAGCATGATTTTGTCTTATAGTCCGAATTAGGTTCACAATGACAATTTTGTTTTCTCGAGATTCTTCCAATGATATTATCTTGTGTTCCTACGGCTCAGTGGGGACAGAAGGAGCCACAAGAGGCGGATCTATGTTTGGAGGAGGGTTTTGAGGAATGTTCGAAGGGTTTTGAGGAATGTTCGGTGGGTTTTGAGGAATGTTTTGATGGTTTACACGATTTCAAGCTTACCGACTAACTGATAAAACAAGAAAATCGTATACATAAACAAACATTTCAAAAACCCATGAAAATGTAAAAAAACCTAAAATGCAAAAAAATGATTAAAATCGGGGCTTACCTCCTCGTCTTGGCGGCATGGTTGAATCTATCGCTATCCAGAAGTCCGATGAGAAATTTTGAGGTGGTATTCAAAGCTCGAGTGAAAAATGTCTAGGAAAAATTACGGTTTGAAATGAAAAATGGGGAAAATAAGGAGTCGTGGGACTGCTAATTTTTGTCTCAGAGTTCCGCGATCGTGGTTTATAACCACGCTCGCGGTTCTAAACCACGATCACGGTTTTAGGTTCGGTAATTTCCGAACCTAGAATTCAAGAACCGTGATCATGGTTTAAAAACGCGATGATGCAAGCGCGGTATATAAACCGTGATCGCGGTTCCTAAATTTCGGGTTTTTATGTCCACGGAATTGTCCACCAACTTCATGCACTTACCCGTAGGAGGAAATGCTCTGTGTCTTCCAACTCTAATCACTTTTGCTACAATTTTTGAAGAGATATCTTTACCGCATTGGTGTTTTGGGTGATCCTACGCCACCGGACAGAAGTGTAGAGACGCCACCCACCGTAACCCCCGATCATGTAACCACTCCGTAGAATTACCGAAGGACACCATGCCCCTGTTATGGCCGCTGCATGTATGGAGTTCGTATCCGGTCCGAATCGACCCATTGTGTGTGAACTGGTGTAAATGACGAGTGTCGTTATTCCTTCATTTAATCAACTCATGGTTGATGTCATATTCAAACCAGGGGTGTGTCTGAAGCTATATGCAACAAGAAGAATCTTAGTGAACTAGTAATTGATTATAGATATTTATTATTTTTATTTTTTTGGGGGTTTTTAAAGTGTCTTTAAGATTTCTGACAAAGCCTTATTAAATCTAACCTATAAGAAACTTGCTGAAATAACCACACATTGCTGAAAATGAACGAATCTTGCAGAATTGAACACACTGCTAGAAATAAATATACTTTGCAGAATGAAACAAATTGCTGGAAATAAATACACTTTGCAGAATGAAACACACTGTTAGAAATAAACACACTTTGGAAAGATTGTTTAAAATTATTTTGAGGAAATAGAAATGTACACTAAAACACCTGTAGGGATGATAAATAACTTATGTAACAAATTTTAATTTAAGAATCAAAAGTACTTACAGAACTACTAATTAACAAATTTACACAAATTGCTTGAAGATATAAATACCAATAAATAAAGGATCATGTTTCTTGGAGGAGTGGGCCCTTGCTCCACCTTGAATCAGGAGTTAACAAAGTATGATACTCTCAAAATGAAATGGCTATCTTATTATTGAATTGTTCTATCTTACAAAACTTAATTGTGTATATGTTTGTATATCTATATTATCCTCTTTTATCTATCTTTAGTTCTTTATATATATTTCTTCATCCGAAGATGCATTTACAATCATGAGTGTTCAATAGTTTTCTATCCACCTATAGGTTCTAGTGAAACCAAATAGTGCCCAAAGTAGATATGAAATTTAGAAAACTAGCTGGTCATACAGCTTGTTGGTCTTACATACATATTTCTAGAGTGTGAAGAACTGGAAAATTGTTGGTATGTTCCTAATTAGAGGGCCCATTAATTGCTCCATAACCAGATTTTGATAGAATAAAAAGATTCCCATTGATTTCAGAACTTTGGAGAAGTTCAGAACCAAAGGGAAACCTTCTGGAACTAACTGTAAAAGTTCCAGAGCTTAAGTGCTAGAGTTCGAACTAATTGATAGAGTTCTGAAGCTAAGTGATGGAGTTCCGGAGCTAAGTGTTGGAGTTCGGAACTAAGCTGTATTCTAGCCAATTTCCTCAAAAAGGTGTTGGTTGCTTCACACTTCGCTTATCTGACCAAATATGACCTATTCATTCAAAAACTGAATTTCCACACATTTTGTTAGGAATTATGGAGTTTTTAGACGTTAGAACTAAATCAAACAAAAGATGGAAAATTACATCCTAACTTATACTAGATCAAACAAAAGCCACAAAATGCAGTCAAACTTGATTAAAAGGAGAGTAAAATGAGATCATTCATTACACATTGATGAGGCATATTTTGGCCTTATCAAGTAAAAATACATTGTGTTAGTAGAAAACCCACAATGATGCCCCTCTCTTTAGGGGCACATGCGACGACCTTGGAAGGAGAATGTGGCCCCAAAAGAGGACCAACCACACTATGACCTATAACCAAACTCAACCCCGCAGGGGGAGGGAAAGCACTTGGTAGATACCAAGTCACACAAAAAGGGGATGGCTAGCCAAAACAAGTTTTAGTCTGCAAGCTTATGCATGTAATAAGTGTATTGAAATGTAAACAATATAGAAAAATACCAAGCATGTAGTGTAAACAAGTAAGAAACAACAAGAAGACCGCACAAAGTAGGTTATAAACAAGGTGCATCACTCATGATGTCGTAAGACATGCACAAGGCCATCATGACCGCAAACAATAGACAAGTGTGCACATAAACAAATGACAAATCCGCATACAATGGAAAAATTAGAAGATGAGTAAAAAACAAGTAGTCATGGAAACATAGAATCCTGCAATATAAGTGTTGTACATGAGACGAATGTTAGCATGTTAGGATGATAACCAATACGTCAAAAACATGTATAAGCAAGTAGTAAAAGACGCTAAGTATAAAATGAAACAATATCACTTGTATGAGACGAATGTGGATGCCCCAAAGTGACCTAGTATAGGAAGGGTAGAAGGTGAGCATCCATGTCACGTGTAAATGCCCTATATCTACGATCACACTAAATAAAGATGTGAACGTGCATGTGTGTATGATAATTCCATATAAGAAAGCAAGGTAACATGTGTAGGAAAGTGACCAAGCAAAACACTAGTAAATCAAAATTAAATGCTACCAAGACAATGCAAAGATGCTATGAATGGATGGAATGGAATGCAAGATGGAATGATAGGGGCGTCGTGCCCCCAAGTGGATGGAACTATATGTAATGAGGTTCATTTTGTTTTCCCTTCACCACCAAGAATGAATCATAAACGGGAGTGTGTTATTAGGAATTAGTCGAGTATTTTTTGTTATGTATGTGTGTCAGTGCATCACGATGAGTGTCTATGTGATAGTGATGAAATGCGACATGGGGAAATGATGTGTGTGGACCCTATAGCATAAGTGTATACCATGAATTTTTTGATCGGAGGAGTGATTTTTTATCCCTAAGCGTATATCACTATATGATTCAGGAAGATGGTGACGATCTAGCCTATGGCATATGTCACTACGAGATGGGTGATGAGGGTGTATGAAGGTTGCATGAGTATGCAGTGGGTAGTGGAAAGGTGGTGATTTAGCACTAAGAGTATACCACTACGTGATGAGTAAGGAGAGGGTGGTGATTTAGCCTAAAGCATATACCACGAAGTGATGAGTAGGATAAATGATCATGTAATAGAATGACTTGGAATGGGATAATAGAATGTGTAGCGATAAGATGTAATATGATAATGAGGAATTGATAAAGGGTGTGGTGATTTAACCTAAGGTGTATACCAATACGATAGGTGATGAAAAAATGAAAAGGGGTATATGGTTAAGTATATGATAGAATAATTGGGAGTGTCGAAAGGAGTGGTGGTTTAACATAAAGGTGTATTATACTAGGTGATGTGATGTTGAAAGTCGGTGATGATATAGCCTAGAGGTTGGGCCACTATTCCAATGAATGTGGTATGATGACATGTCACATGTAGGTAACGTCCATTTGATTGGTAAAACCTCAACAGTTGAGTATGGACCGAGGAACTAAAGTGCATCATAGGGTGGTAAATGTAGCGCGTAGAACAATGTAGTGTAGGTGACCAAATGGTGAATAGGATGTGTAGATATGTGGTAGGATGTGGAAAATGTGATGATAGTTGTAGCTAGAATAGGTAGTGGTGATAGGCTAAGCTAGACCCATGGATAATATGACCTAGTATAAAGTAAGAATGCAAGAATTAAGTATAAAACTAGACTCATAGAATGATGATGCCTAGTGTAGCGTGTATGAGACAATTGATGTAGAAATGATTAGTAGATGAGGTATGTATAGGATGATTTAAGATGTGTGGTGTGTGGGGTTCAGTGTAGTGGTAATCCCTCAACAATCTAGTGTTAATTGAAGCACAAGAATGTGTCATTGGGTAAAGAGGGTACTATGATGCCTCAGATAGGATGCCTATGGAAAGGATGAAGATGTAGAGAAAATATGTAATTTAAGGCTATGAAAGTATGAGAGGATAGAGAGGGGGCGGGATGTAATGTGTTATGTCCCCCAAGTGTTTCAAAAGGATAAATCAACCAATAAGGTTGAAAGAGGAAGGTCCTACGACCAATGCTTGAGATGATGCAAATGGAGGGTCGCGATCTACTAGCGGGGATATGGTAGAGAGGGTTAGTGTCGGCGAGTGAGATTGATATATGCGCATGAAGGATGGTGAAGTGAATAATATTGTGGTGTGACACCCGAGGATGAGATTGGGAAGGTGATACTATATAGTGGTGATTAGATATCATGCAGATATTTGGGTTTGACGATACATACATCTGGTGGGTGAGCTTGAGGGGTTGTATGTAGGATAGGAGGAGGTGGGGTGCTAAATGAGAGGAGGCCTAATCATTGGACATCTATGATAACATGGGAAAGTGTACAACAAGAATATGTATGATGTTACGGAAGGCGCGATAATGACAAAATGGTCGGTCACGAATGTGGGTTAACTACATGAGTGAGGAGAAGAGCGAGTAGGTGGCAACGTAAGAAGTTGGTGGTGAAGAAGGTGACCTAGAATGTGTTGCGGCATAGCATTAGAGGGAAGGATAATGGGTGAAGGTAATGGTGTAATTGGTGGATCAGGGAGGGGACCAAAGTAGGGGAGGTGGGTGGGGTAGGAGTTGTAGGAGGAGTAGGAGCATGCTGAAGTTGTGCAATCATAGCATGAAGAGATGTAATTGTGGCTTCCATGAAGTTGTTTCATGATGTTTCGTGATGTGTGGATTTGGTGTTATGAGTTATATGTACTCTTTTGAGTCTTGTTAGGCATTGTTATGATTGAGGTTTGACGCTCCTCTTGGTTAGTATGTACTATTGGATATGGTATTTGCTTTGTGTAGGTGCCATCATGGTCTTTAGGTCATGTGATACCAATTGTATATGTATCAAGCGAGATGATTATGTTTTTCAATCACATGTGTGTGTTAGATTTATGCCTATGACATGAATGTTGGAAATCCTTCGTTATGTAGAAAAATTGTTTTTTTTTCATGGTGGAATTAGAGGTCTTGTGATGTGATACAATCGTGAAAGTATGTAGCAAGATGTCTCGTGGGTTGTTTGTGTTGTGTTGAGTTTTGTGTGACATCTTGAGGCCAATTACTGTTGGGCACCCAAAAACATAAGACAATTAAAATTATAAACAATGATTATTAAGAGCTTGAGATTAAGAAATATTTATGCAAACGGACAGAAAATATAAATTAAGTAATATAGTAAAAGATAATTAACTACCAATCTTCACATAACATTAAAATTTAAGATATTGTCAAAATTAGTCTGCTTCCTTGTGGTCGCGTTGTACATGCAAGTTATTTTATTAAATGACATGTGTCATTATTGACTTTCTTGCCTACGTATCCTTTGAGATTCGATGGTGTGTCGCATCAAGGACGATGCTCTTATTAGGGGAGGGATATGTAATGCCCCCTCGATTAGAGACTTTGAGCTACTTTTTTCAGGGCATCTATTAGGTTGGCATCGTATGGGGCAACGTTTTTCAGTAGAAGATGGAGAGAAACACATCCTAAAAGATTTTTTTGACCTGTCAATCTCCTTGCATAATAAATACAACATTGTGTTCGAGATCCAAAGGGTAACCACGTTGGAACCCAAGTTAAAGTTTTAATTTTGTAGTAATAAGATATTGGCAGCATACAAAACATTACAAGGAACCATGCTAGACACAACTCTACCTATAGCCATCCTAATATCAGTCTATGGCTTGGATAAATCAGTCCTACATGTAAATTGACTGATCTGGATTTGTTTATTTACCTTGAAGTGGTTTCATTTTCCTCTGAGTTGAAAGGAAACTCTTTCCTAACACTGGCCATTGTTGTTCTATGCAGAGGATGAATAAGATAGAGTAATGGGAAGCACTTCATTCTTAGGTAATGTCTAGTTGTGATGAATTTACTTCTTCTGCTTCTGTGCACATTTCTACAATCATTGTAACTTAAGCAACACCATTCTCCTTTTTTCCTGCTCTTTATCTTTTATTTCATGTAGTCGTTGCATTTATTAAGACATTGAAAGTGCCCTTTTCTGCTATCCCACTCAGATTTGTCTCTTTCACTCTTTCTCTGCGTGGAACCACTTCCCGCTAATTATTTTGATTGGAATACGCTGATAGTTGGATTTTCACATGCGGTTTGCTAAAACAACCTTGGAAGTTTCCAAGAAAATGTAGAGATCTTTAATCTATGGAATCATTTCCTCGTTGTGCCAAGAGGAGAGCTTTGAAAGCATTGTTTCTATTTCACAAATGCAACCAACAGGTGTCTACATATCGGTTCACCCTTACCACCTTTTTCCCCAGGGTAGCATTGAAATAAGAGGTTTGGAGCAGGGTATGAACAAATGTCAAAGCATTTGGAAAAAAAGAGGAATTTGTTAGATGTAGTTCAAATACCCCTTTTTCATATATGTAAAGGTGGGAGACTAAAAAGGAACATGGATTGTTGGATAAAATGCCTTGAAGGAATGCCTCATCATAAAGCATGCTAATTATTTGACAGAATGTATTAAAACAAAATGGTTTCATGGAATATTTTGTTGGATGGATATGCACAAAAGGATTTATGGAAAAAATGCATTGGGAAATCGCAAGCAAATGCAAGTCACCGACCTAAAGTGAGGATGAAAATCCCCATGTTATCTTACTCAGCAAACGTCAAATACAGGTATGGTTTTCCCCTTTTCGCTTGTAGTAAATATTGCTTCATCATTTCTAGTTTTTAAAATTAAATGTTGAATGATAGGGAATTAAATCCCAACAATTGAAAAAATCTTACCTTGACGCAAAATCTTAAAAAAAAAAATTGAAATTCATGCACATGGAGCGCCACACCCAAACGTATCGCAAAACTAAAACTTGTTAAATGACCCCTGGTGAGATGGAAAACCTTAGGGAACCTTAACCAAGTTGTTTGAATTTTTTTAATGCACTTGCAAGTCATATTCCTAAACCCTTTTAGCTTAATAGTCACTTGTGTGACGTGTTCATTTTAATAAAACACTATCGGTGTCGGCTTATGTTCATCGATTGGCTTCAGAAAACTGAAATCCACTATCTCATACCTCTAGGATACCAACCAGAGAATCATAAAATACTTTCATTTCTTTGAAAACTCCTTCGGAAACTAATTTTGCAAGTGGGTTTTGGGACCCACTAGTCATCACTGTGTTAAGAGTTCTTTGTAAATTACGACGATAATTGGCCCCGAAGTTGCCCTTATAACTTGATCTCTACTCGACATAACTGACTTCCGTCAGTCACGAGGAATTCTCTATATATGGGAGACTAATTAGGAATCATAAAACTTTGTGATCAAACATAGAATGCAAGTATTTAAGACCCATGTTGTAAGCATTTTTGTTGTTTGGGTCAGTTTCCTCAACTTGTTACTTTAGCTCGGATCACCTTCTGTGAGTCTCATTGACTTCTAGTGACACATGTGACCTCGTAATACCATCCTAATGTCATGTAGAATATTATTCGGTCTTTTATTCTATATGAGTGATTTTTGAAATGTATGGTGTTTTTCTCTCTCTACCCTCTTCTCTCTCTAGAAACAATTATGAAACTTTGGGTTGATTTGAAAATGTAAAAATGAATGGGGAAATGTAAATTGGTTTGAAATGAAATGAAAATGGAAATGGTCACAATATTTGAATGAAAGAATAATTCTCTCTCTCTCTCTCTCTCTCTCTCTCTCTCTCTCTCTCTCTCTCATATTAAAACGTTAAGTGCAAATGAAAATGAAATTGTGAATGCATGTGAAACGAACTATATCTTCTTCCTCCCCTACCTCTCCCTCTCTCTTTTATTTAAACGAAGCTGTTATAAATGATGAACGTGTGGATTTATGCTTGAGTGTAGGGGATTTTCATACTTGGTCCTAAGACTGACACAACATTGGTTGCAGGTACCTGAACAAAAGGAGTAGTAAAAATGACATTTGTGTCTTTTATTAGCATGTTATTTGAAGGAAATGTAATTTTTTAGAATATTTCAATGATATTTTTATGAATAGAATGTATTATTTTCATTATTTCCATGATGAAAATGATAGTGTTGCGTATTGGGAAAATGTACTATTTCATACATAGTTGTACTTTTACCTAATTAACAAATGTTATTCTTAGTTGTAATTGTATATTCTGTTAAGTAAATGGAGGTGATTGTATTATGTACTTTGGAAAAAGATGTCAAAGATTTCTTCTTTTAGTGTCAAAATAAATATAGGAGGATGAAACTAGAACCTTGTCATTTAAAATGTTTATTATAGCCGAAAATTTTGGATATGATTGTGCTAGTAAAATTGTTAGCAAGTAATTTAAAATGATGTGATTTTACCTATTTGCTAGTGTTGTAATGACCTAGGAAATCACTTAATCTTCAAATAAAAATATCAACTTACATTGTGTGTGTTTTCTTATTGAGCGGAAAGTGACCAAACAAACACATAGTTCAAAATATTTACCTTTGTTGAATGTAATGACCCTCTCTAGTAAGCTCCAAGTTAGGCTAGCTCCAAACATCTTTTGTAGTCTTAGAGACATAGAGGTATTGTATGTGTTTGTGTATTCCTCCCTAGAAACCTAGTTGAGAGTATTCACATAGGTATGAAAGTGTGTAAGATTCCTTAGTGTGAGGAATAACATCGTTTTAATGGCATACAAGATGACATGTTGAGCTTGAAATATCATGGTTGTTTTTGGAGACTAAACAATGTTAGAAGTGGAATGTAATGAACAATGGGTGGGACCACAAAGATAGTTATGTTGTGCATTATTTCACTATTAAGTTTTTAATTGTAAAGGACAATTTGTAACTTGCCCTCGTTTGGGAATGTACCCTTGTGATGTCGATCTAATCATTTCAAGGGTCATGGATATTTCTTGCAACATATTAAATATTTCTTATGAGGTGAAGTGGACATGATTTGATCCACACAAAAACAAGTGAATAAGAAAACATAGTTTCCTATTTAAGAATCAAACCTAAAATGTGAATATGATAGGATATTTGAAATTAACTATCGAGTGATATATTTTATTGGAAGTCAAATAAACGAACCAAATCTAATAGAACCCTTTATAAGATAAATATTAAATGAAAGTGACAAAATGTATTCTTGGAATACCTCGAGTGGCACGAATGCCTTGTAAGACATGGACATTTGATTTCTCTAAATTTTATCTTGTGGTAAGGTGTAGAAACCCTCGAGCACTAATAAATGTAATTTATCGAGTGACCTCTCTTGATGTTATTGGAAAAAGGGATATGATGTACGATTATCAATGATTGTAAATATGGCTTTAGATGGTTGTTGAACGCGTAAAATTTTATAGATTTTGCATTTGAACCCCTTTTGTCCCTCTTAGATAAATGTGTCCCTTAGTATGTAGTAGTGGATTACCATGTGTTTCTCATATGGGGTAGTTTATCCACCATCCCTGAAATTCTTTTGAAGTTAGGAGATCGTAAAGCCTCTCTTAAGGTTTTTGGTGAAGGAAACACTAATGCTTATTCACACAATGATTTAAATTGTTCCTTGGAAGGCATTTGAGAAGCATATAGTTGTTGGGTTGTCTTGTTATATGTGTTTAATTATTGATGGTCTAAGAGCAATGAAATAAGTAGATAGGTGCAATGTCAAAAAAATTCTTATAGTCATGAATCCCTAAGTGTAAATTATGTATCATTTGAATTTTAATTGTTCAAAAATATCAATAGTGAGACCAATGTACGTTGTAAGTGTAAAGAGTACAAGATTTAATGAGATTTTGGGTTAGGAATAATGTCATGCTTGAAGTCCTTATAACTCAACTAGACACTTTCATGTTGTTAAAAATAAATATGAATTGCCCTTGGTGAGATCAAACTTTCAAGAAAACTATATATATAACTCTAGATAAAATTTCTTGTTGTGGAAATGTTGAATGGATTCAAACAAGTAATTGAACTATATCAACTATAACAGGAAAAATAGGGTACTATGATGGAAGGATGTTTATGGGAAGAGATATCTTGAATCTAAATCACCCTTTTAAACTTTAACATACCTTCCTTGACCTCATGATAGTTTTCCCTTGTCTAGAAAAGGTAAAGTTTAAACATCAAATATATGTCTCAAAAATCGAACCTTAACACCTTGTTAGTTCCTTTTCATAACGAGGATAAAATTTAATGTCAATTAAACATATTTTTGAAACAAACCTCTAACGTAAGAATGAATATTAGGAGGCTCGTAGGTGTTTAAAATGAATTTCATTAACAAATGAGTTGTGGATAGTTAATGGAAATTGAGAAAGGAATCAACCATGCATTCTCTTTTAAAGGCTAATGTTATACAAAAATAAAGTATTTGAAGTTTTAGAAAAAGGAAAATTTTACACCCTTGCAAGTTTAATTCATTGGAAACCTATAAGTTTATACAATGGAAAACTAAATGTAATAAATATATAAACCATAAAAAGGGGGCATATTGTGGAGCATGCCTAACTTGTGTGCCTTACCATAGTTAGGTCATTGTCTTGGTTTACACCATTTAAGTAAGACATTGATGTGTACCCTAAGTTATCAAGTTGTTGAGAGCAACGTTTGCAGAGGTTGTTCATGCTCTTGTGCATTGGCGTAATTTCCTTTTGGGTAGACCTTTCATTTTGAGGACGAGATCATTGTAGATTGCAACATATATTCTTACAGCCGAACCTCAACACTCTCCAACAACGGTGGATGGAGTTGCTATGTGAGTACGACATGGAGGTGCATTATATAAAAGGAATGGAAAATGTCGTTGCAGATGCCCTTAGTAGATGACAACATGTGCTTGCATCCTTGACACTATAGTTAGAATTGAGAGGCATGATCCTTCAAAATATTCTAGAGGAAAGGTTTTATGAGGGTCCTACACAAATGCTCGAGTCACAAGGTTCATTAGAGGGCAGATATTCGAGTGCATTTTAGAGGCAGATGGTTTACTTGGTTCCATATGCACATTTATGTGCCTAAGTCTTGTGATCTATGTGTTTTCGCTCTCTAAATTCCCCTCTTTTGAAGTCAAGCTTGAAAATTTTGAGTCGGTACCTTGGAGTATTGGATCGCATCGAGCCTAGTATTGTTTGCAATTTTTCATTCCATGGAGAACAGTTTGAAAGTTGGGCGTAATGGTGGAGTTTTTCCCCTTCTTTTTATTTCTTCCCACAGTCGGGAATGACGGGCGTATCTTCCCGGTTAATTTTTGTCCCAGTATCCATGGGTAGTACATGGGCATCTCTGATTGGATGTGGAATGGCCATGTTTCAAGCAACAACGGAAGCCTCCACGTGTCCAAATGGTGTAACTCCAAGGGTAGGGCCCAAGGGACAATCCTCAAATAAGCACAAGTTTTCCACGTGTCCCAGGTCCAAAATTAAGACGAACAAGCCCAAATCGGTTAAGTATGGAAGGTTTAGCGAGACGGTGCCACGTGCCTCATCGGCGCAACTTCAAGAGTCAAAGCCAGGGGTAGTTCTCAAACTTACACAAGTCCTCCATGTGTCCCAAGTCCAAAAAGGGATAGAGCTAGTTATTTTAATTGACTAAATATGAGAGGGTCGGCGGAAACCTCCACGTGCATCAACGATGCGATTTGAAAGTGAAACCAAAAGGCCGGTTTCCAAAGAGTGTCAACTCGCCACATGGTCAGAGTCAATGGAGAGATAGAGTTGGTCGTTGAAAAGTCTAGGGGTGGCGGAAGAAGCCACGCATCCATTCAATGCAATTGAGGAGGTGTTTCCAAACCAAAAACTCAAATGAGTGCTAACTTCCCACGTGGACGACCAAAATTTAAAGTTATAAAAGCATATCGAATGGCCCATATTTAACTGGTGAAATAATGTAATGGCCGTATATTGGAAAGCATGGTTTTTTTACCATTAACGTTTCTTTACGAATCAATAATTTGAAAGGGCACGAATGATTGGAATTATTTGTAACTGTTTCTTGCTTGCTCGAGGAAGTTGTAACCATATCTTGCGAGCTATTTCATAGGATTTGAAAGCCATTGTATGGGGTGGAAATTTTGAGATTCTAGAACTATAATTTTGAATCTGAAGAAATCAATACAAGGGTTTTCCCCTTTTCCCTCTATTTTCTCTTTCCTTCTTGCTACGATCTCGTGAATAATTTAATCCTTGTACGCTTAGAAACTTTGTGTTCTAGTTTATACAATCTCAAGAACTTTGAGTTTGCAAATTGTGTCATTATAAATGTGAATGGTTCTACTCTATATCTCATTTTGCTCAATACATATAAGGGTTTTCTCTGCCATCTCTTTTCCCTGAAAGTATTGTCCTCTTCTGCCTCCCTCCTCTCTTCAAGTCTTCTATACTCATGTATTGATAACTTTTTAGGCATTAAACACATTTCAAGATATCAGGAAACCACCATTGAATGAAAGATTGTGTATTTTTACATAGGTTTTTCCCTACTTTGAATAAGGGAACCTCTCCCATTAAAGAGGAGGGAATTTCTTGTCCCCTGATTGTGGTTTCATTCCAAGTGCAAATTTGAAAGCCAACAGTTTTTGGCGACTCCGCTGGGGATTTGTTCAACAAATTTCCTTTCTAAAAATAACAACTAATTTGATCATTTCTTTGATCTGGCGACTCTAAGATACACTCGTGGTAGAAGGGCTCTTGGAATTGAATATCCCCAATTTCAACTCCTAGATCAACAAGGTTTTTAACTTCCTCCAAGAAGAAGAAATAGAAGATCTCATTCCACAAGCACACCTCATGTTGAAGACAATGCTTTTGGTATTAGCATTCCTCAAGCACAACTTAGCCCTAATCTTCGTGCCCTAATTCTTGGTGGTGTCTCAGTTCCACTTCAAAAATATTTCCAAGGATGGCAACACCTCTACCTTTGGGACAAAGACTTGGGCCTTTGGCTCTTCCTCAACCATTGCATGAGTTTCCTAGGGGTAACAAGAAGATTTTTCCCAAATTTAGAGGTGATGACAAAGTGCACCACGATGAACACATTGTAGCCTTCATTGTTGCATGTGGGGTCCTTGGAGTTGAGCATGAGGATGTATCTATTAGGCTATTTGTGGAGACCTTGCAAGACAATGTTGTAGATTGGTTTTACCATCTTCCTGTTGGGACCATCACCGATTGGACTACTATGAGGACTGCATTTGAGCAACATTTCAAACCTGCTGAAGATGTGCATGCTTTGCTAGCTCAGATTTCTCAAATCAAGAAGGATCCACATGAGCCTATGAGATAATTTGTGGCCAAGTTCAACAAGTTGATTAACAAGATTCCACAAAATACTAGGCATGTTGATCAAATTCAAAAGTGTTTCTTCTTGAATGCTCAATTGTCGAAGTAAGCTATGCCCGAGGAGAGAAAATCTTGCAACTTTGGATGCTAATCAGAGATTGGATGTCAGTGTGGAAGATGACCTTATCATGTCTAGCAAGCTGAAAAGGGAGCCTTTCAAATCCAAAGCATCTTCTTCTTCCTCTTCTCCTAGAGGTAATGCATATCGATTGGTGAAAAAGTCGGCTAATGACCTCTTTTCCATCAAGAAACAATTGGCTCAGCATGCTCCATATCAAGATGTTCCAAGTAAGAACTTTCAGCCTAGGAACCACTTGCCCTCTTCTCAAACCAGGTTGGCCATAGAAGTTCCACCCCTCAAGGTGTGCTCGTCAATGCTACTTGTGAAGTTCTTGAGCCTGATGATGAGGAAGAGAATGAGCTATATGATGAACAAGAAGAGGAAGCTAATGAAGAACTGGAGGAGCCTAGTGGTTCTCGATTTCATTTCCTCACCACTGAAGGTTTGGATGATGAAGATGAATATGATGATGTAGTGGATGAGATGAACAGTGATTCATATGTTGTTATGACCTGCGGAGAAGACCAACAAAAATTAAAAAGTGGTGCAACCTGCAAAAAGATCCAAGGAGTACCCCCTCACCATCCCAGTGATTACAAGAAGAGGAGCTCCTATTCTTACTACTTCCACCCAAAAGGTAAGCTCTTCTAGTCCTTCTCCCTCTACTTCTACTTCGAGAATTCTTCTTTTCCAACAAATAATAAAGCTAATAGATCAAAAGCTCCTCCTACTCTTAGTATTTATTCCCCATCCACATCTGGATCTTTTGACATTATAGACCATCTTAAAAAGACCAAGATTCAGATTTCTGAGGCAGAGTTCTATCAAACCCATCCTAAAGCCTTTTCCAAAATGGTTAAATTTGTAAATTCTAAATCTAAAACCCTAGCCCATTCTTCTAAAGGCCTTTTCCCCACTCCTTCTCCACCTCAACCCAACCTTGTGGCTATAGTCACTTCACCCAATGAGAAGATCAAACCATTCTATGTGACTCTCTCATAGCCGGCCACAAGCTTAGTAGTTGTGTCATTGATTTTGGTGCATCTGATAATGTAATTCCTGCAAAATTGGCTCATGCTTTGGGTCTAATCCTAACCCGCACTTATGGATCTTGCTATTCCTTGGAAAGTAGAGAAGTGCCTTTGGTTGGGAGAATCAAGGATGCACAAGTAGCTTTTGCTACTTTACTAGATAAAAAGGTCTTGGCTACCATCTTGGTTGCTGATATCCCTCCTTCCTATGGCATGTCTTGCTAAGTAGGAACTTTGCAAAGATGTTGGAGGTGAGATCCAAATAGATTGGTCACATGTCTTGATCCCCTGTCAATGGGAAGATGAAGAAGTTTTTCCCGAAGAAACAAGAAGAGTATATTGTGTAAAATACAAATGATCCTAAAGCACAAATCTTTGTATGAAGACATTGGGCATGGGAGCTACATGATCATGTCAATAGAGGAGACAAGTCTCTCAAAGGGCATTTTTCTTGATGTTAATGGTGTGTGGACTTTGGAGTTTGATGGAAGCTACTCTTGAGATGGTTCTTGAGTTGGTGTAGTGCTCATTTCTCCGGGGTAAGGTTCATCCCTTCTCCTTCAAGTTATAGTTTGAAAATACCAAAAATACTGATGAGTATGAGGACCTCATTCTTGGGTTGAACGTGGTGAAGGAAATGGGAGTGAAGAACCTTCTTGCTTGTGGAGATGTAGAGCTAATTTTAAAACAAGTTAGAGACCTTTATCAGGTAAAGAATAGAAGGTTGAAGCACTATAGGAATATGGTTTGGGATTCCATTGAATTCCTTGATGATTTTTCCATTGAAGTTGTGCCAAGGGAAAGGAACACTAGGGCTAACTCTCTAGCTATTTTGGGGTCCTTGTTGATTCCTCATCCTGATTTCCCTCAAGAGAAATTCACCATTGAGATGATCCATAGACCCAGTGTGCCTGACAATGCAAATAATTGGCAAGTTTTCAATGATGACCAGCATTTTCTTTCTTTCTTGGAGCTCAGAGACAACTTTGATCAGCTATACTTTGAAGGAAGTGACAATCTACCTAGAGAGTGTGTGTCATCTGTTGAAGAGGGTGTCAAAGAAGAGATGGATCAAGATGGATGCATCAAACTGAAAGGCAACAAAATCCCTAAAGGGCTGGTGAGTTTGGAGGATCTTTTTGATAAACATGACAAGTATATGAAGTCTAAATTTTCTCAAGGATCCCGTGTCTGTTGAGACTAAGAAAGTGAATATTGGGAGTCTTGATGATCCCAAAATGGTCAACATTGGAGAATGATGCAATCAAAAATAGAAAAAGAAGGTGGTGAATATGTTGAAGAGGTATGTTGATTTTCTCGCTTACTCTTATGATGATCTTAAGGCTTTTCGACCTAAAGAAATGCAATATTTCATTCCTCTTAAGCTCGGGATCAAACCCTTCAAATAGAAGCAAAAGCAATATAATCCAAAAGATAGCTGATACAATTTCCCAAAAATACAAAAGCTTTTGAAGGCTAAGATCATCTTCCCCATCCACCATTCAAAGTGGACTGCTAATATAGTGCATGTCGGGAAGAAGAATGGTGAGATCCGGATCTTTGTGGACTTCATAAATATAAATCGAGTTATTTGAAGGACAACTACCCTCTCCCCATGATGGACCAAGTATTGCAATTTGTGATAGGATCGGCGATGTTATCTATGTTAGATGGATTCCGGGGTATAATGAGGTAGAGGTGAATCTTTGCAGATCAACATAGGACTTCCTTTACTACTCCTTGGGGCACCTTTGCATACAAGAGGATGCCATTTGGTCTCATCAATGTTGGTGCTACTTTCCAAAGGACCATGGACTTGGCTTTTGATAGTTTGAAAGGGAAATTCATTGTTGTGTATTTGGATGACTTGACATTGTTTTCCAAAGCAAGAACATATCACTTCCAACACCTTGAAACAGATTGCAGAAGTATAAAGAGCATGGGATTTCTTTAAACCCTTAGAAGTCTATGTTTTGTGTCATAGAAGGAAAGTTGTTGGGACACATTATTTCAAAGGAAGGGATCAAGATTGATTCGGAGAGAGTTCAAGCCATCCAGCAAATTCCTCTTCCATCAAGTAAGAAAGGTATCCATTCTTTTTTGGTAAGATCGATTTCCTAAGAAGATTCATCCCGACTTTGCAAAACTTACTATGAGCATTTCTCACATGATGCAAGGGAAGAAAAATTTTTGGTTGGTCCTCGAAGGGAAGAAATCATTTGAGGACATTAAACAAGGCTATTGTAAAGACTTCAATCTTGGCGTGCGCTGAATTTAGCAAAGATTTCATTATCTATTGTTATGTCACTTGAAAATACCCTAGTTGTTGTGTTAGCCCGTAAGAATGTTGAAGATCATGAGCTCCCAACTGCATTCATGAGTTATGTCTTGAAAAAGCATGAGCTAAAATACACCATGATGGAGAAACATGCTTTACTGATCGTCAAAGTTGTCAAGCGGTTTAGGTTTTACATCCTTAATTCTCATTCGGTGGTGCTTTGGTGCCGATACAACAATCAAATCCATTCTTACTCAACAATAATTTAGAACCACTAGAGGTAATTGGGTAGTAAAGGTAAAAGAGTATGATATTGACATTAGGCCAATAAATCTGGTTCACGGTAAGGGCCTATGTAAACTCATTCTTGAGGGAGCTGCCAAGGAATTGTCCAAAGATGGAGTTGATGTCCATGTTATTCTGCTTCCTCGGCTTGCAGCGGATCTATGGTATGCCGACATTGCTCACTTTCGACCTATAGAGAATTTCCATCTCACTTGAGTGCCAAAGATAAGAGAGCCATCAAAGCGAGGTCTGCACAATATGTGTTATGGGAGAATGCTTTGTTCAAATGAGGCATAGATGGAAGGTTTTTGAAGTGTGTAGACAAGGAGCAACAAAATAAGTTGTTCTCTGCTTTTCATGACCAGGCTTGTGGAGGTCATTTCTCCTCTACTGTAACAACTCATAAAATACTTCGTGCTAGTTATTATTGGCCCACTCTATTCAAAGATGCATCAAAATGGGTTGGTAAATGTGAAGCGTGCAAAACGTTTGTTGGAAGATCTAAGTTGGCTGCTTTGCCTCTCAAGCCTGTAGTGATTGAAGAGCCATTTCAACAATGGGGTTTAGACTTCATTAGAGCACTCAATCCATCTTCCAATGCTAGGCATACCCATGTGTTGACTACCATATATTACTTCACCAAGTGGGTGGAAGCCATCCCAGTCAAGAGCACTACTTCCGAGGTAGTTTGCAACTTCATTAAGGAGAACATATTGATCAGGTTTGGGACCCCAAACAAAATTGTGACTGACAATGCTTCCAAATTTTCTTCTCGTTGAGATGATGGACTTCTGCTATGGGTATGGGATCTCCCTTTCTCATTCTTCAGATTACTACCCCCAAGGGAATGGACAAGCAAGAATCAACAAACAAGAACTTGGTGAACATAGTTAGAAAGCTTGTAAATGATTCTCATAGGAATTGGATAAGAAACTTTATGATGCTCGTGGGAAGATAGAATTACACCCAAAAGAGCAATTGGGATGTCTCCTTTTCAAGTGGTGTATGGTGTTGAAGCCCAGTTACCAGTAAAGTGGAATTACCAGCCTTGCACTTAATGAAGGATATTGAAGATTCGAGTTTTTCCATTTCTTTGGACAAGTGGATCATGTACCTTTAGAAGCTTGATGAGGACAGATTGCAAGTGGTTGATAGGATAACAACTCATCGGTTGAAAGTGAAGGATTTGTTTGACAAGAAATACAAACCCATAGTTTTCCAAGTAGAGAGACAGTGTCTTTACTTTGGGACAAAAGACATGAGCCACGAGGAAGCCATGGTAAGTTTGATTCTCTTTGGCTTGGTCCTTTTAGAATCAAACATTTTCTTTGGAGAGAACTCTTTTTATCTAGATTACACGGCTGGATCTCCTCCCACTTCATTAGAGTGGGAAGTACCTAAAGTTGTTCAAGTCTTAGGAGGCTCGGAAGTCCTTTTGTACATTCCGTTTGGTTTTTGGTTTTAGCTTGTTTCCCTTTCTTGTTCTTTGTTATGTGGTATGTTTTGTTTTGGGTCTTCCCTTTTCATTTGTTTTAGTTCTTTTCTTGTCTTGTGTGTGTTGCCTTGTATTGGTTCTACCTTTGACTCTATTTGCCCAATGGATAAGGCATTGGTCTGCTTTCCCTGAGTTTTTCTGTGGTTCTTGATCTTGCCTCGTTCCTCTATCAAGTCATCCCCAAAAAGAGCCAGTTGTTGTCGCTCTCTAAATTCCCCTCTTTTGAAGTCAAGTTTTGAAAATTTTGAGTCGGTACCTTGGAGTATTGGATCATGTCGAGCTTGGTATTGTTTGTATTTTTCATTCCATGGAGAACAGTTTGAAAGTCAGTGCATAATGGTGGAGTTTTTCCCCTTCTTTTTATTTCTTCCTGCAATCGGGAATGATGAGCGTATCTTCCCAATTAATTTTTGTCCCCATATCCATGGGTAGTACGTGGAAATCTCTGATTGGATGCGACATGGCCATGTTTCAAGTAATAATGGAAGCCTCCACACATCCAAATGATGTAACTCCAAGGGTAGGGCCCAAGGGAGAGTCCTCAAATAAGGCCAAGCTTTCCTCATGTCCCAAGTCCAAAATTAAGATAGAACAAGCCCAAATCAGCTAAGTATGGAAGGTTCAGCGGATGGTGCCATGTGCCTCATCAACGTAACTTCAAGAGTCGAAGCGGGCGGTTCTCAAACTTGCGTCGAGTCCTCCATATGTCCCAAGTCCAAAAGGGACAAAGCCAACTATTTAAATTAACTAAGTATGAGGGGGTTGGTGGAAGCCTCCACGTGCCTCAACAACGCAATTTCGAAGGGAAACCAAAAGGCCGGTTTCTAAATGAGCATCAGCTCGCCACGTGGTCGAGTCGATAGAGAGACAAAGTTGGTTGTTGAAAAGTCCGGGACAGTGAAAGAAGCCTCGTGTCTCTGTTTGACGCAATTTCGAGAGGTGTTTCCAAAGCAGAAACTCAAATGAGCGCCAACTTCCCACGTGGGACGACCCAAATTTAAAGTTATAAAAGCATATCAAATGGCCCATATTTAACTAGTGAAATAATGTAACGACCGTATATTGGAAAGCCTTGTTTTTTCTGCCATTAACGTTTCTTTGCGAATCAAGAATTTAAAAGGGCGCGAATGATTGGAATTATTTGTAACCATTTCTTGCTTGCTCGAGGAAGTTGTAACCGTCTCTTGCAAGCTATTTCATAGGCTTTCAAAGCCATTGTAAGGGGTGGGAATTTTAAGATTTTGGAACTGTAATTTTGAATATGAAGAAATCAATACAAGGGTTTTCTCCTTTTTCCTCTATTTTCTCTTTCCTTCTTACTTTGATCTGTGAATCATTTAATCCTTGCATGCTTAGAAACTTTGTGTTCTAGTTTATACAATCTCAAGAAATTTGAGTCTGCGGATTGTGCCTGTTATAAATGTGAATGGTTCTACTCTATATCTCATTTTACTCAATACATATAAGGGTTTTCTCTGCCATCTCTTTTCCCTGAAAGTATTTTCTTCTTCTGCCTCCCTCCTCTCTTCAAGTCTTCTATCCTCATGTATTGATAAATTTTCGGGCATTAAACACATTTCAAGATATTAGGAAACCAACATTGATTGAAAGATTGTATTTGTACATAAGTTTTGCCCTGCTTTCAATAAGGGAACCTCTCCCATTAAAGAGGAGGGACTTGCTTGTCCCCTGACTATGGTCTCATTCCAAGTGCAAATCTGAAACCCAACACTGCGTAGCTTCATCCTTACAGAGGCTCATCAAGCTCCATATGTAGCACATCCAGGAGTGAATAAAATGCACACGAATCTGAGGGAGTTATATTATTGGTTTGGTCTTCGACGAGACATAGCATATTTTTTGGCATGTTGCCTTTAGTGTCGTGGATCAAGGCGAGCATTCTCATCCCTAAGGAATTTTACATCCTCATGACATTCCCGAGTGGAAATGGGATGTGATCTCCATGGATTTCATAGTAGGACTCCCTATGTCTTCTTATCATCATGATGCCATTATGGTCACTATGGATAAGTTGACCAAGGTTGCACTTTCTTGCCAACCAAGGTCACCTATAATGCATATGCCATCACCAAAGTATTTATAAAGGACATTGTTAGATTCCATGGGATTCCAAAGACCATTATCAATGACAGGGATACCATTTACACTTCATTTTTGGACTTCCTTGCGAGAATGCTCTGGGTATTCAAATTAATTTTAGGTCAGCATATCATCCCGAGGTAGATGGAGAGACAGAGAGGGTTAATCAGGTACTTGAGGACATGTTGATGATGTATGTGATGGACTAGCGAGAAGAAGTGGGAAGATTATCTACATTTAGTTGGTTTCACATACAACAATAGCTATCGCAATTCCATTGGTATGGCTCCCTACCAGGATTTGTATGGTCAACCTTACAGGACACCTCTGAGTTAGGGCAGCCTAGATGATAGGATTATTCTGGGACCAACTTACCTACAAGACTTAGAGCAACAAGTTGTTCTGATTAGGTAGTGTATTGAGCATGCCAAAGCATGCAAGGCGATACTGAGACACCAAGAGGAAAGGTCGTCACTTTTCAGTGGGTGACAAAGTATTCTTGAGAGTTCATCATCATAAGATCCCAATCCACTATGGAAAGGTTTCTAAGCTATCACCTCGTTTTGTGGGGTCTTTTGATATTCTAGAGGTCATTAGTCTAGTTCCTATAGCCTAGCTTTACCACCATGCCTTGCACGATCCACGATGTATTTCATGTTTACGTACTACGTAGATATGTACCGATGTCTTTCATGTTTTGGATTGGTCGGCATTACGGGGTAGAGGACGGAAACAGTGGAGGCCTGGAGCCCGTATGTATACTGGAGCACCGGAGGTTGGCCCTTTAGGGTCGAGACATAGACTAGGTTAAAGTGCAGTGGGACATATATGATGAGACAATAGCTACCTGGGAGGATGCTACACCATTGAGGGCTAGATATCCCTATCTCTTTTAGTGACTTCCAGGAGGATTTCTACTTTTAGGAGGGAGATGTAGCACCCACATTTTTATAGCCTCATTTATCTGTTGAATTCTTTATTCATAGATATGTTTTTGACAGGATTTGATATGTTTGGACATTATTTTATATTATTTGATCGTCATGGACTTGTATGGTGATTTGGGTGCATAGCACCACTTTGAATTGATGAGTATGTTGGCACATTTTATTTGATGTTGGGGATACTAACTTATTGCTATGATATTTAGGCTTAATTGATATATGATGGATACATAGTTTAGTCGCATGTCTTGATGATATAGATTATTCGATTTATTGATGAGAACACATGATAGCATGGATGTATGTCGTTTATATTTATCTCTATGGATAACTCATGATGAATTGTGTGTAATTGTGCATGCTTTCGCATTTACAATTCCATGATGATGTTATGATATCATAGATTTCATTGATCGCTTATTGAGTAGTTGATTTACACTGTATTAGACAAGTGTGTTTAATGTGTGCATTGAGTGTGCAGGTGACAGGTGACATGAGAACATGGGTTTCAGGGCGGCTACGCAAATTGCGCACAAGCGGCCCATGGGGCTAAGTCCTAACCATGTTAGTTGTTTGAGGCCATAGTGTTTGATTTCATTATTTGGGCACCATGAGTGACCCTCATTTGTAATGTTGTATGTCATGTAAAATTAATTATGATTAGGTTGTTTATTTTTCTAAGTAAACTAGGTTTGGGGACTTAATGGTCCCCACTTGCATTAAGTTTTGTATTTGGGTAAGTGTGTGTTAATTAGAGAGGATTAAGGTCACATGTGTACTCTTTAGTGGGTCCCAAACCCTCTATACTTGTGCCCAAATATGCCAAACCCGAAATTGGGCTATTTATGGCATTTTAAGTGACCCCTTTTAGTTTTGGGAGTTCACTTAGCATGAAAATAAGCCCTTGGACCCTACCTATTAGGTAGGGGGCTTAATTTCAAGGCATAGAGGGAGTTTCCCTCCCTTTTGCCTCTCTTTTGTCACCATCCATGTAAGATGGATTGGTATGTGTGTTTTGTAAAAATTGCACAAACTTGTTTTATTTTCTTTTTGGGCAATTTGGGAGAAGAGTGTTTAAAGTGAATTTATCTTTTCTTCTTTTTATTTTGGGAATCTTTGACTTGGAGGGAAGAGAGGGTGACACATGTCACCCCCTCATTGGTGAGGAAGTTTGTTGGCTTTTCTTCAAATTCTCCCTCATGGGGGAGAAAGAGATTTGTTTTAGCTTTTGCTTGGTGCTTGGAGATTTTTTGGAGCTAGAGTTTGCTTGGATAAAGAAGTGGGAAAAGCTTAGAGTGTTGGAGAGATTTTGGAGGTAGGCTTTTGATCTCATTCTATGTTTTATGTCATGTTATATCTTAGATTTGCTTATAGTTGAAATGTGTGTTTTGTTGCATGTTTTTGATATTGCTTTGGGTATGTTTATTTTCATTTTCTCCATCCATCATATGGCTTGATGGATTTTGGAGTTTTATGGGGGAAGAGAGAGGGATTTTCCCTCTTAAACCTCATGGCTTGATGGGCAAGCCATGTAGGTTCTTTTCACTCCCTCATATGGTTTGAGGTGGGAAGTGGTTCATATGGTTTGAACCCCTTCCCCATTCTTGGAGAGGAAACCCAATGGGTTTGAAAATCCTCCCAAGAAGGATTTAGGCGAATGGGTGGAGCAATAAGGAGGGTTTGTTGTCTTGGAGGAATAAGGAGGTTGTGAAGAAATCGTTAGTGTGCATCTTATGGTTGGACCACACCTTTGGCACTTTTGGGTATCTTATCTTCTCTTCCCCATTTGTGAGGATGAAGATGGTTTTCTCCTCATTTCTTTCTCCTCATTTCTTTTGTTTTCTAAATGTATTATTTTCTTTAGTGCATAGACTTGTCTTGTATGTGAATTTGTTGTTGTTCGTCTCCTTAAATCTTGTGCACGTTTGTGGAAGCTAGCTCTCTCTCCCATGGGCTTGGGGGAAGTTATCATGTCTTCCAACCTTTGGAAAGATATGTAATGATGCATATAGGTAAGGTGGTAAAACAAATTTTTCTCCTTGTGTTGGTTTCCTTGAAAGGAACTCAAAGTTGGAGCTCAAGTATGGAGATGGTTGGTGTTTCTTGATATCATGACTCCTCTTTTTTTTAAAAATTTTTGGTGAACATTACTCTTATTGTAATCTCATGATTGTGACTATTTGGAAAGTTCTTTGTCTTGTAAAGTTCTCTTTGTGATTTGGAATCACTTGTAAATTAGTGTCACATTTGTAGGTGTAACCTTCCTTCAATCTTGGAAGGAAGACTTGTTATGTTGATTTCTTATGTATTTTAAGTATTTTGGAATCATGATGTAATTGTGAACTTAAGCTCCTTGTAAAATAGATGCTTCCTTAAAAATAAATTGATTGGAACTCCATTTTGAAAAGAAAGTTTATAGATTGGAAATATGTTTTAAAAAAAATGATATTTCTTTGTTGGAAATCCTTCTTGTTAAAAATCTGAAACATTTACTTAGCATTGCATTTGAAAAGAAAGTTAGTCTAACATGGAGTTTTAGGATTAACCTTGTATGGAAATATTATCCTTCTTGCAATGTATCTCTTTCTTGTAAATTTTTAGTAACATTATTGAATAGGATGGAATTAGTTTTGTTTCTTTCCCACGTGAAACTTAATGATTTGTTCTTATTAGGAAATCAAATTAAAATTATGAGTTTTTCCTTGCTAATTTTTAGACTTACTTGAAGCCTCTTTTTTTATTTGAAAACCTTGCTACATCCTTTCTTTTCACATTTAGAAGTAAACCATTTTAATATAGAATTATTCAAAAAAAAATTATAAATTTTCTTACCTCACATAAGTAACAAAGTATAATATATTATTCACAACTCGAGGTAACTTTTAAACATTTTATATAGTATAAATATATAAAAATAAATAAAATTAATACGGTCATACTATCTAATATAACAATGTTATCTTTCTTACAAAACGATTTGTTAATTTATAAATTACAAATGATATTTTACACAGACACACACATAGTAGACAAAAAAATTTACGGTGGAAAGTATTTGGGTCTAATTTTTTAAGCAAAGCGAAAGAAGAAATATGGGGAGGGTTCGAACCCTCCCCAACCCCACGCACCCAACCACCGGCAGTGCACGCCTCTATCCACACCCTCACACCCGCACAACCCACTCCCTTTGCCGCCCACTCCCCTATCCCTGCCACACCCCCAATCCCACGCATCCCTTCCTCCAAACCCTCTCACCCCAAACCCTTCTCCAAACCGCCGCCCACATACTCCAAATCCATGGCTTCAATAGAAAACTGTGGTTTTTATTTTATCATTCCGGGATTGTTTGAATCACTATTTTACTTATATACTATATTATATGATATATACTTATATATATATATATATATAATGTGTGTGTGTGTGTGCGCGCACTCTCGCATGTATTTGTCTCATTCAAAAAAAAAAGGTATTCTACATACCCAACAACCCAAGATTTTCGGGTAAGAAAGTTTACAACAAAAAAAATAATACATATATATAATAATGAGACTTCTCATCAAAAAGAAAACTCCATGAAACCAAGCTTCCATAGCTTCTCAACTCGCAAAATAAAAAGAAAACAAAATGAAAACCAAATGGAGAGAAAAGAAAAGATAAAGTTGTGTTAGGGCAAATTTAGGGCAAGATGAGATCTAGGGCCAAGATTAGTTTGATCTTAGGGCCCATGTTTAATCCTACACACTTTTAAGTCATGGAGAATTTAATGGGAATGAGAAATAAAATAAAAGGAGGGTGAGTGGGGACTAATTAAATAAAAAAGGGGTGTAAACTTCCCAAGTGACCCTAGCAAATGTTTAGTAGGGTAAACCAAGATAGTGGAAATAAATAAATAATTAAATTGGGAATCAAGCAGATAATTAATTAATTTAAGTTAATGGAATTAATGTGAAATAATTATTAATGGGAATTAGTTAAGCAAAGCTAAAGATTAATTGTTCACTTTGAGGAAAAAAAATAAAAATTTACCCAACTTTTTTAGGTTACTAGGTAGGTATTACATATTATGGAAAATCAATCCCCTTTAAAAATAATTGAGTAAGGAGATCTGATCTTAGCGGTGACTTAAAAAAACGAAATCCTTTTCCTTTACACGAGTCCTACCTACTTCTCTAGAGGGCTCAAGCGAGTAAAATCAATCCACACATTTATTTATTAAGGTAGGCTCGAATTCTTAAAGCGAGTGAAATCATCGTCTGCGATTTGAAATCCACCTAGAATTTTTACTAAGGTAGGCGGTCAAGACCGTTGGAATGGAATAATCCTTCCGTAACCCTCACTAGATCTAAGAAATGGGCAATATCTAAAAATGCCTCTTTCTCTTCATTATTGAGAGATTCAAAACTACCTTTGAGGACCCCTACAATATATATGTCCGGCATTTGTGTCCGAAAGTTTTGTAATTGCCGCATTCAATAGCTTCGTCATGATTTCCACAGAAGAGCTGCCAACCCAAAATTTTCAAAGCCACCAAAGATGTTGACCGACTCTGCAACCAGATCTTCAAAGTCTCTGAGAGGTTTAGACTGATGAAAAGCGTACCTTGCACATATTTTACACTTAACAGTTTGACATCATACAATATATTTATTTGAGAGCGCATAAGTAGATTTCTATCACGAGATGTGACCAAAATTACACTACCATTTCTCAAGACATCTTTCACTAATAACAAATTCTCTATTTGCTTTGTTTCATCTATGTCATCGAATACAATCGTAACGCCCGGGAACCCTGAGACGATCTCGCAGCAACCTCCTCCATATGCTAGTAGTTTCAATGTTCATTTGCTATAACCAAAATCAGATCAAGAAGTTAAAGTGTTTTCTGCAAAAAGGTTATATCCTTTTTACCGACATCGCCAAGAAAGAAGATCTTATGAATTCAAACGCTTTGACTTGTACAAATGTTTTACTAGAGTTGACTTGTCGAGATCCAAAGCAAGTCCTACAATCCCCACAACCATGGTAGAATCTGGATTCACTCAATTCATTTTAATTGAAAATTTGGTTATGGAAATCTCGAGCTGCTTGGTCGAGTCCGACAAGGTGCATCGCTACATCTAGCGTGTTCCGTTCTCACCTCTTTTAACACAATCTCGTCAATTTCATTCACAAACTCTCCAAGGTCACTTTGAAAAAACAAATTGTCTAAAATATCAGAAAAGTCCAATCTAATGATACCAAAATATCAAATTTTTACATTGCGATAAACAGCCATGACTTACTCTTGGTCCATATTGATGTCTAGTCCAGAGATATGTGAAGCTTTGTTGAGGCCTTCTCTCCATCTCTCCACCAGTTGAATTTCCACCGCCGCCATCGTGAAAGCTTCGGTAAATTCCTTTATCAATTTGTCTGGAAGAAAGCGTGGATTCGATGATGAGATAAATTCCTTTATCAATATAGTGGAGGTGAATGGAAGAAGTTGGACGCCACGATCAAGAAATAACATCTTTGAGAAGATGAGGATAACGAGTTTTTTGCATGATGAGATTGCAACATCTGTAGGAGCTCATTCAAGCACCAAGCAGATTCTGCGTATCTTTTAGAAAAAATGGCAATATGAACGGATGAATGGAAGATACTTTGCGGGGAGGACTCATGATTCCTTTTGATCGTGAGTCTAGATCTTCTGAGAACATGATAGATGAGGCTGGCCAGAGTTTTCTTGACGTCAGGGCCTCTGTGATTTATGAAGACATGATAGTCTTCCCCAATGGAATCCAACATTTCTTCTTCCAATATGGAATTCAACACTTCACTGACTTCGCAATGATATAAAGGAAGACGCCTTAAATTAGCTATTAACCAAAGAACTTACACCATTGAGAATTAGAAAAACAAAGCCAAAATGGGATTTATGTTCGTGGCAAAGGAGTAAAGAGAAGAATATTCTGGGAAGTGCGCGGAAGTGTTGTAGAAGCTAATTAAGCCGTTGGCGTTTTTTGGGGGTTTTTTTGCCGTTTTCGCCCTCGAGCTTGTCTTTGCTCCTGCTCCGCTTTTGTTGAGATTAGATGACAACCATTCCTCTTGTTGTGGATCAAGATCCTATTATTCACCTTGCCATGTGAAAACAAACTTTAGTTAGAATATGGATAGGAACGCATTAATGAATTCAGTTTTGTGAGAATGCTATAAATCAATGTATGCCCACTGAGGCTAAACACACAAGAAAAATAGAGTCAGAAGAGGAAGAGCTGTGCTGATTGTAATTTCCAGATTTGAACAATAAGAGAATCGATACCGTTGCTCCGTGGATGTTTCCCTCTTGAGGGTTTTACCACGTAAATCTGTGTTTATGGTTTGTGTCTTTGTTTGGCTATTTAATTTCGTTTACTCGCTTTATATTTTGTTGTGCTTAATCTTTTCGTGGCTATATAAGTTTCCAATAAGTGGTATCAGAGCAAGGTTGGAGGGAGGCCACGAGGGGCGAGATTGAAGGGCGAATTCATTCGCTGCGTTGAAGCGTGATGGCAAAGACACAGAGTGCTAAATTCGAGATCGAGAAATTTGACGGTAGCAATAACTTCGAGTTATGGAAGGTCAAGATGCGGGATATACTGTGTGTGCAGGGTGTTGTGAAGGCGCTCGCAGAAAGGCAAAGAAACCCGCGAGTATGGATGATGATGACTGGGACGAGATGGAAACTCGTGCTCTCAGTGTTATTCGCCTATGCTTGGCCGACGATGTATTATTCAACATCGTGTCTGAAACAACAGCAGCAGGACTCTGGACAAAACTGGAAAGCTTGTATATGACTAAATCCTTGACGAATAGAATCCTCCCGAAGCGCCACCGTATACCTTGTATGAAGGAAGGTATGACAATTTCGAACATTTAAATACTTTTAATACTCTTATTTGTAAATTGGACAAAGCACGGTGACAAAATTTCGAATGAAGATAAGACGGTAACATTATTAAGTCTCTCTACCTCGAATCTTGGGATCATTTTGTAACCTCTATTAGTTTTAGTTCTAAAGAGGTCATTAACTTTGATGTTGTTGTTGGAGCTATGATATCTGAGGAAACTCGAAAGAGATCTTCTTTGGAAACTTCGACAACAGAAGTTATGATGGCCAGAGGCAGAACTATTGAGAGAGGACAGCATTCGAAGGGCCCACTAGATCCAAGTCGAAGGGCAAAAGAGTAAGTCAAGTGTTGGTTCTCAGAACAAATCAGACACCTCAAGAAAGATTGCTGGAAACGTAAAGAGGCATCTAAGGAGGAGGACTCTACAAAGGAGGCTAACATAGCCGAGAAGGACTCAGGTATGGTTGATGAGGTATTATCTACATCTATTGTCTCACAGTACCATTATGACTGGTTAATTGATTCTGGGGCATCCCATCACATGTGTCTGCATAGGAATTGGTATTCTACATATCAATCTATTGATGATGGGGTAGTTTACATGGGTAATGATGTTACATGTAAAATTGTTGGGATAGGGAGTATCAGAATTAAAATGTATGATGGGATTGTTAGAACACTGACAGATGTGAGACATGTGCCTGACTTGAGAAAGAATCTGATATCTTTGGGAGTTCTGGATTCTAGTGGACATAAGGGTTCAGTTCAAGGTGGAGTTTTGAAGATATCAAAAGGTATCTTGATAGTCATGAAAGCTAACAGAGTCGGGAACTTGTATAAACTTGAAGGAAGGACAGAAATTGATCAAATAGGAGTCGCATCAGAGGATGCAGGTGAATCCACTCGCTTATGGCATCAACGACTGGGTCATATCAGCGAGAAAGGAATTAAGGTACTTGCTGATCGTAAACTTCTTCCTAGTTTAAAAATTGTAGATTTAAAGTTCTGTGAGCATTGTGTTTATGGGAAACAAGCTAGACAGAAGTTTAAACCTGGAAAACATACAAGTAAAGGTATCCTAGACTATATTCATTCGACCTATGGGGTCCAGCCGAAACTCTCATTGGAGGATCATCATATTTTGTTAGTTTTATAGATGATTACTCGAGGAAAGTTTGGATCTATTTGTTAAAGAGGAAAGCTGATGTATTTAACACTTTTAAACAATTTAGAGCTTTGGTTGAAAAGAGCATGTGTAAATCCATTAAATGTCTTAGAAAAGATAATGGAGGGGAATTTACTTCTAAGGAGTTTGAGAATTATGCAAGAATGAAGGGATCGACAGCATAAAACCACCGTGTACACTCCACACAGAATGGCATTGCCGAACGCATGAATAGGACTCTTTCGAGAGAGCAAGGAGCATGCTCAAGAATGCAAAGTCAGCAGCAGAATTGTGGGGAGAAGCTTTGCTTTACAACTTGTTACGGTTAATCGATCACCATCGACACAACAATTGATCGCAAGATTCCACAAGAGGTATGGACAGTCAACCATGTAATTATTCTAGTCTTAGAGTTTTTGGTTGTGATGCCTATGCACTTATTCCGAAGAGTCATTGCGTTCCAAGTTAGATCCTAAGTCACGTAAATTAATCTTTGTTGGATATGGTGATGGTGTGAAGGGGTATAGATTATGGAATCCCTCGCCCATAAGATCATCATAAACAGAGATGTTATATTCAATGAAATTTCTCTCATGAAATCGGATGGAAAGAATGTTATGAAACAAAGTTGATGTACCACAATCACAAAGAAATTAAATTTGATATACATTCATCCACGGGTGAAAATCATGAAGATGTTCGTGAGCAGGATATTCATGAGGAAATCACTCAGAGGATGAGCAGATGAAACACCTCAGAAATTGAGGAAATACCACAACAAGCTCTACGAAGGTCTACACGGATCGATCTCCAAGCAGGTATGATGATTTTGTCACTTCGTTGTTTTTAATTTCTAATGAAGGAGAACCAAGTTGTTACGAAGAAGCAATAGAGGTTTCAGATAGTGACAAATGGAAACATGCCATGAAAGAGGAAATTGATGCTTTGATTAAAAACAAAACATGGGATCTAGTGGAACTTCCTAAGAACAGGAAATCGGTTGGTTGTAAGTGGGTATACAAGTTGAAGAAAGGTGCTGATGATGTTATTTCAAAGTACAAGGCGAGGCTGGTCGCAAAAGGGTTTTCTCAGGAAGTGTATTGACTTTCATGAGATTTTTTCGCCAGTTGTAAAAATTGTTTCTATTCGTATGGTGTTAGCACTAGTTGCATTGCATAATCTTGAATTAGAGCAGCTAGATGTTAAAACTACATTTCTACATGGAGATTTAGATGAGGAAATTTACATGGAACAACCGGAAGGGTTCGTTCAAAATCGCAACAAGAGGTTTGTTTGCAAACTCAAGAAATCATTATATGGCTTGAAGCAGTCTTCAAGACAATGGTACAAGAAGTTTGATTCCTTCATGGTGAGCCATAATTTTACCAGAGTGAATATGATCATTGCGTTTACTTTAAAAGGTTAGATAATGGCATGTTCATTATATTGGTATCAGATATGTTGATGATATGCTTGTCTGCAAGCAAGAGCATGGTTGATATCAGCAAGTTAAAGGCTCTGGGCGATTGGCTAGGACATTCGATATGAAGGATCTAGGAGCAACAAGACAGATCTTGGGCATGGAGATACACAGAGACAAGACGAAAGGCAAGTCATGGTTATCACAAGAGAAGTATGTGGAGAAAATACTTCAAAGATTCGATATGGATAAAGTGAAACCAGTGAATATCCCTTTAGCTTCGCATTTTAAACTTTCTTCAGGTTTGTGTCCTAGTAATGATGAAGAAAAGGAGTATATGTCTCGTGTACCGTATGCTAATGCAGTAGGAAGTTTGATGTATGTGATGGTTAGTACTAGACCAGATATTTCACATGCAGTTGGTGTTGTCAGTAGATACATGGCAAATCCAGGTAAAGAACATTGGGCAGCAGTGAAATGGGTGCTTCGGTATCTTAGAGGCACAAGCAGTTATTGTATCACTTTTGATGGTTGCAGTGATAAGGTTTGCGGTTATGTTGATTCTGATTTTGCAGGTGATTTGGACAAAAGAAGATCTACTTCAGGTTATGTCTTTACTCTTGCAGGTGGTCCTATTAGTTGGATGTCAAAGCTTCAAAGCATTGTTGCTTTATCCACTACTGAGGCAGAGTATGTATCTGCTTCACATGCTTGCAAAGAGGCAGTATGGTTAAAAGGTTTATTGGGTGAGTTAGGACAGTTTCAGAAAAGTGTAAAAATTTTCTGTGATAGTCAAAGTGCAATTTATTTGGCTAAGAATCCAGCTTACCATAGTAAGTCGAAACATATTCCAGTTAAATACCATTATGTAAGACATGTTGTTGATGAAGGACAGGTGATTCTTGATAAGGTCCACACTCAAAAGAATTGTGCAGACATGTTCACGAAACCAGTTATATTAGAGAAGCTGCGGTGGTGCTTGGCTTCTCTTGGCTTGCAAAAAGGTGATGAGCAATGAGCAAAGTATCAGGTTAATTGTTGTCAAGGTGGAGATTGTTGAAATGAGATGACAACCATTCCTCTTGTTGTGGATCAAGATCCTATTATTCAGCTTGCTGTTGTAACAAGACAGCTTTAGTTAGAATATGGATAGGAACGCATTAATGAATTCAGTTTTGTGAGAATGCTATAAATCCATGTATGCCCATTGAGGCTAAACACACAAGAAAAATAGAGTTGTAAGAGGAAGAGCTGTGCTGATTGTAATTTCCAGATTTGAACAATAAGAGAATCGATACCGTTGCTCGTGGATGTTTCCCTCTTGAGGGTTTTACCACGTAAATCTGTGTTTATGGTTTGTGTCTTTTTTTGGCTATTTAATTTCGTTTACTCGCTTTATATTTTGCTGTGCTTAATCTTTTCGTGGCTATATAAGTTTCCAATAGTTTTTGCCGCCCACGTGTCTGTCTGCCTGTGCCGTTTGGTTTTTCCGTAGGCGTTTTCACAGTGGGAGGCACTCGCGCCGTTTTCGTTGTCAAGCTTGGGGAACGCCGTTTCGTTGCCAGCATATTGTCTGTGCCGTTCCATTTTACCGTGTATTTACTTTCGGCTGTGATTGGCTCCATAATTGGCTGGTGGTGCGGTGCTGTGTTTGTTTCTATGGAACTGCTTCCTGCCAAAATTGCAGCTGTGGATTCGAAACAGGCCACAGAAAATTTCTTTCCTCCGTCTTAAATAAGCTTCTTCTTCTCTACGCCGATTTCGAGTCTCACCTCCACCATTATAGTAGTCAAGGGAAAGAAAAGAACTCTGCGTTTCCACACCCATAATGGCAGACAAAGCATGTAGAACTGGCGAGGATTGGAGAGTTGAATAAATTTCAATACTTATTTCTAAGTGTATGATATGATATCTACGACTTAAGACATGTCTTAATTTACAATTTTTAAGAGGAAACAAACATAACAAATTTGTGAAATCTGCAGGCATGGCATCCGAGGCCTACAAAGGTGTTTTAATTTATAATTCTTAAGCCAAAACAATAACATATGCAAAGTTGTAGCAGAAATTAAAAGATTTGAATCTATGCTATGTTCGCTGATTTCAATTTCTTGTATTGTTTCAACTGAAAAGAGGATGCACCCAAGGTGTTTGACAAAATGGCCAAACAAAATTTAGTGGTGGAGACTGCAAAAATCGCAGGGTGTATATACAATGGAGAGGTAATTGAATCCCTGAGGCTTTTCAAATGGATGCAACTGTCAGGCTTGAAACTTGACGTAGCTGCGGTTGCGAGTGTGGTCCTTTCGTGCACGTGTTTGAAGTTTGAACACTCTGGAGAAGAGTGAAACGCTTCATAATTATGTAATTAAAAGTGGATTCGAATCAAATATTCTCTACTGATTTTTAAGCAAATGGATTTAAGTTGTATGAAGCCTTGCTCAGTTACAATGCTGTGTGTTGTGTGTGCTTAGGAAATGTTCACACATTTAACCACGTCTAATACAGATCTCGTCTCATGGAATACAATGATTACTGGATATGCAATTAAAGAAACTGCCTTTTCTCTTCTACCAGGACAACTTCAAGCACTCGCCTGTAACTGAGCTCAAATCTATTTTCCATATTTGTTCTTCAAATTCTTCCCTGCCATGGTTACGCACTGATTATAAATTGAATATTATTTCTGCCACAGACTATTACATACTTTCTGTATTAACTGTGTTCTATTTGTTTCCTTGTGATACTCGAAACATTACAGCGGTTCTTACAAAGCCTTTACAGTGACGATACTATATTTCTTTTCACACTACCAACCTTTTAACTATCACCTAATACCTAAACCTTATAATTCTGTAAAAACAACAGGACAACATCTACATGTATTCTGCTAGAATGAGTAAAGAAAAAATCATATTGAATGCTCATAAATGCATTTGGTATAGTTCTTTCAGTTGTCTACAAGACATTTCTCATATACCATTTCGTACAACAATTTACAAGCTTCAATGATGAAAAAAATCCAAATTCTAAATGGGTAACCATATTTACGCATGTTACACTTCCAAGTTTCCAAAACCTATCTACAGAAATCAAACTTGGAAATTTAACACTTCTGGTGTTTAAACCAATCCAGAGTTTATCTTCATTTAATTATTTGGAATCCATCTTGACAATGCCATCTCTCTAACTGTTTTACAAATTTTCTTAATCAATTGAAGGATCATTTACACATCGCCTAATTGTTTACAGGACACTCAGAAACCCAGCTTCAATAGCAACCGTTCCCAGACTCCGCACCCAGGAAAAACAAATGCAGATAAGGCCATGCCAATATGCAGTGCACTGATCAGACGCCTCCCACGTTGGACGACCATTTCACCATTCAGACTTCCCTGCCATCCAACACGGCGTATACTTGCTCCCCTAAAAAAGGGAGCAACTGCTAGTTATTATGCCGACTTTAAGAGTTGAAAAATACGGCCATTTAGCTGTAAATTTGTAATGTTCTTCACCAGTATTAGTGCACCGTCCAACCAATTGAGTTGGATTTTGAACAGCTGCAGTTATTTATTGTCAAATTTATATACAAGCAATCGCATGTGTTTCATGAGATGTGAACGCCAAACGGTATATGTTATTTGTTTTAGAGGTATAATTATTACTTTTGTAGTTGATGTTGATTAGGGGTGTGATTGATTTTGTAAGTGTAGAAATATAGATGGGCCACTTAATTTGAAGGTTGTTTCTACATTTCAAACTTGTTAAAAATTCGTACATGAATACATTTGATACCATTTTCGATAGTTAATTTATTTTATAGTTGATGTTGTATGTATTTAATTCATGTTTATTAGTTGTGCATCGGTTGTTCGGTTGGTGTTTTGTTGGAAAAACATTTATTGTACAGTTGATAATGTGTGTGATTGATAGTTGTAGTGTAGGAATTTAGTTGAAACATTACATTGAAATGTCGTATGTGTACATTTACTACTATGATTCGTACAATTAAAGTTGCATATCATATTTCAAAACATCAAATAAATGTAGATCTGTGTGCACATAATGAGACATGTATACATTCGCAGTATTTATATCATGAATGGTAGCCTTTAGTGGGCAATTTTAGTTTCAATAAACATGATTACATTTGATACCCCTTGAACAACAATGCCGCTTTGGATAGAAGAAGTGTTGAGTATAGTAGTGGTGGAGGTGCTATCAAAGTAGAGGGTAGCTTTTACGATAGGCTGAGTGATAGTAGTCTTGACTCCTCCTTTCTTCTTGCTCCAAGTGTTGTTACGTACACCATTTTTAGTATCTCTCGAATGAAAAAGTAGGTGAAATACGTAGATTTGCAAGCGAGGGAACTCTGGAGAAAGTTGTGAATGTCAGACCCTGCCTTTCAGTGGTTCCAATGTTGATGGTTGCTCTATGCAAAGTAAGTCCCTGCCACTTGTGGATAGTTAATCCCCAGGCCATTTTAATCAGCAATTGTCTTTGATTCCCTCTTGAAATAGGGGGTATGGGAATATGTAACGGGTTGGAGGGATCCCAACATGGGCCGTTGTATCTATCAAATTTGACAACAACAAATAAAGGTAATGTTGGTGGTTGCATTGATGCGTCATAGACAATGTCATGATTGTTCCTATGGCACCATTCATGAGGCCTACGTCAACCCATAGATTTGCAACCAGTGTTACGAAATTGGGCAAGGAAGCTTTGGAAGAGTGTATCAGGGTAATTTGAAAGATAAAGATGTGGCTATAAAGAAACTAAAAGGTAGAGGCAAAGACATCAAGAAATTAGTTGAGAATGAAGTCAACACGATGTTGGGCACCAGTGTTGAGAATGGACCTTAGGGAGGACAAGTGCAGTATCTGAAATGTGGGGTCCTCCCACTGAATCGATTACGTGTCTGTAACAAGTTCTTGTAGCTTGGTGAGCTTGAAGCCAATTTCTGCCAGAAGAGAGCCCAAAAACTGGTTGAATTCCAACCCAATGGTTTACAACTTTGTACAGTTCAAGAGAATGGAAAAAACATCTCCCTTCAGATTGTTATTGCCAAACGTCAGTTGTTGTAGGCAGCCCAACATTCCCAATTCCTGGGGTACCATTCTGCTTAATTGGTTGTCTTCTATTTGAAGAAAATTAAGCACCGAAATATTTCCTATGGATTTTGGGATGCTTCCGTTTAGCTGATTGATGGACAAGTCCACCAGTCGCAATTTGGTTAGCTTATGGCCTACATCCTCTGGAATTGTCCCCACAAACTTGTTGTGATATAGGTTCAACTTTTTCAATTTTGTACAGTTCATGAGAGAATATAGAATGGACCCTCCTAGGTTGTTATTATCCAGCGACAGTTCTCATAGTTGGGAAAGTGAACCTAATTCTTGTGGAATATAGCCATACAAGGAATTAGAAGATATATTTAACTCCTCCATGAAAGAACAGTTTCCTAGCGCCTTGGTAATGGCACCTGTAAGGATATTGTTCTTCAACTTAAGCTCTCTCATTTTCTATAATTGACCAATATCTTCTCGGGATACTACCTTTGAGTTTGTTGGAATTTAGAAGTAGATGTTCTAATCTAGAGTTGGTCCCCGCATTAATGTTCGATACGACAAGTGATGCAATTTTGTGCAGTTATCCAAAGCAACAGATCTCGTAGTTGGGAAAGTGAACCCAGTTCGTGTGGAATATAGCCATATAAGGAATTAGAAGATATATTTAACTCCTCCATGAAAGAACAATTTCCTAGAGCCTTGGGAATGACACTTCTAAGGATATTGTTCTTCAACTTGAGCTCTCTTAGTTTCCATAATTGACCAATCTCTTCCAGGATACTACCATAGAATTTGTTGGAATTTAGAAGTAGATGTTCTAATGGTCATTGGTGTTAATATCTCGATGGAATTGGTCCCTTGAAATGACCCATAAATCACAAACATGAACAACACAAGAAAAGACAGACTTTTTTTTTTTTTGACTTGCTTTGACACATAACACGACTCAACATGTCATCACAAGGTTACAACCAACACTAGGAACCACTTGTTACTGGAAGACCACAAGGTCAAAGACGGAAACGCTCACACCTATCAAGGACAATACATACATTTAGGGCATCCCATGAGGAAATTCTTGTTAAATTTTCTTGTTTACTAAAATGTCTCTTAATTCTTATCTTACGTTCTTATAAAATTTCATGTAATGATTCACACAATTCTTTTCACAAGGGAGAACTTCTTTCTTTTCAACTATTGACTAAATAGCTTAAGGCCAAGCTTTCTAAACTAGGATCATCAATTTTATGTCCAAAGCTTTTTATTCATTTGATTTTAGAACATTTTCCATTTCTTACAAGGTTAATTAATCTTACTCAAGCCACTAACACATGTTCCACAACTCTATTGCACAGGTGAAGGCATAAGCTCCGATTGAGTGGAAAGTACCGCTTAGGGTTCATAACAATAACCTTCTTGTTTAAGGATCAAACTTTGACCTTGCTTAAGAAATATCACCATGAATCAAGGCAAGGGTTATGTAACAGACAACATAATTTAGCTTGTGGTCACATTGTTTACTATCAGTCTTTTATTGAGGTTAAGAGTTTATCAAGATTGGTTAAATGTTCCATCTAGACTTTACTTAATTAAGTTTGACAAAGGAGAACATTTCAAACGATAGAGAGATATTTAAGGTTTTATTAATCAATTTCCCTCCTACTTATTAAATCATATCATCTTCTAAAATCTAACCATTGATTTCACCATGAGATCATTTAAGGTTTCACCATAAAAGGATAATGTTTATTAGTTTAACTTTAATAAGGACTATCCAGCTCACTTCATAGTACTTACAAACTCGTTGCTACTATGCCTTAGAAGGATTTACAACTCAACATTTTAACTCAAGAGAAAAGTTTAATAAAGGTCAAGCTCGTTTGAAAAACAAAACAAGGTTATATCAATTCATTCCAACACGAAGCACAAACCAAAGGGACATGCCATCTCTATTAATCCATGACTAGGGAACAAGAGTGTAATAACATGGAACATGCCACGCTACTATTCTAAGGATTTAAAATACACTAGGATATCCCATAACCAAGCGGTAATCAAATTTCATCTTTCACGTGATAACCAAACAAACCAAAGTTTCAACAGCTACATAACAACAATACTCTTCAATACATTTACTAAGGCATCGACTTCTTCTTCTAAAATGTCCAAAGGCCCTTTCCAAATTTTTATAACATAATGCTCATTCATACAAAGGAACATCATAACCAAGATTGATGCAGTAATCTACAAGTTCTTCCATCATCTAACCACATAAGCCATCTGCAACAATTAATAACCTGAGTCAGTTCACGAGAACTGAGCAAGATAAGACTATACATAGCAACAATAAGCTACTAGCTAACAATACCATGAAAGGAAACATTCTATTTCAAGAAATGGATCAAAGTTCTAACCTCTAACAACCTTTTGAAACAAGATATAATTTTCAACATATCAACTAAGAAGAAATCCATAAATTTTAGTTATGAAAAATACCTCGAAAACTACAAAAGTTTGACAACCAAATATGCAAGACTATGAAATTTAAATGATTAGACACAAGAGTTGAGAGTATTAGGATTTCAATCATGTAATCCCGTAGATTACATGATTGAAATCTAAAGTGTAACCCATCAATCAACATTCTCAAGGTGAAGTCAAAAGATAAAAACAAGACCCGATCTTAGTTGCCAAAAAGAATATAGTTTTGGAATCGTTCCATAGGGCCATAGGCCTAATAGGCTAGAAACGAACAACGAGGGTAATAACAAAGTTCCATCATGTAATCAAAAAGGTTTAAAGGATGAAAATATTATATTCAAACCCACAACCATTATATCTTAGGTAATAAGTGACTTCATAGTTAATAAGGATGAGTGGAAAGGATGATAAGAATGTCCGAAATAGGCATTGCCTAACAGCCTACCTACTGAACATAACCAGGGCCGGAATAGTGACAAGCTTCATAAATACCCAAGTTGATTAAGCAATCTAGCATTCTAAACACATCCTTGCAATTTTCATAACACTTTAGATATATAACCCTCCCGTTCTAGAGGAACATAGCCATGAATCTAGACTTGGTTGAAATTTTCCAACGTCAACTCACTTTCTAATATCATAAACGATGTATACAAAGAAAAAAGTCTCTCAACTCTCCTTAATTTACATCTCATCACTTAGTTTATGGTAACCTATGCAGTGATTAAACACATAATATACCATTGAAGATAGGTATCCTCCAATAATGAACTTCTATATTGATGTAATTACAATTATTACGTTCGATACATATACAAACTATTCCATAGCTTCTTTTCCCTTTTTAGACAACAAAATATATTCACGACCTTCCATCACAATCATTCTAAATTTTTAATGAAAGGTCACTCATCAAGAAGGAAGTACAAAACAAGTTTGACTAAATTAAGGAACTTCATGTTACCTTAAGCAGTTGATGAAAACCTTAACTTTCACGAACCGTGAAAGATAATACCTTACTCCATCAAGGCATTATGTCTATACATAATTAAATCGATCACACAAGGAATCATCAACATACCATATCTTAACACCATAAAGGTCATTAATTTTATCAAATTTTACTCATAGAAAGAGTAGAATCAAATGGGGTTCTATCAATAATTTATGCCCTTCTATCAACCAGACATATTTTCGGTCCAAAACTTCCTTCTTAACAAGCATATATATTGAACTTCTAATTTCCAAAAGCCCTAATAATTTGCACAATACACGAAGTGCATAATCACGCTTATCATAAAAAAATAATAATAATTTAACTGTATATTTTCCTCTAGGCAATAACATAAAAGGAACCCAATACTAGTCAAAGCCGCAACGCCCGGGCGATTACATACCAAAGTTCACAAAAGAAACAACGACATTTTGCAGAAGGAAGTAACTTTAAAATTGTATATATATATATATATATATATATATATATATATATATATATATATATATATGTATATATATATATATATATATATATGTGTATACATATATATATATATATATATATATATGTATACATATATATATATATATGTATACATATATATGTATACATATGTATACATATATATATATATATATACATATATATATATATATATACATATATATATATATATGTATACATATATATGTATATATATATATACATATATATGTATATATATGTATACATATATATGTATACATATATATGTATACATATATATGTATATATATATATGTATATATATATATATGTATATATATATATATATGTATATATATATATATATATATATTCATATGAACTATACAGAGAAACCTTTATATATATATATATGGGTTTGATCACTTCAACAAGAACTACCAACAGAGGCAAATCCGAAATAACAAATCTGTTAACCATATACCGAACACAAATTAACAAAATCACAAATTTAAACCAATTTCTAGAAAGAAAAAGTTTCATTTCAAAAGGTTTATTAGATACTAGCATATTATGTATATGGTTAGTCTATCTTTCTGTTTTAACGCATCCACCGGTCGTGAACATCCAACAGGATCGCTGTACGCCACACGCCCTCCTCTTTATCCTCTCGCTTCACCTTGGTCTTTTCTTGCAATATACCACACCAGATTCCTTTTGAAGGCATGACTAGAAGAATGCAATAGGTGGTTGTCCAAACACTAGATTGCTTCAATGCACTGCTTTGGGGGTGAGAGTCGAACCGCTTACCACTCGGCTCCGAGAGCACTTGTGCTAGAAAGCTAAACACCAACCATGGTTTGAAGCTTGGACAAAAGACATAATGATTACATCGCTCCCGGCTCGAAAGGCATCTACCGTATTGATACATAACCTTTTCCTTCATCGATTTGGGGACAAAGATCAAACTCTCGGAGCAAACATTACGCTTTGTAGCTTGTAAGGTATGATAATTCAAACAGAGACCTTTATGCCCGCCAACTCGGTGACTCATTGAAGAAGCTCATAATATTGCCTCTCATCTTGTAGTGATTGATAATCTTGGTAGACAGAGATGGAGTTGGATTAAACAAGCCGCAGCTCACCACAAGAATCCCAATATCCTTGGGCCTCACTCGCTTTTTTCTCAAACAGCTCATCCAAGGCACCAAACATCACCATCACTACTTCTGCACTGGGCTTCTTTCAAGAACTCCATAAATTATTTCTCCCCAATGTTTCAACCTCTGCACTGAATAACACCAGCAGAAGAGAGACAACAAAGAAATATAGAGAATTTCTAATCAAATAATGGTAGCCCAACTTGACATGCCTGAGATTGACAGAGTGTAAGAAATCAGTTAATCTTCTTTGGACTCTAACAAAGAATGTTTTGAATCCTGCATTGGGACTAGAGCTCTCCCAAGACATTTTCTCCAACATTGCATAGATCTCCTGACAAGTTCATACTTGCAAAGCAAATTGTGCTTCATGAATACACTGAAATGGAACAGATCCGCCTCAATGAGATCCTCTTCCATGAGTTACATCGCAGAACAAGAAAGGTCTCAGTAGAGAATCTCTATAAAAAATTTCATCGGGTCTCCTTGTAACACTCTCTTGCTCACTTAATCGATTTGAGAAAAAAAAATATCTTGTAGGAGAATCCGAATTTGAGGATGCAATGACATCGAATGAGATAACAACATAGTTGGACGACCTGCTGGTTGGAGGCGCTCACGAAGGCTTCTACAAACTGCAACATGCCTGATTTCCAGTCTCTACCAGCCGTAAGGACACCTCCCAGAGCAGCAGCAGCTACCCTTAGGTCAAAATTCCTTTGTTCTTCTAGTTGGGTGTCCCCACCTCATTCCAGAATCCTCTGGGAGGCACAGGTAGGGAGGATAAGCCAACAAGGGGCCAAGAAAATGTCACGATCAGAATAAAAAGGAGGTTCCGCCCATTATTCCAAAATGAAAAGGCAAGACAGCTCAACTAAAACTTTATCTCGTTCTTCTACTACAGCTGCAAGATCTTGCAACAACTGATCACGACTGAGGTCGCGTGCGCAACGAACATCGGGATTAACACCAACGGTTCCTCGGGATCACCGCAGCGGTGCCGCACTTAACTCTCTCTGGAGGCCACTGATTTTCTGAGATACGTTTACTTCTCTGCCCTGTAGCTGCTGCATATAGCCAAATACTTCCTCACGGCACTTTCCTAGGAAAATTTCAGTTCTATGCTCCACTGAAACTGCCTGTACAGCATGATTTTGAGAAAAATATCTTGAAGGAGGAACCCGAAATGACCTGTTGCAGGTCGCTACAGTGAATCCCTGACAAGAACACACCTCGCAGCATTCAAGAAGGTGGATGCAACACGCCTGCTCCACTAGCATCAAGTCAATTCCATCTCAAGGCCAAAGGCATTGAATGAAAGGATCAAAACAAAGATTTAGGTGAAGAAAACAGCCTCCACCGACTCCATCTTTCTCACGCAAAGACAAACATGACAATCTTAAAAGTTGGCAGGTTGGGTGGTTGGGAGGAGGCCAAGGTGGTAGTAGAGGCAGGTAGAAAAGGAATCCAATGCCCAGTGGGCATTACATTCTCCTCCCCTTAAGAAAGCATCGTCCTCGATGCGACATAACACAACGGAAAAGAAATGGTTCGCAACCAAGAACAGGTACAGGAGAAAGTACACTTTATGGTTTAAAATTTTAGTTGATTAAAGTACGGCCACAGGGTAGCCTTAGGAACATTTGGTAGAAATTTTAACTTTCAATGTTACGTGAAGATCGCGCTTCTTTCTTGTTCATCATTTCATTAGCCTCTTTCCATTACCATTATTTCTAGTTTTAGTTTTTTTTTTTTTTTTAAAAAATTATCATCATTGAAGAGTTTTGATTTAATCCTTATTGTGGGTGCCCAACATGAAGCTGCTAACACAACACCCTATCGGTTTCACAAGACCCTACAGATTCACAAGTACACAAGTATATACTTCAAGATTGTATTACACCACAAAAGGTTACACAAATACGGAATAGAATAGGCACACTCCACATAACATAGTACTTGTCACACATGAATGGTGACATACAAAATACTCAAACAAAAGAGTACTACAATCCACCAGATATTTCCTCAATTCCATGTATGAAGCTTTTCCATGACTCATAAAAACTACATATACATAGGGCCCACAAGGGCATCAATGACATATCCACAGCATCACAACACATATCCATCTGACATGAGTAACACATACATCAAAAGACCACTACCAAACATCACAATAACTCAACATATATCCTGAAACATCAACCATACAGACAAATATCATAAGCCTCCCTCAAACTCTTATGCCTCCCTCAAGTCTCTTATGCCTCCCTCAAGGAGGCCGGTTGACCCTATGGTCCAAGACACATAGAGTTCGAACACTCCTAACCCAAGTGACATAATAATGCGTGGTTCAACAACCCGCTAGTTATCTGTACTCCTTGGGGCGTACCCCTATACAACGAAGCGGGTCCATAGGTCCAACCATTCCATGGTGCATCCCATGACCCTATTCCACACATCACGACAATAGAACCAGCACAACAATCCAATCAAAGTGCCAAGTGGCAAAGTACAAGCCTTGGGCAAGGCGGTAAAAATTTCAAATTTAAAAGAAGACCCAAAATCAAGCAAAAATAAATGGCCAAATAGCCATAGTTAGTATCAAAATCCCCATGTTAGTGCCACAAACCAAGGAAATGCCCAAAATTGTAAAGCATGGCAATCAAGAAAAGCTGCTGGTCCTTACAAAATAAAATAAAAGCTCAATTTACGAATAAAATCAACTTATAATAATGTCACATTACAATAACTGTGTGGCCTTATCTGGCCACCAAGGGGTACTCAACGAGTTGCTAGCACTCAGAACATCGAGCCTCAGCTCGTAAAATACATATCAATAATACAACTGTCATCACCTCCATCTGAATCATCCCGCCACCACTTCGACAAGGCTAAACATAGTCATATTTGCACTTAGGTTGCATACATGCAACCACATAGGGAGAGAGGAAAGAATCACATGTTATCTACTAAACCGAGTTTCGGCTCGAGTTATTGACCCATGGTACACCATTCCTCACTCTCAACATACACTTCTACCGATTTCCCTCAGGGTCGGTTAGCGTAAGGTTCACAACATAACATGTAACAACATCACTAACACCATGGTGGTACACACATAGCTACCATAACGTCTCACGTATGGTATGTATACAGGGTAGATCACAATCATACATCCACAGGGTGTAATACATCACTTTACCACATTCTACACCCAAAGTGCAAGCACCATACGATAGGGTTCATACACTCACCGTATGACCCAAAATCACAACATGAAGCATTACATATTTGCACAGTCATACATACGATGAACATAGTACATCTCAACATAACATCTACCGCTACATAACAAGGTGGTACACACATTTCTTTAACATGGTAAAAAAACATTATGATACAACTCATTTCTTTTAACATCAATCTAGTCATACAACACATTGATACGCTTACATATCACAATATGTCACAATGCTCCAACACTACGTCATCCACATTATAATTCTTTTCACACATCACAAACAACAATTCACACGTGAACTCTTCATAGAATCCACAAGAAGGAGAGAGAATACTCCCATCCCCAACACATCAACATGATCACAAACATGCACAAGGTGACATACACATCATGTGCGTTCACAATATCACAATTACAACATTAATCACATCACGTTTAAAGCACATTACTCTTCCAACATCTACCACCATCATGCAGCATCATCAGCATCATCGGTATCATCATGTAACACCACCACCACCATGTAACATCATAATATAACACCAATCCGGCCCATAGGTTCGAGAGCATGAACCTATGCTCTAATACCAAGTGAAATGACCCATAAATCACAAACATGAAAAACACATTAAAAGACAGGATATTTTTTTTTGACTTGCTTTGACACATAACACGACACAACATGTCGTCACAAGGTTACAACCAACACTAGGAACCACTTGTTACGGGGAAGACCACAAGGTCAGCACGGAAACGTTCACACCTATCAAGGACAATACATACATTTAGGGCATCCCATGAGGAAATTCTTGTTAAATTTTCTTGTTTACTAAAATGTCTCTTAATTCTTATCTTACGTTCTTATAAAATTTCATGTAATGATTCACACAATTCTTTTCACAAGGGAGAACTTCTTTCTTTTCAACTATTGACTAAATAGCTTAAGGCCAAGCTTTCTAAACTAGGATCATCAATTTTATGTCTAAATCTTTTTATTCATATGATTTTAGAACATTTTCCATTTCTTACAAGGTTAATTAATCTTACTCAAGCCACTAACACATGTTCCACAACTCTATTGCACAGGTGAAGGCATAAGCTCCGATTGAGTGGAAGGTACCGCTTAGGGTTCATAACAATAACCTTCTTGTTTAAGGATCAAACTTTGACCTTGCTTAAGAAATATCACCATGAATCAAGGCAAGGGTTAACAGAACAGGACAACATAATTTAGCTTCAGGGTCACATTGTTTACTATCAGTCTTTTATTGAGGTTAAGAGTTTATCAAGATTGGTTAAATGTTCCATCTAGACTTTACTTAATTAAGTTTGACAAAGGAGAACATTTCAAACGATAGAGAGATATTTAAGGTTTTATTAATCAATTTCCCTCCTACTTATTAAATCCTATCATCTTCTAAAATCTAACCATTGATTTCACCATGAGATCATTTAAGGTTTCACCGTAAAAGGATAATGTTTATTAGTTTAACTTTTATAAGGACTATCCAGCTCACTTCATAGTACTTACAAACTCATTGCTACTATGCCTTAGAAGGATTTACAACTCAACATTTTAACTCAAGAGCAAAGTTTAACAGTACTCGTTTGCGAAAACAAAACAAGGTTATATCAATTCATTCCAACATGATGCACAAACCAAAGGGACATGCCATCTCTATTAATCCATGACTAGGGGACAAGAGCGTAATAACATGGAACATGCCACACTACTATTCTAAGGATTTAAAATACACTAGGATATCCCATAACCAAGTGGTAATCAAATTTCATCTTTCACGTGATAACCAAACAAACCAAAGTTTTAATCATTCACAACAACAATACTCTTCAATACATTTACTAAGGCACTCGACCCTTCTTCTAAAATGTCCAAAGGCCCTTTCCAAATTTTTATAACATAATGCTCATTCGCATACAAAGGAACATCATAACCAAGATTGATGCGTAATCTACAAGTTCTTCCATCATCTAACCACATAAGCCATCCGCAACAATTAATAACCCGAGTCGGTGCGCGAGAACTAAGCAAGATAAGACTATACATAGCAAGAACAATAAGCTACTAGCTAACAATACCATGAAAGGAAACATTCTATTTCAAGAAATGGATCAAAGTTCTAACCTCTAACAACCTTTTGAAACAAGATATAATTTTCAACATATCAACTAAGAAGAAATCCATAAATTTTAGTTATGAAAATACCTCGAAAACTACAAAAGTTTGACAACCAAATACGCAAGACAATGAAATTTAAATGATTAGACACAAGAGTTGAGAGTATTAGGATTTCAATCATGTAATCCCGTAGATTACGTGATTGAAATCTAAAGTGTAACCCATCAATCAACATTCTCTCAAAAGATAAAAACCGGACCGATCTTAGTTGCCAAAAAGAATATAGTTTTGGAATCGTTCCATGGGCCATAGGCCTAATAGGCTAGAAACGAACAACGAGGGTAATAACAAAGTTCCATCATGTAATCAAAAAGGTTTAAAGGATGAAAATATTATATTCAAACCCACAACCATTATATCTTAGGTAATAAGTGACTTCATAGTTAATAAGGATGAGTGGAAAGGATGATAAGAATGTAGGAATAGGCATTGCCTAAATGTACCTACCTACCGAACATAACCAGGGGCCGGAATAGTGACAAGCTTCATAAATACCCAAGTTGATTAAGCAATCTAGCATTCTAAACACATCCTTGCAATTTTCATAACACTTTAGATATATAACCTCCTGTTCTAGAGGAACATAGCCATGAATCTAGACTTGGTTGAAATTTTCCAACGTCAACTCACTTTCTAATATCATAAACGATGTATACAAAGAAAAAGTCTCTCAACTCTCCTTAATTTACATCTCATCACTTAGTTTATGGTAACCTATGCAGTGATTAAACACATAATATACCATTGAAGATAGGTATCCTCCAATAATGAACTTCTATAACGATGTAATTACAATTATTACGTTCGATACATATACAAACTATTCCATAGCTTCTTTTCCCTTTTTAGACAACAAAATATATTCACGACCTTCCATCACAATCATTCGAAATTTTTAATGAAAGGTCACTCATCAAGAAGGAAGTACAAAACAAGTTTGACTAAATTAAGGAACTTGTTACCTTAAGCGAGTTGATGAAAACCTTAACTTTCACGAACCGTGAAAGATAATACCTTACTCCATCAAGGCATTATGTCTATACATAATTAAATCGATCACACAAGGAATCATCAACATACCATATCTTAACACCATAAAGGTCATTAATTTTATCAAATTTTACTCATAGAAAGAGTAGAATCAAATGGGGTTCTATCAATAATTTATGCCCTTCTATCAACCCAGGACATATTTTCGGTCCAAAACTTCCTTCTTAACAAGCATATATATTGAACTTCTAATTTCCAAAAGCCCTAATAATTTGCACGATACACGAAGTGAATAATCAAGCTTATCATAAAAAAATAATAATAATTTAATTGTATATTTTCCTCTAGGGCAATAAAATAAAAGGAACCCAATACTAGTCAAAGCTGCTAACGCCAGGGGCGATTACATACCCAGTTCACAAAAGAAACAACGACATTTTTGCAGAAGGAAGTAACTTTAAAATTGTATGTATATATATATATTCATATGATCAATCGAAGCATACATAGAGAAACCTTTTTATATATATATATATATATATATATATGGGTTTGATCACTTCAACAAGAACTACCAACAGAGGCAAATCCGTAAATAACAAATCAATTAACTATATATCGAACACAAATTCACAAAATCACAAATTTAAACCAATTTCTGGAAAGAAAAAGTTTCATTTCAAGAGGTTTATTAGATACTAGCATATTATGTATATGGTTAGTCTATCTTGCCTGTTTTAATGCATCCACCAGTCGTGAACATCCAACATGTGGATCGCCACACGCCCACACGCCTCGCTTCACCTTTGGTCTTTTCTTGCAATATACCACACCAGGATTCCCTTTTGAAGGCATGACTTGAAGAATGCAATAGGTGGTTGTCCAAACACTAGATTGCTTCAATGCAGCTGCTTTGGGGGGTGAGAGTCGAACTACTTACCACTCAGTCTGAGAGCACTTGTGCTAGAAAGCTAAACACCAACCATGGTTTGAAGCTTGGACACAAGACATAATGATTACATCGCTCCTGTCTCTGAAAGGCATCTACCGTATTGATACATAACCTTTTCCTTCATCAGATTTGGGGACAACATCAAACTCTTGGAGCAAACATTACAGTTGTAGCTTGTAAGGTATGATAATTCAAACAGAGACCTTTATGCCTGCCAACTCAGTGACTCATTGAAGAAGCTCATAATATTGCCTCTCATCTTGTAGTGATTGATAATCATGGCAGACAGAGATGGAGTTGGATTAAACAAGCTGTAGTTCACCACAAGAATCCCAATATCCTTGGGCCTCACTCTACTTTTTCTCAAACAGTTCATCCAAGGCACCAAACATCACCATCACTGCTTCTGCACGGCTTCTTTCAAGAACTCCATAAATTATTTCTCCCCAATGTTTCAACCTCTACACTGAATAACACCAGCAGAAGAGGGACAACAAAGAAATACAGAGCATTTCTAATCAAATAATGGTAGCCCAACTTGACATGCCTGAGATTGACAGAGTGTAAGAAATCAGGTAATCTTCTCTCGGACTCTAACAAAGAATGTTTTGAATCCTGCATTGGGACCAGAGCTCTCCCAAGACATTTTCTCCAACATTGCATAGATCTCCTGACAAGTTCATACTTGCAAAGCAAATTGTGCTTCATGAATACACTGAAATGGAACAGATCCGCCTCAATGAGATCCTCTTCCACGGGTTACATTGCAAAACAAGCAAGGTCTCAAGAGAGAATCTCTTTAAAAATTTCATCGGTCTCCTTGTAACACTCTCACCTGTCACTTAATCGATTTGATAAAAAAAATATCTTGTAGGAGAATCAATTTGAGGATGCAATCGATATTGAACAGATGATAACAACATAGTTGGACGACTCCGCTTGCTGGTTGGAGGCGCTCATGAAGGCTTCTACAAACCGCAACATGCCCGATTTCCAGTCTTTACGGCACCATGCAAGGACACCTCCCGAGTAAAGAAGCAGCCTATCCTTAGGTCGAAATTCCTTTGTTCTTCGGTTGGGTGTCCCCACCTCATTCCGCATTCCTCCGGGAGGCACGGGTAGGGAGGTTAAGCCAACAAGGGGCCAAGAAAATGTCGCGATCAGTAAAAAAGGAGGTTCCGCCCATAATTCCAAAATGAAAAGGCAAGACAAAACTCAACTAAAACTTTATCTCGTTCTTCAACTACACTGCAAGATCTTGCAACAACCGATCACGACCGAGGTCGCGGCAACGAACATCAGATCAACACCAACGGTTCCTCGGGATCACCCTGCAAAGAGAATCGCCGCACTTAACTCTCTCTAGAGGCCACCGATTTTCCGAGATACGTTTACTTTCTACCTGTAGAAATGCGCATATAGCCAAATACTTCCTCACGGCACTTTCCTAGAAAAGTTGGTTCTACGCTCCACTGAAAGCGCCTCTGCAGGCAAGACGATTTTGAGAAAAATATCTTGAAGGAGGAACCCGAAATGACCTGTTGCAGGTCGCTACAGTGGATCCCTGACAAGAACACACCTCGCAGCATTCAAGAAGGTGGATGCAACACCCCTACTCCACTAGCCATCAAGTCAATTACTCTCGCGCCCAAAGGTATTGAATGAAAGGATCAAAACAAAGATTTAGGTGAAGAAACAGGCCTCCACCGACTCCATCTTTCTCACGCAAAGACAGACATGACAGTCTTAAAAGTTGGCAGGTTGGGTGGTTGGGAGGAGGCCAAGGTGGTAGAGAGGTAGGTAGAAAAGGAGTTCGATGCCCAAATGGGCATTACATCCCTCAAGCGTATTATTAGACAACGACATGTAATGTAATTTTGTGTAGTTATTCGAGAATTGGGAATTTTTCCAGTAAAGAAAGTTATTTTTAGATTGAGAACTATTAAATGCCTAAGAACACCTAGTAAATAGAAATAATAAGATAAGCTAATTATTCCTATAAAATAGAAATAATTGAGATAAACTAATTCACGTCCATATTTGTTGCATAATAAATTTCATCAATCAGATCGTGCCCGCAAATCAACCATTTGTTTGTTTATGAGTTGATTATCATAATTTTCATTTACTTATTTAATTTTAAACCAGGGATATTTGGGACGGAAACACAACTTTGCTTATAGGAAATCATTTAGATCACAAGAGAGAGTATCGTTGATCAGATATGTGGCTGACTATCTCATGCAAAATTCAAAAGCAACTTTACATATGAAACACCAAGTTGCCAACTAGTGCTTGGCGAAACATGCTCTCGCAATGTTGATAATACAACTCAGATTCATGTCTGTCAATTACATAATCTCGCAATGTTGATAATACAACTCAGATTCATGTCTGTCAATTACATGATCTCACAATGTTGATAATACAACTCAGATTCATGTCTGTCAATTAAATGAATACACTACAGATACAGTATGGCGCCAGACCAGTAGGGTGCGGACATCCATCACAACATAATTGATGACTTCAGACACTCTTGCAGCATCTGAAAAGAGTGACAACAAGTCCCCACTACTTCCTGAGAGCCACCATGATCTACAAGATTCTGATTGCAAGGATGCTTCATTTTTAGGAGCAGTATTCAATCTGTGAACAACCATTGTGGTGTATTGCATCTAGCTTTAAATTTGATCAAGTTTTTATGAATGTATTTCCTTGGGTTGTGAGCTGAAAAAGTGGTTGTTGTTGCTCTGTTCTTCCTTGAATTAAAACTCAAGGAAGAAATTCTCTAGGCATCCAGAAATACATGCCCTCAATTTCACATCCACAAACTTTATGAAACATTGTGCAAATGCTTAGGGAAATCAAATAACATATACCGTTCGGCATTCACATTGCCAACCAGTGCTTGGTGAAACATGCTCTCGCAATGTTGATAATACAACTCAGATTCATGTCTATCAATTACATGATCTCGCAATGTTGATAATACAACTCAGATTCATGTCTGTCAATTAAATGAATACGCTACATATACAAAGATGGCGCTGCATCAAAGTGCATACAAAAAACAAATTATTTTAAACAACAAAGATTAAACACTTACATTATCATCCACAAATTTTTAAAGGAAATGTGTAAAGGCATTTGGAGCATAACTTACTAATCCAGAAGAAGTGTCTGCAACATCAATCTGACTTCTCGTGCTTCCACTACTATTTTCTTTTATTTCTTGTGTCTGTATATTGTCTGCATCACTCTAAATTCTTGAATCTCCTTTTGATCTCCCTTTTTCTATGTGTGTATACTTTCTTTTCTAGCATTTGCAATTTATTATTGATCTCCTTTTTCCATTTTCACTCAAATTTAATTAAAAACAAAAGCTAAAATTGTTAATTATTAGAAACAAAATTATTAAAAATAGTAGAGATTTCTATTTTCAGCTCAACCTAATTAAAAACAAAAATTAAAATTGTTAATTATTAGAAACAAAATTATTAAAAATAGTAGATATTTCTATTTTCAAATTTCACAGCGTAATTAAAAACAAAACCTAAAATGGTTAAAAATAGTAGAGATTTCTATTTTCAGCTCATCCTAATTAAAAACAAAAGCTAAAATTGTTGATTATTAGAAACAAAATTATTAAAAATAAAAGCTAAAATTGTTGTTAATTAAAAACAAAAGCTAAAATTGTTAATTATTAGAAACAAAATTATTAAAAATAATAGAGAAAAGTTAAAATAGGGAGGAAAAGCACAAACATCAAGATGGTCATCAAACCGTCAAATTTAACACAATCGTCGCCGAAACATCCGTAGGTGTCTTTCCCATGGGCGGAACGCCTTTGGCGTAATTAAAAATATAATTTTTAAAAAAATTACAACGTAAATTATATCAATATTGAATTTATGATGTCAATTGGACTTATTTTTTGTTTACTCATTTTAATTTTTCTTTCGTAACTTTTTAAGATGTCCTAATGTTCTTCCCTTTTTTAAAAGCTAATAAATATCGTGCTCCAAATGGTACAAAAACAACAAGTCATTTAGACAACTAGGATGGTGATGGGACGGAGCATGGAAATGGCGAGACCTATTATTCATTCTTAATTTTTTTGTGAAGCAAATAAGAAAAGTTCTCCCAACGGTACAGAAAAAAAAACAGTGACTGAGACACCATGGAAATTGTGTCATTGATGAAAAGCGAAGTATTCGTTGTTATAAAATGGGGTTTTGAGGCATCTCTCGCACATCAATAAGACATCCGATGTTGTTGTTGTTGTTTTGTTGTTGTTGTTGTTGTTGTTGTTGTTGTTGTTGTGTGTGTGTGTGTGTGTGTGTGTGTGTGTGTGTGTGTGTGTGTGTGTGTGTGTGTGTGTGTGTGTGTGTGTGTGTGTGTGTGTGTGTGTGTGTGTGTGTTTGATTATATTTAAGTAACATGTTGATTTTAGTTATTTTACATTAATGTTCACTAATATTTAAGATAGATATAGAAATCATCTATAATGTAGGAGATGCTTAAATGTGTTTAGGATTATTTTTTTGTGATATTTTAAGAGTTTTCATAAATGTATAATTATTAATATTTTTTAAAATTATGTTTATTAATATTTAAATGACTTGTTTACTTTTAAGAAAATAATTTTTTCTTCATAGTTAAATAAATATATATAACGTATGAGATGAAAATTAATATGTACAATTGTTTTTCATGATATTAAGTTTTTTTTATTTTATTATAATTAAGTTGATAAGCATTCTCTTTTACCAAGTGAAGTGTTCTTATTGTTGACATTCATTAGCAAATAAATGGTTGATATTGCTTAGTAAGGACATGAGTTTATGTGTTGTTTGAGGAATTTTTGACATGTTATTGGAGCCATACGGGCCATGTAAATAATGTTTTATACATATAGTTCGATAGTTCTCTCCCTAAACATTTGTTGTAGACCTCTCCTCATTTCAAAAAACATTAGGAAAAATGTAATGTTTTGTGTTTGCGTGGGTAGTAGCAATACCACTATGGTCAACGTGTGGTTGATTATTCTTTAGGTTTCGAGAAGAGATTTTTCTTTCTTCCAATGGAAGGGGAAATGTGGGTGAAAACCTATGACATTTTACAACCCTCTATTAATACTAGTACATTTCTACCTCCGTAAAGGAGGATCTTTTAGTGCTGAATATATTCATTTCTAACCCCCACATTAATTTTTTTTACTCTTATAACTTTTCCCTCCTCGAATGAGGTTCATGGTTATTTTTTGGTGATTTTTAATTCCAAACATGTACATTGTTTAGTAAAATCCTTTTAAATAATATATGTGTATCATGATGCATATAAAAGTAAAAACAATTATATTGATAGGCTTTTTCTATAAAACAAATTGTGTAAAAGCTGGTATTGTTAGCACATTAATACATTTGTTTGTTATTGTTTGTTAAAGAACAAGCTTTTTGTAACCGTTTTCTTTCACGGCTCCCTCCTCTCACGGCCTATATAAAGGCATGAGCTCTGTATCATTTGAGATAGTAATATATACAATATTTGGTGCTCTATCAGTGGTATCAGAGCGGAGTGGAAGTAGGAGCGTGGAAGCGTGTAGATAAAAGATGGAGAGCTGCTTGGAACCACCGCTTCCCCTCCTACGTGGAAATTGCATTTGACAGTTTGACAGAAGTTAGAGAAACCAACAAGGACTCTGTCTGGAGCGCAACAACGATAGCTGGAAGGAAATGGGAACGCTCAGCAAAGTGATCTACACAGTAGGCTCATTGATTAGAGAGACAACATCTTTCTGCTACCTTTCCACAATGGATAAGTGTTTGTTGCTGCCAAGAAAGCAGATAGCGACCCATTGAAGAAAACAGAGACAACGTCTATTATAGACTATTCAACGATCTGGCTTGGAGGAAGAAATATGTAGCGGGAGCGTGGAGATCTGCTTGGCAAAGGATCAAGTCTTAATCCAATGAGATGTGGCTATTATGGTCATCATCGAATCTGATTTTCAATAATCCGTGAGGAAACGCCACCAAGGAAGGAGCATGGGAGAAGAAAGAAGACTGCAGGAGGAAGCAGTTAGTTGTGAAACCATTTTTCTATTCATCCCTGTCCGCTGTTGTGTCCCTTTCTTGCTCACTCATATATGCGCTGTCTAAAAGGGGAAATATCCAAATACGCATTTCTTCGGGCTGTTATCATTGCGAATGAATAGTGATTGATGTGTCTGTCTTGGCGTTTTATTGTATAAAGTATTGACTGGCAGATTATGCGAGTTGATTTGCTCATACATTATGTTATCTTGGCCATTATTACATTAAGATCGTAAGAATGGTTGTTGGGAGATGTACATGTGGAGTCACAAAAGAGGGAGAAGAGAGCATGTGGCAATGACCACTGACCAATTTATAAGCACTGTGTGGAGTTTGACATGAGTGGCATCGACCACCGAAAACCCAGGTGTGCATTGGTAGACTCCTTCCCCCAACATCTTCTCAACTATTGTTCGCAGACCAAGCGATACATTAGCAAGCACATTGTACAAAAGATCAAGAGATGTGGAATGCGACGTAACCAAATTGCTTCGCACACACGCCTCCTCGTGCAAACATGGCATTCAAGCAACATTTGATCGCACCCTACATGCCCCAACAGTAACGGGATTTCGAGCGCCACAACAGGATCATCATGGAGATGGCTCGTTGTATGCTCTCGACCACCAAGTTGGAGGATCGGGTTTTGGGCAGAAGTAGTCCAGACAGCAATGTATCTACTCAACCGGGCACCCACGAAGATCTTGCAGAACAAGACACCGGAAGAGGTATGGACTGGTCGTAAACCTTCTATTCATCATTTGAGAGTTTTTGGTTGTACTGCATATATGCATGTTCCAGATAAGAGAAGGAAGAAGATCGATCCAAAGACACTGCCATGTCTTTTCTTGGGGTATAGTACTACCTCAAAGGCATATCGTCTCATGGATCCTGAGACGAAGAAGATCTACGAGAGTCGAGATGTGGTATGTGATGAGTCGTCCTTTGACTCCCTGCCACACAATGGAGATCCAGTACCGACCTCGTCACATAGATTGCTCACACATCCAGATGATGAGCAAGATGATTCTTCTCAAAGAGAAGAAGAGCTGAGTGGAGACTTGTTCGTTGATCTTGGCACACTGGAAAACACATCTTCACATCAGCAACACCAACATCTGAAATGGGTCCAGAGTACTATCAGGGATGCACACCTGAACTCACTTCCTGTACTTCTACGGGAGTTAGAACACGAAGTCAAGCTAGACATGAGGTAAATTTTGCACTCATGAGTTCAGTTGTTGAGAGCACCAAACCTGACACTGTTCGTGAGGCATTAGACCAACCACAGTGGAAACAAGCTATGGATGCTGAATATGATTCCCTGATTGAGAATCGGACGTGGGAACTTGTCGATCCGCCTCAGGGTAAGAAATCCATTGGCTGCAAATGGATTTTCAAAACAAAATATAAATGAGATGGTTCAATCAAAAACACAAAGCACGACTTGTTCGCAAAGGGTTATGCTCAAAGAAGAAGGAATTGACTATGATGAGACCTTTGCACCCACCGCGAAGATCAAAACCATCGAGTGTATGTGCACCTGGCAGCACAAAATGGATGGAAACTTCAGCAGATGGATGTCAAGAGTGCTTTTCTAAACAAAGTGATCTACAAGAAGAAGTGTACATGGCCCAACTCGAAGGGTTTGTAGACGAGCATCAACCACATGGAAGGTATGTCATCGATAAAGTCTCTTTATGGACTCAAACAAGCACCTAGGGCATGGTATATAAAAATTGATGATCACCTATTGCGTAAAGTATGGATTCACTCGTAGCCCCTCGGATACAAATTTGTATATCAAGAAGGTAGGAACAAAGATTGTCATTCGGTTTTGTGACGTAGATGATCTTGTGATCACGGGAAGTTCGACAATCTTGTAGATGATGTAAAGAATGATCGAAGAAATCCTTCGACATGACTGATTTGGGGCTACTTCACTATTGTCTTGGCTTAGAGATATGGCGAAGAAGAAGAATCATATCTTCGTCTCTCCCGGATGAAATATGCCAAGACGCTCCTGGAAAACTATGGGATGTCGATTGTAACCAATGTCCACACCTATGGAAAAAGGTTTGCAATTATCTAGATTCTAGGATTCACCGCAGTAGATGGCACTCACTACAGGGCGACTTGTGGGGAGTCTCATTTACTTGACTTATACCAAACCTGATCTTTACTTTGCGGTGAGCTATCTCGCCAGATTTATGCAGGAGCCGAAGAAATGTCATTGGATAGCAGCAAAGAATGTGTTGAGATATGTCCGAGGTACAGTTGAATTTGGTCTGGAGTATCAGAAGAACACTTAGTTCTTCTTACAGGGATATGGATGACTCGGACTATGCGCAGATCCGTTGATGACTGGAAATCCACTTCAGGATATGTTTTTCATCTCGAATCTGGACCTATCTCGTGGATCAGCAAGAAGCAAATTGTTGTTGCTCTCTCATCCACTGAGACTGAATACCACGCTGCACGAGGAGCTGTGTGCGAAGCAATTTGGTTATGTCGCATTCTTGCAAATATAGGGATTCCTGAAGAGAAACCTCCCATCATTCACTGCGACAATCAAGGTGTGTTGAAGCTTGTGAAGAATCCTGTTTTCCATGAACGAACAAAGCATATTGAGGTCGAATGTCACTACATTCGAGAACAGGTCTTGAACCACCAAATTCAGCTCCAGTACTGCCCTACTGATTTTCAGATCGCAGATATTCTCACCAAGCCTCTCGGCAAGGTGAAGTTTGATTTGTTTAGGGGGTACATTTGTAAGAGCAATGTATTAAGGGGGGGAATGTTAGCGCATTAATACATTTGTTTGTTATTGTTTGTTAAAGAACAGTTATGTAACCGTTTCTTTCACGGCTCCCTCCCTCTCAGCCTATATAAAGGCGTGAGCTCTGTATCATTTGATATAGCAATATATACATTATATTTGGTGCTCTATCGTGTATGCTCCTATCACTACGATAACTCACCCTCTATCATATTTCTCCTATAAATTTAATTTTTCAGGATGTTTCTTTAATAGATATTTATTCATTCTCAAGCCTAAGTCCTATTGTTATTTTTGCAATATATATGTGTATGGCACTAATCATTTTAAAATACTTCTTGAGATTTTTTTACTTATGAAAACTTTTAAATTGTCATGAATAATAATATATTTGGTTAGAATAGATTTATATATTTACAATGCATATAAAAATAAAATATAATTACACTCGATAGCTTTTTGTTTATGCATTTCATGTCAAATTGCGCTAGTCCTTTCCACTAGGAGAAATCATCCTCTCTCTAGAATCATTTCTTCTCTTATTAATAGATTTTAAGATAGTTCTTTTGAATATATAATTATTCATTCTTAAGCCTAGGTCATATTGTTATATTTGTATTTATTATTACTATCAATAGTATCTTTGGTGCTATTAAGCAACATGTTAAAAAATATTTAAAATATTAGAATTATTTCTATTAAAAAATTTAATGAACTATCTATTATTTAATATTATAAATAAAATAATAATTAATAGTAATATGAAAAGGTGGATATTACTATTACTATTATAATTTAAAACAAACTAAATATTAATATTATGTTTACTATTATTTTTTATTAATTTAGTATGTATTAATGTTAGTCTTATTATTATAGTTTTATATTTCTCCCTATCCGTCATTTTACACTCAAAATATAGTCTAACATTTAAATCCCCTGAGCCTTTCACTATTGAATTTAGAGTAAATTATTATCAGGATAATCTTTAATTTGAAAATAGTCGCCAAATTATAATGTGTAATTTGAATCGAATTAGAACTTAAAATTTGTTATAATCAGTTGTTTACATATAAATTTGGATATGTAAAATTTAAATTTATAATATTTTAAAGACATAGAAGAAAGTATTTATTGAACAACTATTTTTGATAAATAGCTATATTTGAATATAGGAGGTAGATTTTGAGGCAATAAGACATGAGAGGTGGAGCAAGTGAGTGAGAGATGAGATGCAGTGTGTCTCCCGAGAAATCCTTCCTCTAAAGCTTTGATTAGTGGATTTGACCCCGGGACCATGGACTTGCAAGGAAAATGGGATCCGTAGACGATTTGGGGCAGAGCTTGAGCCATTTTCCATTTTCCCATCTTCTCGTAATGCGCAATTCAAACGCAACTTTACATATGAAACATCAAGTCACAACCAAGGTGCTTTGGCAAAACATGCTCTCGCAATGTTGATAATACAACTCGATTCATGTCTCACAATTATATAATCTTGCAATGTTGATAATACAACTCAGATTCATGTCTTTCAATTACATGATCTCGCAATGTTGATAATACAACTCAGATTCATGTATGTCAATTAAATGAATACGCTACGAATATGTATGGCGCGGACATCCATCACAACATAATTCATGACTTCAAACACTCTTGCAAAGATTCGAAAAGAGTGACAACAAGTCCCAAAGTGCTTCCTAAGAGCCACCATGATCTACAAGAAGTCGATTGCAAGGATGCTTCATTTTTAGGAGCAGATTCAATGTGAACAACCATTGTGGTGTATGCATCTAGCTTTAAATTTGATCAATTTTTACGAATATATTTCCTTGGGTTGTGAGCTGAAAAAGTGGTTGTTGTTGCTTTGTTCTTCATTCAATTAAAACATAAGGAAGAAATTCTCTAGGTATTAAGAAATACATGTCCTAATTTCACATCCACAAACTTTATGAAACATTGTGCAAATGCTTAGGGAAATCAAATAACATTTACCATTTAGCGTTCACATTGCCAACCAAGTGCTTGGTGAAACATGCTCTCAAAGTTGATAATACACTCATATTCATGTCTCACAATTACATGATCTCGCAATGTTGATAATAAAACTCATACTCCCGTCTCACAATTAAATGAATACACTACGAGATACGGTATGGCGCTGCATCAGAAGTGCATACAAAAACAAATTATTTTAAACAACAAAGATTAAACCCTTATAGTATCTCGTTGGTGTCAAATCACAAGCACTTCGGAACTCCGCAACGCGATCGTTTGAGACTCCCGGTGCGATTGCACAACATGGAGCTTTTCCCAAGTGTGGGACCTTGCGAAATCGGAAAAGCTCTCCGGATGAAGGCCGGCTCCTATTCCTCTGTCCAGATGCACCAATAAAACGCAGAGGTTTACCCCAAAAAACCTAATCTAACTACCAAGGAGACAGGGAGAGAGAAATGCATAAAAATAAACCTAAGCTAAGGAGGTGATGCACCGAGGAATGAAGAACATAAGCTTTGCAAAAATAAACACAGACCATATAGATGCAATATCACACCATGCACAGGCAGCCAAAATGCAAAGAGAGATCAAAATGACAACAATGAATACATGAGAGGATTTAGATTTAATCACAGACATATATATATTGCTCAAAGGATCGATTCAATACATTGCAATGGCCAAAAGGCAATAATGGCATTACAGTCCACGTGGGAGGCTTGAAAACTCCACGAATTCTCTTGCAAGCAGGAGAGAAGGGAGGGGTTGCAAAACAAAAATGTCCAACCTTTTAAAAACAGCCCCTCCTTACATTTTATATGAGGAAAAAGAGAGGGAGAAGAGAATGATTCGGATCTGCCCCAACCACCTCCAAGACTGTACTTAACTCCTCATCATGGCGGTAGGTAAGAACCCCAACCACCCAAAAATGGCGAACTATATTTTTTGAATCGGGTTTGAAAGAAGTCCCGTCATATGCTTGTTGTTCGTGTATTCCCGACTTCCGCTTCCGCTGCATTTTCCAAGTTTTCCCTTGTTTTCGGGTTCGGAGGTATGACTCGCATGTGCATCGGGTTTGGGCGGTGGCGCATCATGTTTTCCCCCCATGCTCCTCCGCCATGTCTTCCCGCCCCGAAACCCGATTTGCTTTTACATCGAGTTTTGGCGACCGAAAACATATTTTCTTGTGTCGGGTTCTTTAGAGCTCCCGACATGCTTTTGACCATGCGAACCCGACTTGTTTTCCCCCCGAAACCCGATTTCCTTGTGCGTCGGATTTTTACCCTCGCGACATGCTTCCCGGGCGTCGGATTTTGAAGGCCCGCATACATATTTCTTTGTTTGTTCACCCGACTTGTTTTTCCGCCGCTTAAACCCGTGTTTCTTTGTGCGTCGGGTTTTTTAACCCTTCCGGCATTTTCCTCTTTGTTGTTCCTCCGCCCTGTCCTCTCGATCTGGAAACCCGATTTGCTAGGTGCGGGATTTGGAGAACCGCATGCATATTTTCCTTGCTGTTTCTCTGCCACGCCCTTCCGCCCTGGCTTCCCGATTCCTCCACCCGTGTGGTTCTCGCGATTTTCCCTGGTGTCGGGCTTCGGAGAGGGAAAGATATACAACAATTTGGCGACTCAACGGGATTACCTGCCTGCTAGGTAGAAGATCAGTGACCTTTCAACAATCCATTGGGCATGGAGTCATAAGCGATAACCCGAACTAATCTGACATCTGATCCTGAGCCTGAGAACACGCTGCACTGTAGAAAACCAACCCAAGAGCAACGAAACCTGTGCCAAAGCACTTAGGGAAACTGAACCTAACTACAACAAGACAATGTGCATACGCACTTAGAGGAATTGAAAACTAGGCTAATATTTACAAGGGTAAACCTTTTCTAAGTAAAGAATGTTTAAGATAGATTCCGTTAACTAGAATCGGGAGTTCTTCTCCATCCAATGTAGACAATTGGAAGGCATTGCTATTCTTACATCCCGTGACCATGTAGGGGCCACTCCAAATGGCATCAAACTTGGAATGCCTTCCTGGTTTTGCCCGATCTGCATCCCATTTCAGAACTAGGTCCCCTTCCTGGAAGGTCCTTGCTCTTGCTTTCTTATCAAACCATCTTTTCACCAAGGCCTGATCTTTCTCAATTGTCTGAACTGCATGTTCTCTTATTTCTTCCAATTCCATCAACTCCGCATACCTGGCCTCCATTGGTTCGAACTCAGCTAACTCCAACTGCCTCATGAACTCCAATGCAGGCAGTTCTAATGATATGGGCAATACTGCCTCCTTCCCATAGACCAGCTTGTAGGGAGAATTCCCTGTAGACCTCTTTGGTGTTATTCTGTCAGCCCATAATGCTGATTTTAGCTTGGTATGCCATGTTCTTTGATTTTCATCTAGAGTCCTCCTGATGATTCTTAGCAAGTTTTTGTTCGTGGACTCTGCCTGCCCATTACCCTGTGGGTAATAATTGGAAGAGGTGCTCAAGTAGATTCCATTTTTGACAGCCCATTCTGTGATCTTGGAACCTACGAATGCCAATGCGTTGTCTGATATGATAGTGGCTGGCACACCGAACCTGGTTACTATCCCTTCATAAAAGTCTAGTATGTTAGACTCATTTGCTTTTCGAGCGCTACGCGCCGGTCCACTTGGTGAAGTAGTCTATTGCCGTGAGAATCCACTTGTGGCCTTGGCTTTAGTTTGGATTTATGACTCCAATGAAGTCCAATCCCCATTGCATAAATGGTTGGTCAACCAAAATCGGGTGCAATGGAAGTGCTTCTTAGCCTTTCTTTGCTTTGCTCGTGAAGAGTGCACATCTCTTACACTTTCTTATCCATGTATATAATACCACCGAACACTGTGGGCCAATAATACCCTGCCTTCATTATCTTGAGAGCTGTTACTCGTGGGGCAAAATGTCCTCCAGAATCTCCATCGTGAAAATCTCGTAACACCCTCTCAATTTGACCTGTCCCAATGCACCTCAATAGAACTCCATTGATGTCTTTCTTGAACAAAACACCATCAACAAGCACATATGGAATAGCTTGTAATCTAAAGTATCTCCTTTTTGCTTTGCTCATTCCTGGAGGGCATAGTCCTGTCTGTAGGAAGTGTATCATACTCTGAGTCCAACAAGGAGTGGGCACATCATCATTTTCTTGTTCTTGACCATCCTGCAGTACCAAGGTAGTCTCTTTTTCATCACCTGCTTCAACTTGTTGACTCAAGGCTAGCTGCTCACATAGTCCCTTTCCACGTACTAGTTTGGTGACCTTGATCTCGATGTCATATTCCATGACACGAGTGATCCATCCTGCACGCTTCTCATTCAGATCCTTGTTTAGAAGGAAATCCTTGACCCCCGCATGAGAGACCAACAAGTGTATCTTGTTGTTTGAGACTAGGTGCTTGAACTTCTTTAAACTCCTGATCACTGCAAGTACATGCTTTTCAATGAAAGAGTACCTAGTTTCAAATTCCTCCAAGCCTTGACTGAAGAAAGCAACTGGTTGCTCTAATCCCTCTTTATTTTGTTGTACTAAGATTGCAGAAATTGTGTCTCCACTACCGAAGGCATATAGCACGAAGTCCTTGGAGAAGTCTGGATTGACGAGGGTTGGAGCTTGAGATATAGCCTCTTTTATTGCCTCAAAACTTGCCTTGCCTTCAGATGTCCACCTAAATGCCATGCTCTTTTTAACATCAGCATTATTGGTTTCACAAGAGCCGCAAAGTTTGGAACAAACTCTGCGGACAAAATTGATCCTTCCCGAGAAGCTTTGAAGAGCCTTCTTATGACTTGGCAATGGCAATGCTCGATTGCTTCAACTCTCTCGGGTCAATCACCAACCCTTCCTTGAAACAATATGGCCTAGAAGTTTTCCCTCGTGAGCCAAGAATATACATTTTTGGGATTCAAAGATACCCCAAATCTTCTACATCTCTAAATACTTGCCTCAAATGATAGAGGTGATCCTTTGCATTTTTGAGAATACGGTGATGTCATCAAGATATATCGAACTATTTTATTGATCAACCCCTTAAATGCCATATCCATTGCCCTTTGGAAAGTGGCTCCGGCATTTGATAGCCCAAATGGCATTTTCTTGTAGGCATAGGTCCCCATTTGGTGGTGAAAGCCGTTTGGAATTGGTCATCTTCTTTCACCATCACGATTATACCCCGAGTAGCCATCTAGGAGAGAGAATCTCTCTGAACCGGATACTACTTGCAATATTTGTTCCATTGAAGGAAGTGGGTAATGGTCTTTGAGAGATGCCCTATTGAGGTCTCGAAAGTCCACACATAACCTAATTTCTCCGCTCTTCTTCCTGACCGGAACCAGGTTGGCAACCCAGCTTGAGTGCTTGATCGGGAATATAATGCTTGCCTCTATTAGCTTGTTAAGCTCTTTCTTCATCAGAGGTTCGATGTGAGGATTGTGGTCTTCTACCTTACGCACGATGGGCTTAGCATCCGGATCCAATTCTATGGTATGTTGTGCCAAATTTGGATCGAATCCTCTTAAGTCTTCATAGCTCCAAGCGAAGACATCTGGAAATTCTTGGCAAAGTTGTATGAAATCTGATTTCTCCTGCTCAGTGGCCACTTTACCAATTTGAAGTGTTTTGCTTTCCCAACCAGATTGGCTCGAATCTTCTCTCTTGACTGTATATTAGCCTTTTCCTTGGAAATCGGTCGTTAGGGTTCAAGATAGACTCCAATGTTACTAAACCCTTAGGAAGCTTGTTTTTCGCATTTGCACTACTTGATCCCCATACTCTTTGCTCTAGTCTCTGTCCCTAATTCCTAGCTGAGAATTCAGCCTCTTCTTGTAAGAAATTGACGATCTGTTGATCGTTCTCAAACACCTGCCAGCTTGTGTTATTATCTGGAACTGCTGGCCTCACAATCACGTGAATATGTGGTTGTGTTTTTTCCCTTCTGATGTTTTCAACCACATCAAACGTTGCACCAACTGCTGCGAGCCTATCTGCAACTTCATTTTTCTTCCTGGGTATGGACGTGATGTTGAAAGCTTCGAAGTCCTCGATGAGGTCCCATACCCTATTCTTATAGCTCCTCAACAGGTCATTCTTTGTAGCATGTTGTCCTCTAACTTGGTTGACGATTAGCTCGCTATCTCCAAACACCTGCAAGTTCTTTATGCCCCTTTTCCTGGCCCAATGAAGTCCATGAATTAATGCCTCGTATTCAGCCGTGTTGTTTGAACAAGAAAACTGGAAACGAAAAGCTGAATAATATTTGATGTCTTGTGGTGAAATCAACATTACACCACCTCCAGCACCTTGTCTGCTTCTCGAACCATCGAAAAATAGTTGCCAAACTTCATTTTCATCCTTTTGTTCAGGCTGAATGATGTTGGGAATGGGTGAATTTTCTTCGTGTACACAATACACGCCCAATTCAGATTCTTCAATTTCCTTGTATGGGTCAAATTCATGACTCTTGTTCGCCCATTCATCCAAAGTTAAATCAGGAATTCCCTCGACCTTAGTACCTGTTTCTAGATCATTTGGATACTCCTCCTGATCAAAAACTGAGCAATTTGCATTGATAGGATTTGGTACATGAGGCTCAATATGGAAATTGGCAATTGGTTCTGACCTGATTGTTGCTTTGGCTCCATACCTTGTCCTAAAAATCATGTGTGACCAATCTGCAGATAAATATCCACCGATTTTTGCAGTGAAGTCTCTTGATAGACACAACGCAAAGAGTGGCGGGAGGTCAATCACAGACACATCTTGCATAACTGTAACATTAGGACAGGAATGTAGTGTTAGGCTTAACCCCTTGATGACTCCAACAGCTCCCCCTCTGTTGTTCCATCTAGTTGCACTACCCTTCAAGACCACTCATACTTCAAACCCAGTTGATCCGCTATTTGCTTCGGCATCACTGAACTACTTGCCCCTGAATCTATCATGCAGTTGTGTACCAAGTGGTTTCCAACAACCAATGACACATAGAACGGTGGAGGCTTCAAATTTTTCCTTGTCTGGCCCCCATCATGTTGCACTGCATTAGTGAGAACTTTCTCATGTCCTTGGTTTGATACATTTGTGGCAGACCAATTAGCCATGGCAGCTTGCAATAAATCTCGTTGCCCTGGGATCGCCAGTGATTCCCACATGGAGATGTTCACATGTGTCTTCTTCATTTGATCGATGATGTTGAAGGGGAATGAACTGTCTTTTTGCTGCCCCTTACTTGGTGCAACCTTTTCTGAAGCTACAACAGGTACCTTAAGCTGATTTTGCACATTTGGAGTTGTGTTTGGTCTACCGACCCCTTGTTGTGTAGGAGTGGTCTGAGAAACAACTGGATTACACGGTTGTCCCTCTTCCATGATTCTCTTCAATGACCGTGTTTTGGTAGCCACGCCTTGAAAAGGTTGTTGGTTAACTCCACAGAAGTCTTCCGTTTGCCAATTTGCCAATGTGGTTTCTGTTGGAGGTCTCTCTTGTTGTGTTTCTTGCTGCTGATTCCCTTCTTGGCTTGGTTCTTGAGGCACACCAATGGTTTGCACCATCAAGGCCTGATTCAGTGCACCATTGAAACATGCTGACTGATCGTGAGGTAGATTGCAAGGGTAACACCAGTTGTACTCCTGTGCCATGTTATTTTGTGTTGGAACCAAGGCTCTTGAGGATGTCGTTGCATTTGGATCATACGGTCGAAATGGCCTGGCAGCCTGAGGTTGTCCTTGGCTTTGGTTTGCAGCCTGAGGTGGTGGTGGTCTATTTTGTTGGTACGGGGGCCTAGCCTGGTACTGCGCTTGAGGCTGATACGGCCTAGCACTTTGAGCTTGCTGTCTTTTGATAGTCACTAGCTCATTTCCAAGGTTCTGCAGCTGTTTCATAACCTCCTGCAATTCCTTTGAAGTATTTGAAGGTGTGGATGCCTCACTATTGCTTTGATTTCTAGGAGTTGGAATGGGATTCAACTCTGGTGCTTGACTGGTTGTCGGATTTCCCATATCTGGATAGAGAGGCATTGGCGGCCTTGGTGCGAGCTTACCAGCTTGGATCAAACAGTTCTCTGCTCTGATCGCTGTGTCATAGGCTCCTGGCAGCGTTGTCCCTCCCATTGATTGGATCATCATGGCTATGTCTGAATTTATGGCCTTTAAAAAATAAAGGAATGCTCCTTCGGCTGTTGGCTCTAACAGCTATTGGAATTCTGTCCCATGTCCATTGGAACCTGAAGTTGAAATCTGCCATTTGCTCGTTAGGAGCCCTTTTAATTGTTGTCAGCTGTTCCAACAAAGACAAATTATCTGCCCTTTCCCCAAACTGGCTGCAAAGAGCTGAACAAAGTTGGTTCCAATTTGTAATAGACCCTGCTGTTAGGCTCCTAAACCATTGTAAGGCCTTGCCTTTGAAAGATGAAGCTAACAGCTTGACTGCAACATCCATTTGATTTATTTCGTGGATTGCACATACATTAGCAATATCCTGGATGTGATCAATAGGAGTAGTATGATTCTCACCCGTGAAGTAGGGGATATTCTTTAGTGCTGCAACTGGAATTTGATTCTGAGCATTTAGGGCAAGTGGACTACTACCCGTGAAATTGACAAAGGGATTCGGTGGTAGCTGCGCCATTATGATTGGCCTAAGAACCCTGGTTGATGCAAGAAAAGGCCTACCAGGTGGAGGTGTAGATAAAGTTCTGTTAGGTGGAGATGGCGATCTTTGTGATCTTCTTCCTCTCCTTCCCCAACCTGGTGAAAGTTGTAGATGGACGAATAACCCTTCTTCTCGAGTATAAGACCTTGTCCGAATCCTTCTCATGTGCCTGGGCAACTTGTGCTGCTACACCGCTGAATTCAATCCCTTCGGAGTCGCCAGATGTGTTAGAGAACAAGCCTCTAAAAGGCTGGATTTTGCCAAGTTACACACCAAACTTGACAATATTAAAAATGGAGTTTAAAACCTTGAAGGACCCAGAGGAGACAGACTTCAATTCGGAATTTAGACCTCTTACATGCACTGCAGATTCGAAAAGCACAGTCGGAACTCAGGTCATGCGATGCAACTCACAAAACCCGAATTGCTATGTGTCGGAACTTGGAACATGTCCGACATCCCTCAAATCCCGATTTTCTTTGCTGTCGGGATTAGGACCATGCAATGCATCTCCCAAAACCCGAAATGCCGCTTTGATGCTCTCGGATCCCGAAATCCCGAAATCACTAAATACCCGAAATTTTGAAAGTCAAAATCTCAAAAAACTAAGAATACCCATTTGAAGATTACAGTCAGATCTACCAACTGGTGAAATTTTGACTCGTTTTGAGCAAGTTAAGCCCTTGAAAATTGATTTCGGGGTTCAGGCTGGGAGGTGCAAAATCCGAAATTTGTAAAAACTTGCAAATTTTGTGCAAATTTCATGAAAACTCCTTCAAATTTTGATGGAATGACCTCTTGGTCCCACCGGGCGTGCCAAAACTGTTGGTGTCGAATCACAGCACCCCTGGAACTCCGCAACGCGATCGTTTGAGACTCCCAGTGCGATTGCACAACATGGAGCTTTTCCCAAGTGTGGGACCTTGCGAAATCGGAAAAGCTCTCCGGATGAAGGCCGGCTCCTATTCCTCCTCTGTGTGCACCAATAAAACGCAGAGGTTTACCCAAAAACCTAATCTAACTACCAAGGAGACAGGGAGAGAGAAATGCATAAAAATAAACCTAAGCTAAGGAGGTGATGCACCGAGGAATGAAGAACATAAGCTTTGCAAAAATAAACACAGACCATATAGATGCAATATCACACCATGCACAGGCAGCCAAAATGCAAAGAGAGATCAAAATGACAACAATGAATACATGAGAGGATTTAGATTTAATCACGCATATATATATATTGCTCAAAGGATCGATTCAATACATTGCAATGGCCAAAAGGCAATAATGGCATTACAGTCCATGTGGGAGGCTTGAAAACTCCACGAATTCTCTTGCAAGCGGGAGAGAAGGGAGGGGTTGCAAAACAAAAATGTCCAACCTTTTAAAAAAACAGCCCCTCCTTACATTTTATATGAGGAAAAAGAGAGGGAGAAGAGAATGATTCGGATCCGCCCAACCACCTCCAAGACCGTACTTAACTCCTCATCATGGCGGTAGGTAAGAACCCCAACCACCCAAAATTGGCGAACTATATTTTTGAATCGGGTTTGAAAGAAGTCCCGTCATATGCTTGCTATTCATGTATTCGACGACTCGCTCGCATTGCATTTTCCAAGTTTTCCCTTGTTTTCGGGTTCGGAGGTATGACTCGCATGCGCATCGGGTTTGGGCGGTGGCGCATCATGTTTTCCCCATGCTCCTCCGCCATGTCTTCCCGCCCCGAAAACCCGATTTGCTTTTACGTCGGGTTTTGGCGACCCGAAAACATATTTTCTTGTGTCGGGTTCTTTAGAGCTCCCGACATGCTTTTTGACCATGCGAACCCGACTTGTTTTCCCGCCTTGGAAACCCGATTTCCTTGTGTGTCGGATTTTTACCCTCGCGACATGCTTCTGGGCGTCGGATTTTGAAGGCCCGCATACATATTTCTTTGTTTGTTCGCCCGACTTGTTTTTCCGCTGCTTAAACCCGCGTTTCTTTGTAAGGCCGGGTTTTTTAACCCTTCCGGCATTTTCCTCTTTGTTGTTCCTCCGCCCTGTCCTCTCGATCCGGAAATCCGATTCGCTAGGTGCGGGATTTGGAGAACCGCATGCATATTTTCCTTTATTTCTCTCGCCACGCCCTTCCGCCTTGGCTTCCCGATTCCCCGCCCGCGTGGTTCTCGTAATTTGCCCCGGTGCTCGGGCCGGAGAGGGAAAGATATACAACAATATCATCAACAAATTCTTAAAGGAACTCGTATAACTTACTAATCCAGAAGAAGTGTCTAAAACATCAATCTGACTTCTCATGCTTTCACTACTGTTTTCTTTTATTTCTCGTGTCTATATATTCTCTGCGTCACTCTAAATTCCCGAATCTCCTTTTGATCTCCCTTTTTGTGCGTGTATACTTTCTTTTCTAAAGTTTGCAATTTATTATTGATCTCCTTTTTCTATTTTCAGCTCACCTAATTAAAAAAAAACCTAAAATGGTTAAAAATAGTAGAGATTTCTATTTTCACTAAACCTAAAAAAAATCTAAAATTGTTAATTATTAGAAACAAAATTATTAAAAATAAAAGCTAAAATTGTTGTTAATAAATAACAAAAGCTAAAATTTTTAATTATTAGAAACAAAATTATTAAAAATAATAGAGAAAAGCTAAAATAGGGAGGAAAAGCACAAACGTCAAGACGGCCATCAAACCGTCAAATTTAACACTGATCGAGAAACGTCCGTAGTGCCTTTCCCATAGGGGGAACGCCTTCGGTGTAATTAACAAAGTCGACATATGTGATGTGATAGCTGATGGTGGGACTCCCTTATGCATGGCATGTATAGATTTAATGGGGGCATGCATGTATAAAGGTGCACTTTAGGGAGAGTTTAGTCCTAGATCTTACTTATTATGCAGATACCCGAATCTAAAAAGATGTTTTTTGGAACACATGGAAGAGTTGGAAATGTAATCCACACTAAACCACAATAGGATTTGAACTTGCATTTACGTAACGTGTAAATATAACTCTACATTAAAAAATTTAAGTGGGGTATTTCACAAGGAATTGCAACTTTGTTTATTTTTATGTTGATGAAATATGTTATATTATCAAAAATAAAATAATACAACCATTCACAAAAAAGTTTCCAAAATGGAAGCACACTACAAATTCTAAACTAGTGTGAAGGTATAGGAAACAAAAATACAAGCCCATAGCAACCGAAAAATTACAAGATCACATTATAAAACAAGATCATAAGAATTTAGGCAAAGAATAGTGAAGATACTTTGGAAGGTGGAGGTCTATGTTACCGAACTTTCCCTACCTGTAATATTGAAGGTCTTGCACGTAAAGAATGGGCTCCTAGCCAACAAAAATAGTTTCTATACCTTCATTCTATTCTTCTTATTCTTTATCTTACCCCCTACACAACGAGATACAACAACGGTGAACTCGTGGTACACCTGTCAGCAGTAGTCTCTCCATGGAATTATAGGGAGATTTTATTTGATCCATCTTCCTATGATGACATTTATATTTGTGAGTTGTGAGTCCATGATAAAATTAATTACCATGTCAAACATAACAAGAATATCTACCACTTCTATATTTCATCGTGATTATTCTCCATTAAAGATTCGTAATGTCAACTATTTTGTTGTATTTGGTGCAATTAAGTATGGTGGTGATGGTGTCACATATTTTTTTATAATAATTCATGCATTGTGAAGTTGATCAGCTTCCATTGTTGGGATGTTATGTAAGAGTGTCCACATTTTCCATTTTCAATCACCCATCTGCATAATATTTTTAAAAAATTCAAACAAACAACATATTCCTATATACAAATAGATTTTCATAGTCATATATATTAAAATAATAGTCCAAAGAAACAACATATTTATATTAATATATACAAACACTATTTTTAAAGACTTGTGAATAATCAATACTTGGTTGAAAATATTAAGATTCCTTTAGTTTTTCAAAGAATTAATATGTAATTTTCACTATAAGTATAATACATAAAAATATATTAAGAATTTGATAAGAAACCTAAAAAAGAATAAACCACCTAATGTTGAAAGGAAAGTCATCAACCCAAATTAAAACAAATAAACATGTAAAGATTTATTTAAATTTGTTTATATTACAAATAAGATAATAAATAGAAGAATGCTATTAATTCAAAGTGGATATCTATGCTCACACCATCAACACCTCACAAACCACTAATTAGGACTATGTTAGAATCATATTACTAGAGTTAAATATCAATTTCTCATTCAAATCACAAAAAAATTCTCTCTTGTCCACATAATGCAACCTCTTAACACTTTATACACCTTTGACAACTTTGAGAATCTTTTAAATACATTTTCAAGATCATACCATGCTCTAGTACAACTTAGGTAACCCTTAACTTCAATTCCCTTATCTCTCCTCTTCACTCTCAAGATCTTATCTTATCCTCTTGACTTTCTAATTATGACAACTCTTTCATTCATATATTTTCTCATACAATGTACTCTCTCACTCAGCTTACAAGAAACGTGACCTTCTTCACCAAGTATATTTCTACTTTTACAAGTTTGTGTTCTTCCTCTTTCTTTTCCTTGACTGTATTCTATGTCACCTAGAAATAGGATAACTTTTGCTTCATTATACCTTCTCGAGAACACCTCCAACCTTCACTCAACTCAAACCTTTTGAATGCAACTTATTAAAATGATGATGGAAATATTTACATGCTCTTCCCCTAAATTGTGCATTAGGACTGTCACAGTGAGTCCTCACTTATATCAACCCTCTAACTATTCTTATGAAAATATAAACCTCTTCCTTTGATAACCCTTATATGGGATATTTATTTCATGTTATATTGTTCTACTCCACAAATTCCCTTATTGTATTGACTCCCCCATACTTTGTTCTTAGTACTCGGACTGTGGTATGCCATGATTAATGATTAAGTGACATATATAATTCCTTTAGAACCTATCCTACAGTTCAAGTACATGCATAATTCTCCAACCAAATTTTTTTTATGTTCACATACCTCTTTTTAACCTACAGTCTCAAGCGACTTCAAGAAAATCTCGATTTCCTCCTCAATCTTGATTACACTGTCCATTATCCCTATCTGGGAAAACATTCTAAGATAAAGATCATTTTAAAATGTTTCATCATATAATATCACTATTTTTAGATACCCTTTAAGCTTATTCAAATGTTAGTAAAAGCTTATGCAAGGTTTCATAAGGAAATATGTACAGTTCCATCTTCATTCTTTCCAATTAGATCTCTAAGCTAGTCTAAATAGGATTGTCAGAGAAAACACATGTTGTACACCTCCAATTTATCTAAAACTGGTAAAATCCTTTTAATAAACATGCTCAAATGCTTTCTTGAAAGTTTCATTAATTTCCATCCATTAAAACACAAGTTATAGCAATTTTTTCCATTTAAACCCTAATTAGAGTATCCATAAACCTGGGAGAGAGAAAATTAGTTTTCTTTCTCCATACACAACTTCAATACTTAAAACCAACTCCTATAGCTTTGTTCCAATTCTCCTCGCCTTTCTCCTTTTAGCTTCAGCTCTTGAAACTATACAAATATTGTTCCTCAATAACATTTGTATTAATTTGAACTCTTATCTCTGTTTCTTGACAATTTTCTTACCCTTAAGACTTTGTGTATTAGTCAAGGGTATTTATATCCCTTTTCATGGTTCCTAAACTCATTGAGAAACATTCTTCAAACCACATTATGTCCATTTCATACTTCCATGCAATATTTAATCATTATACACATTTAAACAATGCTTACCTTGTATATTTTAACACCTCTATCCCTTGGATGATCCTATACTTACTTGATAATCTCCATTATTAGACTCCACTAATCATAAAATCTTCAAACCATGTATAAATAATATATCCTTCTTCCAAGCACTTACACGAGTTCATGATAACTCCTAAAATATGAAGTTTTTGCTCATAAATCCAAAATATTTCCTTAAACTTATTTAAAGAAGATTCATCTAATCATTATAATAATACTACCAATAGTAAATTGGCACTAAAATGCACTAAAAATAGGTTATTCATCTCATATTATTGCAAGGGGGCCTTAGAAGAGTGATCATTAACAAGGAGGAAGGGTGTATCACCGATTATAGCAAAGTTGCAACTCAAGCATTATTTAACAATGATTACTTCTATTTAAAATTGAAATATTTGCACTATTTATATCTATTTTCTTTTTAAATCTATATATGTAATAATATTTTATTTAAATAATGTATATATACAATAATGTTATTTTATACATTACATGATTTGAAATATTTAATTTATGTTTTTGTAATCAACTTTTTTATTTTGCATGGAGAAGTAGATCATGTTATGTTTGTTATACAATGTAGTGGAGTCTTGATTTACATTTTACTCCTCAAATAGATTTCTACAAACCTTACATCATGGTGTAACTAGATCGATGATATATATTACAAGTCAATGAAAATTTAAATACAATGAACAAACTTATTTATCAGTTTAATATATAATTTTTTAAAAATAGGTATCTTGAGGCCAATATCTCTCAACATTCTTGATATAAATACATTTAATATAATTTTCATGTTTTTGAGCCTCCACATCGTATACATCCAAAATAACTATATTCACTTTAAGTTTCAATTATATTTCTAATTATATTAGGGATGAGTTTTCCAAATTAACTATTCATATAAAAAAACAGAATTAAACTATAATATTTAATAATTAATAATTTTTAAATAACCTATCAATACATAATCAAATGTAAAATCAAAAGCAAATTTTTATAATTCAATAATATTTTAGATATAGAAAAACAAGTATATATGAAATTTTGCTTCACCATAGGCCGATGAATAATAGTACTCAAATGTAACTTATTATTTGCTAAATAAAACTATTTCAAAGACTATTAAGAACACAATAACAATAAATTTATTAAGATTCATAGATTTCAAAATCCAATTTCTCTCCTGAAAGTACCACTGTTATGTATAGTAAATTTAAATATATGAAATTAAAACAATGCATCGTCATGTCTAATTAAATAGAAAATGCAAAGTGTTGAATGTATTTTTCCATTGACATAAATAAATATGACTATCAATAATGTTGTATTTTCTAACATTCTCAAAACCCATCTTTTCATAAATAGAAGTGTATAATTTTTTTCCCATTGCATCGACTAAACTACGAGTATCAACAATGTTGTCTTCGTTAATAACTTACTTCCTAAAATTATATGAAGTGACCATTTTTTTAGATAAAAATTGGTTTGAAAAAGACATTACCAAATCCAATATAAAGTTGGCTTTGTTAAACAATACTAGATCTCCTTCTACAAAAATGTTGTAAAGATATAATAATAACAATTGTATACCTATTTAATAATTTAAATGGAATTTTCCACTATTTAGACCATAATCTATTTCTAGTGGGAAATCCTTTGAGAAGAAATATATTAAAATGAATTTCAATTTAAACCATAGCTTTATGTGCCAATAATTGATAATACATTTATTGTGTTTATATTTCAAAGTACTTAACTTGTAGTAAATAAGAAGTGAAGGAGGATTATTGTCCTTATCCTCTGTGCATATTTTTTTGTTATTATTATTTTATGAAGGTAAATGATATCTAGAACACTATTTTTCTACTTCCTCGTGGCATGTCTAGTTTATTCCTACAATGATAAGTTCCTTAGGAAGATATTCCCATAATGTTTTAAAGGTTATGTCCTAAAGTATTTCTACAACTTACATATTTAAGATATTAGGTCATTGAATCCATTTTCAAATCAATTCCTTACACACATTCCAATGGATATGCTTTAATGAGATTATTAGTACATGTGTTGCAGAATAAAGTTTATACTAACATGATCAATCTACTTGTGAATAATGAGCTTAAACATTTATTCACACATAGTTTATTTACTCCTTTGCAAGAGTCTATTATATTTTCAAACTTTCTATCCTTCAATGAATTATGACAACCATCAATGATGGATAACTAAAATTTTGGCAATGAAAAACCTCAAATATGTTCCTAGTACATAATATGCAATGCATACTAAGTTTCAAGGAAAATAAATTTTTAAATATAAATGTAATGATAACAAAACAAAATAACAAGTAACATTTACGATTATATCTATTGAAAAACAAATGAACATGTGGGTTTGTTTTGTTTTCTCTCTGTTCTGCAAGTGTTGAAAAACACAGTGTGTTTTTCAACATGTGGAAAACACATTGTTTTTCAACATGTTGAAAAACACACTATGTATTTAAACGGGGTTGTTTTCCACGAGAATAACACCATATTCCAAACGTTTTCTTTTATTGAGATGTACATGTAAATATTCTTGTGGGGCTAGGAGCCAAAAGAGATTTTCTTTAGAGATCACTGAATCCCAAACATAATTTTCAGGCAGTGAGTACAAGACTGAATAAGTATTTTGTTTAATCTTTTCTTTCTTCCACCTTGCAACCTAGACTAAGAGCCAATGAAATAGACAACAAAAAAGTTGTGGCAGAAGATAAAACAAAATAAAAATGTGACAAGAATGCTCAGAATTCGTTGTTTCAAATAAAGAGGAGAAAAGAAATAGGCCCTCCTTATTTAAAAAAATAATGTAACTTCATTGTTACCTTATTGTTTGGAAATTTTGTAATGATGGTCACATTTGATCAAACTAATTTGTTTCTCCATATTTTGGATAAAATCAAACAATATGTACACATGATTTCGGGTTTTATTAGATCTATAACTTAAAAAACTATCCCACCTCTTTATGAAAACAATAACAATGAAATATGGTGTGCGACAATATGTATGTCAAGAAAAGTTATGGATATGCCTAAAAGCACTTCATTCAAATCATTAATGCGGTCTCTATTCTTGAAAGATATCTTATTATGAAAACCAGGGTGAAAACGAGACCATGGAAAAGACAAGGAGTTACTATGCCTCTTCTATTATGGTTTTAGCCAAGAATGGATGAGCCAAAATGGATTCGAAGACCTGTATTCACCCCCATATTGTTGCATAATGTGCCCCATTCACCCCCAAATCATTGCAGAATGCACCCAAATGGTTAGCTCGCCCGTTATATGTCCACTGGTAGCGCTTGGGAGTGAAATCATGAAACTTTAGAGCAGTATCATTTTCAAACGTGGCATTTTTTCAATGATTTCTTATGATTCAAACGTGGGATGGTTTTCAATGATTTTTATGATTCAAACATAGTGTGGTTTCAATAATTTTCAAACGTGGCTTACATTCCAAACATGGCACTTTACTGATGTTGGCAGAGCTACCTTTTCTGAAGCACCACATCATCTCTATAGCAAGGACATGAGGAGCATGCATGGGGTATGGTTTTATGGGATATACTTATGAGATGTATGTAAGGCAGTGCATTCTATCGAGAGAATACCCTTCACCTTCCTGAATTGAGTATTGGGTTGAATGAGGTGGCCATGTATGGCCCTTCCTAGTACCCGCCATTCACATGAGTAGCAAAATCGTAACAAAATTTGGTCATCCCTTGTTCAATCGCACATTTAGTTGGATGTTTTTATGGTTAAAACAGAATAGATGGAGCCTTGAGGCTGCAAAAAAATGTTTATTTATTTTTAGTAAGCCATATTTAACTTGTGTAAGTAGCTATTTATTAGGGATGACAATTGTTCATATGCAGAGTTCGTAATGAGGTCTACCATCAAAGAGCATGTCCACTCTAATCATACATGTCACTCTTTGTCATCCCATTTCCATATTAACTTGAAGCAACGTGTTGAATAAACCAAAAAAAATCCTTAGCCAATCTTAGAGGGAGTTAACTCGCATGAAAATTCCCTCCTGACCAAATTAGACAGCTCCTACAAACCGGTAGTTATCATATGTTGATGTTCCTAACAAATATAATTGTTTTTGTCATCAAAATCTTTCATCAATGTGGCAATAGGTTTAAATTTGACGCTCGTTTAGACATTTTTTCACTTTTCAACCATAAAAAATAGGTAACTTTATTTTCACCCCATACCAAAGGATGGGAAAATATTTTTACAAACTGTCACATTGACATGCAGTTCAAAAAATTAATCGTTTCAAGTTTTCTATATATAAATTTATAAGTTTATAACTAATGAGAGTTGATTATCTCATCACTCATGTCAATTCTCCTAACTCCCGACTCCCGAGTCCGGAGGCACCATCATTATATAAATTCTACATACTCCCAATCACATTCTTCATAGTCGCATCAACATGACTCGCATCAATGTGATAGAGTTTCTGACGAGGGCGAGGGGATTATTTACCAAGTTCCAACTCTAAGAGGGTTGGCAGGATCTGGATAAGTTAACTGTGATATTCCTAATTCCTAATTCCCAATTCCCAACAAAAATTGTGGAAAAGTGATAACTACAAATCGTATAATATTAAAAAATGGATATTATATATAATAATATCCCTTTTGAAAAGATGGATATTGATTTATGCATTACATATTAAAAATGTGTTGTTTTCTAAAATTTGAAAAGATTTTAAGGTCTTCGACTTTAATTCATTTGGTTGTCTTATATTTAATGTCCAGCGGCCAACATTAAGACATTGAAGTTTGGATTTTTGAATTTGTAAAACATTGAAGTGTTGAAGCTTGAAGGATAAGATGGTGGCCTATTCGAATGAATCTAGCTGCAGTGACCAACGAATAGAGATGGATGCGGGTTGTCATTGTTAACAAATATCTAATCACCCAACCTGCTAAAAATTGGAGCTTTGAAGCAGAGCATAGACATATGTCAAAGCATAATGGAGAGTTGATTTGTATTTTTTATGAGGTTGTTTTGAAACATCTATTCGAGTGTGAGCTATTGTTATTGCTCCATTTGGTGTGGTCATGTGAGAATTCTATGATCTGAGAGTTTGGAAGATTAAGTTTCATTGTTGGGATCAAATACACCCTATAAGGAGCTTGAAAAATTCTAGAGTTACACGCACAAAGTTGACAAAAGCCTTCATTTTGGTTTCCCCTTTAGTATTTATCTATCTTACAACATATCTGGTAAGAAATTGTGCTTAGTTTATTCCTTGCCCCAAATTTATTAATATGTATCCTCTTCAAATTTAAATCAATCTATTACTTTTTTTTTCTTTTTCGAATATTTGAATGTAATGTTTTCCTTAGACCGAGTTTCCATATGATCTTATTTATCATTTGTTCTCTCTGAGTCTCTAGAGCTAAAAGATTTTGTCTATAAATATCTTCACTACAAGTTTATAAGGTATCATTGCTATATTTTTCATGGATATTGTTTGAGTTTAGATGTTGTAATTGAGGGTGGTTCTTTGGTTTAAAATGTCACAATGAAAAGGTATATTATCTATCTATTGGATATGGTAGTTTACCTAATTTAACACTTAATTCTTTTATTAAGTAACCCCAATTATTTAAGCACATTCTAGCACCCATTAAGACTTACACACCCTATTTATCATTGGTGAGGCTTGACCAACAATTACTTACTCCTAATAGACTAATGCCCACAAGTGATACATAATGAATTTAGATTTAGAAAATATGGGTTTTATTAAAAAATTGTACAAATATTAGTTTAAGAAAATAACAAACAACATATGTTCCCTCTCCAATTGTATTTTAAGATCTTTTCCTTTTTAATGGGTTTAAATATTTTTCATAAAATGTATCAAGAATACAATTAAAACATTTATTCCCATTAAAATTTCCCAACAAAACATTGTGTCTTCTTGTAAATGTTTGCCTACTATAAAACACATATCAAAAGCCATAGCTCTGAACCCCTAGTGGACAATAGAGATTTATTGTGATTTTGTTGATGCACTCACTCAATTGGTAGGTACTTAAGCAAGTTCACAAAATACAACTTATTTGGTTTATACCCTACATTGTAAAAGCTTGGCCTTATTCGTAGCTTCCAAGTTCTCTTATAAAGGAATACATAAAAATGTATAGATAAAAGAATATAATCCTAACTAGTATAACTTAATTTTAAGATAAATAAACATATATTTCATTAAAGATTAAAAGTCTCCAAAATCGCATCATTATATCATAGTTTTTAAAATAAAAAAAAGGGCAATCCAACATATTGTAGTTTATTTTAAGTTACTGAGTAACGCTTTAGATGATTTTATTGTTTATTCAATTAGAAATATATAATCATGTTATTAATATTATTACAATTATTATTGTTGTTAGTATCAACTTTAATATCTAATTATTCTTTATTATTTGGGATGTATAGGTACATTATAAGATAAAATGTCTCAAAGCAAAAAGAACCAATCATCAATAAAAAAAAATTGCATGGTCAAATACATCACAAGCTTCATCACGAGAGGATCGTAATTTTGATTTAAATGAAGACTTAGATATATTAGGGTATAATGATGAGTATGATGAGGAATTTGAAGGAGGAGAAGCTTCAACACAAAACAAAAAAGGGATAGAGCAAAAAGAGGGTTTAGAGATGAATGAAAATTGAAATTTAAGTGGTTAAGGTGTGGAATTCATGAAGGAAAAATACTTACAAAATGCATATTGTGAAGAGTACAAGTATGTTGGACCATGGGGAATTGGAACTGGTTGTACTACTTTGCAACATGATGTAATAGTTACTCATGTCGATTCAAACAACCACAAAATTACACAAGAAAATGGATATGTGGAAATGAATTGAAATTAAAATCAATTCCAGAACACATTACAACTATTGGTGACACCAACAAGGAACGAATCGTCACAACCATGAAATTAGTTTATTGGGTTGTGCAAGAAGACTTTCCCCTCTCAAAATATGAGTCCCTTTGCTCTCTTGAAATGTACTTAGAAACACCAAACATGCCCAAAAATAAGGATAAATCATATACAAATCATATGGCTGCAAATGATTTCCTTTTTCCATATCTAAGTATCTTGAAGAGAGACAAAGTGTAAAAATGTTAGACAGTCCATTGTTTTCTTTGATGTTGGATGAAAGTATTGATCGAAGCCTAGAGAAACACCTTGTGGTTTATGGTACTTTTCTAGACTCAAAAGGATTGGGGCAACCTATTTCACAGTTCTTAAAGCTCATAAATGTGTGTGATGGAAGAGGGAAAACATTATATGATGCAATTTGTGTTTTGAAGACAAAAAGGGGTATTTCAAATAAAATATTGATTTCATTTTCTACATATGGTGCTTCATCAATGGTGGGGAGTGAAAATGGATTTGTTACTTAAAAAAGGATGTACACAATCTTATAGGTATTCATTGCATTTCTCACCATGAGGCTTTAACTTCATCATATGTTGTTAAAACATTCATGAATTGTTGTTTGTTGAGAAGCTGGAAAATAAGGTATATTCGTGGGTCCAAAATTCTACCAAAAGAAGGGAAAATTATAGAGGTAATTTTTCGTAAAATCACGAAATTCCAAGTTTATGGAAATTCGAATTGGTGAATTTTCAACAATAGGCAAGACTAACTTATTCGTCAAAAATTTTGACCGACATGTCCCAGATGATTCATTTCACCTATATTTTACACATATATAACAACTTATGCATGTAATTTGTCACCATTTCGAATCATTTCGTGCGCATATTTGTTGAAGTAAACATAAACAACCAGCACCGTACAACATATGTTGTCAAACCACAACTGCAAGCCGTCCAATCCCGAGTTTGTCCAACCTTAAAATCTCAAAGTTGTCCAACCACTTAGTCATCTAACCCCTCGGTCCACCCCCTTTAGCCATCCAACCCCTTAGCTAACTAACCCATTGGCCATCCAACCCATTATCCATCCAACCTCAAAGTCGTCACACCTTCGAGCCACCTAATCAAAGAGACGTCCAACCACAGAGCAGTCTAACCAAGAAACCATCCAACCACTAGCCATCTAACAAGAGTCAGTCCATTCAACTCGAGAGCCATCTAACCCTAAGCCATCTAATCTCATAGCCTTCAAACATAAGATCCGTCCTTAATTTGGCCTAAACGTTCTTGTTTTCAATTTACATTTTTAGTGATATATCAATGGATTAGGGAAATCAGGGTAAGAAGGTTACAAATTCATTAGTTCAAAAAAGGGTGCAAATACTTTTCTTGGCTATTTTGGAAAATCACAAAAATGAAGGGGGTTTCTGCATCAATTGAAAATATGGTATGTGCTATTTATAGGTTATTTAGTCTTACAAAATTTGATAATTATGTTTTTCATATTGTTCTTCGAACTCTTTGTACTCTGTGTAAAAATTTAACTATATATAAAATTAATACTATATATGTAACAATTTTATAGAATTATATGCAAACGTTTCAAAAATTCCTTCACAAAATAATCAATTTAAAGATATCGATGATCCATTATATGTTGAGGAAAACATTTGTCCCTTGATGACATAGAAGTACAAGAAAATTCATCGAATTCTCATGATACACCAACAAAGGAAGCTTCTACTCCAAGGTCTATTTCTAGAAAAAGGAGACATGAGAATCAAGATATTCTTGCTGAGAGCCCAGATGTAAAAGTTAAACCCCAAGAAAAAAAAAAAAATATGTCAGAAGAAAGAGGACAAACTGGACAATTGGAAGGACTTTCCAAGTTTGAATGGGCTGTAAAATATCATTTATTAAACTGTGTACACTAAAAATGGTAATGATGTTCCAACACAATGTCGATGCAAAATATGTGGTTGGAAACATGGGAAGGATCACATGATGCAGCTCAAATTGGACACAATTGAAAAGCACTATGGGAAAATATACATTTCCCAAAAGCAAAAGGATGGCAACATAGTCAGAACACATAAATGGAAAGATGCAAAAGAGTGTCTACATGTAAAATACGTAGAAGAATATGAAAAGGAACAAAAACGTATGAAAAATCTAAATGAAAAAGGTGGCACCATAGTAGCAAGATTAAGAAAATCTATGGAGGAAGAAATGCATGCAAAAAGTATTCAATTTGCTACCATATTCCATATATTGAAAAGGGGAAGACCCATGTCATATTTCAAAGAAAATAAAATTTTGTATCAAGTTATTGGTTTACATAACGTTCCTCAATCTCATTGGTCAGATACTAGCGGTTGGGAAATTGAAAAATGTCTATCTCTGGTAGAAAAGGAGGATCGAAACAAAGGTGTTCAAAAGGCAAAGTATATTTCCCTTTCAATAGATGAGGTTACTATAGTGGATAATACTTCATGGATTTGTATTCATGTTTACACATTTGCTAATGAAGTAAGAACTCCCCACCTCTTAGCAATTCATAAAATGACTGAGAATTGTAATTCTAAAAATATTTATAAATTGGTGGTCTCAAATCTGAAGGATATCACAGGAATGGATGAATTTTCCATTACAACAAAATTAGTTTTTGTCAAAACCGATGGTGTAGCTATAATGCAGGGGGCAAAAATGGTCTCTGCGTTCGACTTAGACAATTGTTTCTCCTTATATGATTGTTATCCATTGCATGGCTCACAGAATGAATCTATCCTACAAAATTGTGAGCACATTTGAAAATGTAGCTAAAGTGGAGGAATTGATATGTGATTTGCATGCTTATTATTCTAGCAGTCCAAAGAGATTTTTAGAATTTCAAAAATTTGTAATTAGACTGACAGAGGAAAAAATATTCTCAAAGATGTAGATACCATATGGATATCTATGTATGAACCTGCTGTAGAATATTTGATGAATATCCTTCATTGACAAGATTTATGTATAAATACCAGGATGTAGATAAAGCTAAAGATCTATTGTGTCATCTAACAGACATAGAAACTTTACTCACACTCTGCGGTATTTTTCCTATGTTGAGGGAGCTTAATATTTTAACAAAGCATGCACAAGATCGTTCTTTCTACATAAAAGACTTCATAAGACTCAAAAGATGTGTGTACTAGAGTCTTGAAAGTTTATATATTTCAGATGGGAGTTTTTAGGGTGTTGCTTTTGAAAACTAGAATGCATTGACAAACTTGAAAAATCCTAGGTGCTTCTTAAAATACAATATACATGATCATCTATGTATAACAACACATGGGAAAGAGATTCCACTTCATATGTTCCAAAAAGAGTTGATATGGTTGGCTCATAAATGGAAGAAGTAAGAGTGACACATGAAATTTATATGATGTAGTATTATTCAAAACTAGGAATAAATTGAGAAAGATCTCTAAATCGTTATCTAAAGAGATCCAGGAAAGATTCAAAATGATAAAATACTTGAAGCAATGGGAGTTGTAAATCCGTAGTTTTGGAATTTTTTTGGTGACATACCTTATACATCCATGGTCCTTTATTTTTCAAAAACATGAGTGATCTAACTGACCATTTCTCTAAGACTGAAGAGATAAATGAAGTTTCTATAGAAGGTATTTTACAAAGAAAAATACTTAGTTCTAGTCAATGGATTATGCTAATACTATGATATGACAAGTTCAACTTCTACAAAACCCATAGGAATATGGTGTCATCAAAAGGATTTGGAAGGATATTTGTTCTAGTAGTATTTTGCATGAAGATTTGAGCAAGTATATTAAGTTGTATGAACTGTCAAACAATGATTCTAGGTTTTGTGGAAGATGAGAGGGTTTTCAATGCATTATCCTTTTTAAAGTCAAAAGTTTGAAACAGATTGGATAGGAATCTAGAAATTTGTCTGAGGTTGTATGTATCATGTTACTCAGTGGAGTATTTTCCTTATGATAGAGCACTCGCATTATGGAATTCACTAGTAGAAAGAAGAGGAGTTAGTAATATTATGCCCGACCTGACCCAGGGGGATCGAGACACATCCACAAATCATGCTACAATTGATTTCCAAGACACGAATGAAAGTGTTGCTCCAAGACTGTTTCGAATTCACATAGATTTCATTTCTTCTATACATTGTTGAGACTATTTACAATAATTTGATGTAATATGTATTGATGTATTTCATACAAAGATTACAACTTTCAATAAATGCAATATTACATTTGTCTTTATTTGATCCATTACCATTGGAACATTTTCACTGTCATTTTCTTGTATCCATTTGTTTTTTATATTTGGTTTTCAAACTGAAATAAGGACATATTTGTTTTTATATATCTGTTAATTGATTTTTTTACATCTGCATGAAATCAGAAATGTAAATATTTTAAACAAACAAAATCATGAAAATTTAAGCACCATTTATGTAAACAAAGAAACATAAACATCATTTGTATTAAGTAGAAATCCATTAACAATAAATATAGTTACAATTCCAAAGTACTCTTGAAATCATTCTCTCATGTGGTGGATTACTTTATGAAGAAAAGTATCAATTCATAAAGCATTATCAACAATACAATTCCAAAAAGGGGGTTGTAAATAACATTTCAAAGCTTCCAGAAAAGTTTTGTCATATAAGGACACATTACGAGGGCATCCTCTTTTCACCTATGATTCTAAATCATATTTGTCCTTACATTTTCCACATGAATAAAAAGCAAAAAAAGGTTGCCACTATCTTTTAATTCCTATGCTAGTGTCGGAATTGTGACAACACACCTGTCACATGGTGAACTTAACTAACATATTGAATTTTTTATGTTCCAAGGGAAGCTTGATCTTTTTCTTGCATAAGAGGTGGAGGAATCTGCTCTATGTACAGAGCTATCTGCTATAACTCCTGATGCCTACAAATCTCATGTTGCGGTATTGATATTTTCAAGAATATTATTCTCCTCCCTTTCAACATCTACTAGCTGAAAAAAGTGATGCATCATATGTCTGTCTTTTCCTTCAGTAAGACTTTTGGATCCATCTTATGCTCCTTGATTATCCTTCTCAATGTATTATTTTGTTTATTTAATACTATGAGTTTTTCCTTCAACTGTACAAATGAATTCAGGATTTTGTGGGCATTCTTCAAATGTGCTTCAAAAATTGCTTCTTTCTTTAAATTTTCATATTTTTCCTACAAAATAGAAATATAAATTTTTAGTCTATTAGATAAGTTGAAAAAATATATTTGGCGCTTATAATATTGGATTTTTCCTGTAAAAGATGACTCACCACAATCTTTTTTTTTTTTGCATTTTCTATTAAAACATTTGTCTTGTCTTTAACCCATTTGTTGTAGTAAGCATGTGCTTCAACATTTAGATTCTCCAACCTATTTAACATTATGTCTATAATATCATCATCATAATCATTAGTATATGAAATTGTCCCTGACTGAGATTTGTTTAGCAAAATGTCATGCCTTGCCGGTTGGCTCTCTATGGAAGTGAACAATGAATTCCTTTGAGTGTGATTATGGTATCGTGTATTTATTTCTTTTATTAAAATTTTAGCTCTCCTCTCCCAAGCCCACACCAAATCCACATCACATTACAACTTCTTGAATTTTTCCCCCATACTATCTGATATCATATTTTCTAATATAAAATATGTCTTCTCATCATCTATTTGTGGAGATTTTCTTGGAGGAGGAGGAGAGTCCCTGTCATGTACTTCATGCACATTTTTTTGTGGTTGTGGTGGAGGTGGAGTAGATTGAATCATATCATGGGTGTCAAAATAGTTACCCTTGTCTGCATCACCACTATCGAAGCCCAAATACTCCTCGTCAAGAGTGATGTTGTTGAAAATTTGTGTGGTCGTTACACTTAAGACACCACCTAGTGAGAGTCCAGGAAATTATGTGGTTGCAGGATGAAGTGTTCCAGCTGAGTCTGCAGGAAACCTTATATTCTTTCCTAAAGATCTTCTTTTTTGGACTGTATGTGTTGGCGGTATTGGTGGCCTCCTTGCAAGTGGAATGTTAAAAGCTATATTACCTACAAGAAGAAAACAACAAATTATTAGAAAATTATCATTATATGCTTGGGCCTTGTAAATGCTAAAAATTGTAACTAAACAAAACATGCTAAATATTATATATTACAATTTACCTTGCATGTTTGGAGACACAAATGTGACATTTCGATCTTGACCATCATAATGAGTTTGATCTTCATCACCAATTTTAGTAGTTTCTGAATACAATAAATGTAGAAAAACAAGTAGAAATATTAAAATACAATACTACTTACATAATCTATACTAGTTGTTTGAATTAGTTAATTATATAAAAAGAAAACTTCATACATGTAGTTAAATGTGATGGTAGACGTGATGCACATACCACCCCCTAGGTCATTTTTGATGAGGAACTTGTATTGGTGTTGATTCTGCTAAATCCATGTCAAAATCCACGAGAGACCTCTGGAGGGGCTTTACCTCGAGAAATTGCCTCCTTATGAGATGTTGCAGCCATAATTCTTCTCTGCAAAAGAAAATCTTACAATTATTATTTTATTGAAAATATTGAATTTGAAATCGTTATAAAAGAAAATTGTAAAAGTAATTGTTACATGTTGTTCTTCAAGAGTGAGACCATGGATTTTATCATTAATTGCAGTTGGAATTTTTGCTTGTTGTAATTGAAGAAAGCTTCTTGATAGAAAACAAGTATATAATTGCAACAAGAGAATACAATCTTGGATTTATCTAGATAGTTTGGCATTATGGGTGCTTTGGAGAGACATTTGTTTTTATTCGGTTGGAAAAATATGTGCACCAATCGAATTGTTTCCCTGCTAGTGTCCATGCAAATATATATTGAACTTCCCAATACATAATGTATGTACATCTTCCCGTAATACAATCTGGCCTAAAAAGTGATGAAACTGCAAGAAAGAATTGGTTTGTAATACCTTGTATAAGAAGGCCTCTTGTTGAATGATTAAGAGGAGCTGCAATAACAAACAAGAAATGTTAGATGCTTGGGTGGTCGAGTAATATTAAGAAAAGCATTTGAAAATAATAAACTTACCATCAACTTGCACATTATAATGAGACTCCAAAAACTTTTTGTCTTCATCTGTAAGGATAGCTTTTGTAGTAATGGTAATTTGCTACTTTTCGAATGGTAACCTAGTTAACGATGTGATGTATGTCTATGGGCTCAATTGTGAAAGAAATTTGATGACGATTGGATGCACGAGGAGAATGGAAAACTATCCCTCATTCTGGTTGTAAGAGGTGAGAAGGTAATCAAGGACGGAAGTATCAGTATCGAATTGGGGCATGTTGACAAGCCCGATAAATTATGATTTTTCCAACCATTCCTTTTGGTGTGTCTTTTAGTTTCATCAGAGCTAAAATTTGTGGGCACATGAGGTTTTTGTATTGGAATTTAGGTGTAGGAGCAGACGTGGTTCTTGCCATTGTTGAAATTTGGGAGAACTTCAAAGATTGGAGAGCTCAGAGCGTTGGAAATGTTCATGGAAAAGTGAATAAATGAAACCTTGTAGGGGTATTTATAGGGGTCTGAATGGTTTAAGGGACATGTGGCGGAAAACTATTGGCTAGCCATGGCCATCCAACCCATGTTGGACGCATGACCAACCCACCTGACCAATCAAACCGGCCAACCTAATGAAACAACCCGTCTAACCCACCCGCCCAACCTACGCATTCAATCCAACCAACCAACCCAACCGCCAAAGTCACCCACATAACCTACTTGCCCAACCTACCCATCCAACCTACCTGACCAACCGACGAACCCCACGACCCCCTTCTTGTCCTAACCCACCCATAAAACCTATCGATGCAACAACCCATACAACCCACCCGACCAACCAATCCGCCCCACATGTCTGCTCATTCCACCCACCCGACCAACCTACATGCCAAACCTACCCGACTAACCCACTCGACCAACCAATCTACTCCACCTACTTGCCAATCCCACCCACCCGACCAGCCTACTACGCCTAACCCACCCGATCAACCTATCCGTCCACCCCACACGTCTAACCTACCCGACCAACTATGCGAAACCCAAGAAAATTTCTCTCTGCAAAATTGTCTTTGTCACAAAACATTTTTAGAAATTCGCCAATGATTTGAAAGTAAATTTTTGAGATTCGCCACAAATTCTAAAGTAATTTTTCAGAGGGTGCTTCTTAAAATGAACCCCGACTAAAAATCACAATGAACTTATTGCTCTTTAGGAACTCATGTAACTCAAAACACTTCAATCTCTTCAAATTCATGGAGTTAGATGGATCTCAAGAGGACAAGTTATTGAAAAACTTCTTGTGTTAATGCCTCTATTGTTCACTTTGTGGAAAAGTCAGAACAAAGACTCATGGTATGATAAGCCTAGGATATTCTCAGTGCAATTTTTCTGACATATGCAAGTACATATGTATTGTGTGAGCTAAACAAGTTGAATAAAAAATTTAAGAAGAGAATGTGGATGTCACATCTTTAGGGGCAACCATAGATTCTACCATACAAACTTTAAGTAGGTGGTTTTTAAGGACTGATAGTTTTGCAAATGGAACAAGTTACATGTCTAAATTTTTAGAGACCTCTAAATATGGTTATTTAGAGATTGTTGATAAAGATGGACACATTCATAGGCATGAGTTACAATTTGTGGAAATTCCAAATGTGCATGATGATTATGTTGATGGACCAAAACAAACAATGAAGCCTTGCATTGATGGGTCACTAGAGAGTTGTAAGAAACTTGTAAAATAATGTGTTTAGAAACTTTTGGATTGTTTAAATGAAAGATTCCTGGATCTTTCATTTTTCAATTCTATAAAGTTGTTTAGTCCTTGTCATTATTCAAAGGATGCATGTACTAGAGAATATAATTCAAAGAAGTCACTTCTTAAAAAATTGAACACTTGCAACATGCTTTATGTGAGGGAGATGAAAATCCTTTTTGATTTTGAAGGTTGTTCAAAAGAGTTGTATAGTTTTATCGATACTCTCTGCTTTAATTGTGAAGGATTCAGCGTGAAGGAGTCTTGGAGGGTTTTTTGTGCCAAAAATTCAAATACAAATTTCCAAATATGAAAAAACTATGGGAAACAAGTACGGTGGCATGTGAGAGAAGATTTTCAAGGAAAATATATACGAAGAACAAAACTCTCATTGGATACATTGGATGCATTGATGCGAGTTTCATTGACAGGATTTCATATATCAATGGTTGACTGGAACATGGTCTATGAAATTTGGAAATATGCCAAAAAAGAAGGATTTTAAATATCTTGGAATGTTTTATATTGAAATATTTGTAATGATATTGTATTTGATATGAACGATGAACAATAGTTTTTGTTTAGACCTTTGGTTTAATGGTAGTTTCTCAAGTCAAAAATGGATTGGTTGTATAAATTTGATCTTTTTGAAGATATGTTAATGTGTGGTGAGGATGTTATAATACTTCGTTTAAATTGATTTCTCGATTAAAACATAATATCATATACATTTTATATTTTTGAATATATATTAATGTGTATTGTTGATGATATGAGACTCATCGAATGTTGTAAAATATGTTGTACTAATTGACTTTATTATTAAATATGAACATATTATCTTTTAGAAAAGTATTTTTCAATTTTTTTGATATATATTATTTTAATAATGACAATAATATTGATTTTTTAATTTTTAATTCTAAATTATTATATGCATTCTATCGAAATTATTTCATGGGATGATTATGGGTTCTAATATGAATACATCCAAAATATTATAAGTTAGTGTTTCTTAGATATATTAACACATTCTTATAATAGAATGTGATTTCATTTATGTCAAGAATTTTTCTATTTTATATGGTTTTTAATATGGAAAATGTATATTTTTGTATCTATATGAAAAATCATAATCATGAAAGTCAAAAAAAAAAAAAAAAAAACGTCATGTGCAAGGTGGTATTAGTTTAAAAACTGTCACACAAAAAAATATTGATGGGTATGGGTCACCATCAAAGTTCACCCATAATCAACGGGAAGCATGTTATTCTACATGCCCATGCCATCGATTTATATGAGGATTGAAAGTCATCAAAGGAGAAGGCTAAAATTCAGATAAAATGCACCTATATGCATGCATGCTCCCATGAAATTTATGCATTTACATGTATGGGTGGGTCCCACTATCTTTGTCGAATTTTTTCAATATATGACTTTGAAAAATAGAGGTTGCATCTGTTCTATGCATCTCGGTTAAATGCGCATGGGAAACGTATGCATGGGATGGGTGCATGATGGTTTTATGGGCATAGGTACATTATATTGGGAGAATATCCCTGCTTTGTCATTGAATGGTTATTGATACGGTTGTGATAGAATCTATTAGAATGAGTTTGGTTGTTCCATTATAACATGGAAAATGTCTTTAGCATTATGAGTGTGTTTGACTTATTTATATAGGTATTTTGATGTATAATGTCATATTCATGTCAATCTATGAGGAAACAAACAAACTAAACTAAGAAAATTATTATTGGAAGGATCGGGACGAAATCACCTATTTTTGATGAAAAGATATTATATTATATTAATGCTGATAAGATACAAGATAGCTTTTAACAAAAAAACTTGAAATCACCTATTTCAAATTAAACTATTTGGCAATTTTGTCCATATTAGTAGTTTTGTCTCGAGAAGGACATCCAAGGTGGAAAGCTCTAAGCATGATAACTAGAAATGACCTAGCAAGATATGTCGGATAAAAAATAAACAAATTTAATACATGCATTATGCATCACTTGTCACATAAAAAAACATTATACCAAATCACCTATCACCTAGCAAGATATGTCAAATATGATGTAAATGGAATGTTCTCATTTTGCAATACAATTTTATTTTATTATATTTTTAATTATCAATATGTATTGTCCCAATAAGGAACCCTAAAATTCCCAAAATAATTTAGAAACCAAAACCATAAAAATATAGTTTTCATTCCTTTTGTATGAATCCACATTTTGCATGTACATATTTATAGCGAATTCTCAACTAAAACATATGATAACCGTCCTTCTCCCTAATTTTTTGGCGGATGTCAACATCTTGTTTTAATGATCTTATTTTGGTATATGCTAGGAATTGCTAGCAAAGGTGAATTGATCAAGTTAGAAAACTATTGATTACATTTGGTGAAACAATGTAAACCCTATGTGAATATTCCCATGACTTCTATTGTCTACAATTATGATATTACATGATAAAAGAAACATGAGAGAGAAAATAAAACTCGGGCTCTTCTTTATCACTTTGTAGAACATTTAGAGCAAGGTATGTCGATGGGATGTAAATGTCAAGCTACATTAAAATGTTTTTTTATGTGATAGGTGATGCATAATGCATGTATTAAATTTGTTTATTTATTATGTTATGATGAATATGGTGAAAGATTGATAAATTAGGAAGAATGTAAAATACAAAAATGTCTTAAAAATGATTAATTGTAAAAACCATTTCCTTGTCTATGGATTGTTTCACATGACATTATCATTAATATCTACAAGAATATTGTAATTTTTGAAATAGTGGAACCACTTTACATCTCTTTCAACAACTTTTTCCAACAATTTTGGATAAAAACTTGGTTGTAGTGTGGCGGTCAACACATACACGAAGGTTCTTGACAATTCCAAGATTTTTCTAGGGGGTCATGTTTACTGATCTAAATGCAATTTCCAACTTATCCATATAGTGGAAAAGGATTATTCCCTCCCCCTTCATTGTGCATTTCATCGAGTAAATGTTATGAAACTAAAAATATCCTTTTTCTTTCATCTCCCAAGCCATTTTCTCCAACTTTGTTCAAATCTCCTATGTCTATGGGTGTGATCTATCTCCTGCACATAAAAATGCACCATTTTATGTCCTTTAATATAACTACATCTAGATATATTTTTAATTCATCTATCCTTCATCAATCTCCCTACCATTTAAACCGCATGATCCACATGTACACTTCTTCCTAAATAAGATCACAAGTTGTAACATTTTGAGAATCCAACTCGAAAGAAGAGTTGTTATAAATAATCGTAAGCCCATATTTTGATTTTCTCTTCAAGTACCAAGAAAGCACATCCACCTAACCACTTATGGTTTAATTGGCATGTTCATGATCAATTTTACAATTTTCTTAAGATAGCCAACACAACCAAAAATGTCAACCACACATACATAATGATCAATTAATTTTAGGTGTTATTATATAAGCGGAACTCATGCCATTTAAGTACTTACAACCCTCATCCACTAAAATTTCATGGATACATGCTAATAAAACAAAAATGACTCTTATATGGTTAGAATATGCTCCATGAGAGGTACATTTATTTTGTTTGGGTTAAACCATATAATAGTGTTGTACAAATATATATCAGATTAAAGCATACAAGAAATAAACATGGAATTTAACCAGAAGATAAAATAAACAAAAGAAAGATAACACCGAGATACAACGCGGTTCACCCAGTGTGGGCTACGTCCACCAAGAAATGGCCAATCTTATTATTTAGTGCTTAACAGAGGAAATACAATTAAGATCTGCAATCTTCCACACCTCACAAGATGTATAGTGATTTTTCCTCATCAGCGTCTCTTTCTTGCTCACCAAGGAAACTTACATGTAACAATATCAATTCATCATCTTCTAACCCTAGTTTTATAGCTTATATAAGCATATACAAACTTAGGGCACTTTAGCAATACATTTACAACCCTTAGATCAACTTTTAATCAAAGGTTAGATCTAATCCGCGTTATAATAAAAACATTTCACACATAGGTAACCGATGTCGGTTACCCCAACTAACGTTGATTGGTGCACTGTTAGGTGACCGACATCGGTCACCGACCGACGCGCGATTATTGTGTAAACGTAAGTTGTAAAACATTCTATTTGTGAAGCAATTCATTATCCAAAAGTTGACTTTCCTTGTTTATGCTTCCATAATTTGTATACATATCTACTAGGCACTTACAACAACATCGAAAAAATAAGCTACTTGGGAGGGTGTTGGAAAAGGTTGCGGAGTTTGGTTTTATCATTGTACGCCGACATGATGCACCTTATTGCAGTGTAAGAATAAGTTTACAAATTGATTCACATATCATTACCTATAATCTGTACAAGAATATTTTCCTTTTTTGAAACGATTGGAACCAATTTTCATCTCTCGCATAAATTCATGAGATTGCATCTCCTTAAGGAATTTTTGAGACAATTTTACACCTTTCATATACATCCACATTCTTCCAAATACATATAAAATAATCATCTTCCCATTATGTTATGATGAATTTCCATGTCCAAATCTAAAGCTACCATTTTGACACAATCTAGGAATATGTTGGAAAAAGTTGTGGTGTCTAGCTTTACAGATGCCAACCACATTTGCATGAAAGATACTAAGGCATTTTCAAAAATGTGAGGCAAAAATAGAGGAGAGAGAAAATATATTAGTTATCTCTTATTATTCTATATTATTCAAGAAGCGGATACAATATTTATAGGAAGGATAGCTAAAATACTCTCCACAATGTAAGGAGATTATGATCTATGAGAGAATAATGGAATAAAAAAGAAAAAAAAATATCCTAATTATATAAAATAAATCCTACGTATCTTTATGCTAACATTCCTCCCCTTATAACATTCTTCTTGCAAATGTGACCCCGAAAATTTCAAATTTCACTTTTCCAAGAGATTTTGTGAGAATGTCGCTGACTTGTGATTCTGTAGGACAGTATTGGAGCTAAATGTGATGGTTCAAGACGTGCTCTTGAATGAAATGGCAATCAATCTCAATATACTTTGTTCGTTCATGAAAAACTAGATTCTACACGAGCTTCAACACACTCAGATTATCGTAATAGAGAATAGGAGACTATTTTTCAAGAATTCCCATGTCGTCCAAAATGCGACGTAACCATATCGCTTCACACACAGCTCCTTGTGCGGTGCGATATTCTACCTCTATGGATGATATAGAAACAACATTCTACTTCTTACTTATCCACGAGATAGGTCTAGATCCGAGATGAAATATGTATCCCTGTATTTGACTTCCTGTCATCAACAGATCCGGCGTGGTCCAAGTCGACGTATCCCTATAAGAAGAATTGATCATTCTTCTTATATTCCAGACCATAATCAATTGTACCTTGGACATACCTCAAAACATCTTTGTCTACATTCCAGTGACATTTCTTCGGTTCCTGCATGAATCTAGAAAGATAGCTAACAGCATAGCATAAATTTGGTCTGGTATATGTCAAGTAGATGAGTCCTCCAACAAATTTCCTATAGAGAGTAGCATCTACTTGAGGTGAATCCTGGAATCTTGAAAGTTGTAAGCCTTTCTCCATGGGAGTGGATATAGGTTTACAAAATAGACATTATGTACTTTTCAGAGTGTCTTGGCGTACTTTATATGGGAGACAAAAATGTGATGGTCCTTTTTCCATATTTTCAAGCCAAGACAATAATGTAGTAGCCCCAAATATGTCATGTCGAAGGTTCTTTTGAGATCATTCTTAATAATATCAACCTAATCTTCTAAACTGCCAGGATCACAAGATCATCTACATACAAAACAAGAATGACAATTTCTTTGCCTACCTTCTTTATATACAAATTTGAATCTAAGGGGCTACGAGTGAACCCATGTTGTAAAAGGTGATCATCGATCTTGATATACCATGCCCTTGGAGCTTGTTTTATTCCATACAGTGATTTGATGAGACGACATACCTTCTTAGGATGCTCTTCATCAACAAATCCTTCAGGTTGGGTCATGTACACTTCTTCTTTCAGATCACCATTTAGGAAAGCACTCTTGACATCCATCTGCTGAAGTCTCCATCCTTTTTGTGTTGCTAGTGTGCAAAAACAACTTTGATGGTCTTGATCTTTGCAATGGGTGCAAAGGTTTCTTCATAGTCGATGCCCTCTTTTTGAGCATATCCTTTTTCTACAAGACGTGCTTTATGTTTGTTGATGGATCCGTCTGCCTTATATTTTGTCTTGAAAACCCATTTGCAGCCTATGGGTTTCTTTCTGTAGGCAGATCGACAAGTTCCCATGTCTGATTTTTCATGAGTGAGTCACATTCTATATCCATGGCTTCCTTCCATTGAGGTTGACTGAGTGCTTCACGAACATTTTTGGCTCGAAGCTATTAATCAGTGAACTCATGAGTGCAAATTTTACCTCATTTCTTGTTTGACTCCTTGTTTTGACTCCTGATGATGTATCTGGGAGTTGTTGCAAATGTGAGTCCTTGATGGTGCTTTGTACCCACTTTGGACGAGAACTTGGCTGCTTTTGAGAAGAACTTTTTCGTTTTTGTGTGGATTGATGTGGAGTCACATTCTCCAGTTCTCCAAGGTCAAAAAATAGCTCTCCTGATAGCATTTCTTTTCTCTGAGTTGTCTCCTCTGACTAATCATCGATTGGAGACTATTCGGTGAGAGGTGGTTGGTAATGGTTCTTTTGTTGTCACTACAGAGTCAAAGGATGACTCGTCACAAACCACGTCCCGACTCTCGTATATTTTCTTTGTCTTAGGATCCATGAGATGATATGCCTTCGAGGTAGTGTTGTAGCCAAGTAGGATACATGGAAGTTTATTTGGCTCAACCTTATTTCTCTTCTGAGATGGGACATGCATGTATGTTGTGCAACCAAATACTGCAAATGAGAAATTGATGGATTTCTACCACTCCATACCTCTTCTGGAGTTTTATTTTGTAGAATATTTTTTGGTGCCCTATTGAGAAGATATATACGATGTCTATACTGCTTTAGCCCAATAGCGTTCCTATAGCTTTGTTGGTGTTAGCATGCAGTGATTCATCTCCATCACTGTGCGATGTGACACTCAACAATGCCATTTTAGGTTGGGGTTGTAGGGAGCAGATCTAGTTTTCTTAACGCCTTTTTGGTTATGAATGCTAAGAACTTCTTTGATGTGAATTCCCCCTCGATCTACGTGAAGTAGAAGAAGTGGTTGTCTGGTCTCTTTCACAACATGATGATAGAATTTTGGAAATGTTGAAGAGCCTCACTTTTCTTCTTCAAGAAAAACACCCACATCTTACAAGAGTGGTCATCCATGAACAGTTGGAAGTACTTGTATCCTGAAAATGAAGTAGGCATCGGGCCATTCAGATCGGTATGAACTACCTCCAGATGCTTCTTGGCATGGAAGGTTGTCACCTGAAATGGATCTCTATTATGTTTTCTCTAAGAGAAGCTAGGCAAAGAGGCAAGGTACTGGAAAATTTGGGTAGTCCATGAACCATTGCTTTTGAACTCATCTGATGTAATGAACTAGCCAACAAGTGTCCATATCTAAAATGCTAGAGTGCAGTAGATTATATTGTTGATGCAGATAAAGTTATTGTAGAAGATGAAATAGTATCTAAAGCAAATAACTTATCTTTTAGAAATGCTCTAGCAATAATCTTACCTTTTCACAAAATCAAACATGATTTGATGCCATTTTGGACAAGAAATTCTACCTTCATGTGATGATTCAATAGTTGAGTTACTGATAGGAGGTTGCTAGTCAAGCCAGAACATATAGTACCTTTGTAAGTGTACATTTTCGTGGTCCCAGAGGAATGGTGACTCTTCCTATTCCTTTTGCAACGTACTCTTTGTCATCAGCTATCCGAACTCGATCACCAGTTGGTTGTTTGTCTAGTGAATCAAACAGCTCCTTGTCACCTGACATGTGCTTACTTGCACCAGAGTCTATCAACCACAACTCTTTTGTGGGCTATGAAGTCTGAGAGATGAGTACAAGGTTCTTACCACAATGGACTCCTTCTGATGTCTCCTCATCAAATTCATTATCTTGTTGGGCTGCGAGATGTCCCTTGTGCTTTCTCCAGTAGGGACGTCATTTGGAATTTTGAAAATATTTGTGCCTGATGTGCTTGTTTGAATTGAAGACCCTTGTTTCAAGCTATTGTACCAATAGCAGTGATCAGTGTCGTGAGTGTTGGTTCTACAAATGTGACACCACCTCTTTGAATTTTGATCTTTCTTTTTTTTTTTTTGTTTTGCTTGATTTGGCTTCTCTAGGGGACCCTTCTAATTCTTTTGACCATGGTATGGCTTTGAGAAAAAGCTTTATCCTGAGTCTCCTCTTGGGATGGAATTGATGGCCTCTTCCTGTTGTAACAAATTCACAAGTTCTTCGAATGCCACTGTTTGTTTAGATACATTCAGTGTCGTAACAAACACTTGGAATTGAGAAGGGAGTGTTCTCAAGGTGATTGGTACGAGAAGTTTTTCATCCACCGTTTCACCAAGCACTAATAAATCCAATCGCATCTCAGCCACACAACGTAAGAACTCCTCAACTTTCTCATCTGACCCCATAGAGAGGGTGTGCATATTTGACTGAAGATGGAGGATCTTAGTCTAATTTTTGGCCTCATAAATTGTTGTCATCTTGTCACATGCCTCCTTTAGTTTCTCTCGCATTCCGAACATGTTTGCACATCATCATCGATATCTTGAGCATTATCAGCATCAAGGCTTTTGCACTAGCCATCTCATACTTTATTAATTCATTAGGGGCTGTGGGAGCAGTCACAGATCCGGTCATGATTCCCCATAATCCTTCAAACTGAAGGATTGTCCTCATATTTGTTTTCTAGGCCACAAAATTGGGCCCTTTAAGCAACTGAGCATCAGAGAGAAGCAACTTCGGAGCAGACATTTTTAATAAAATAATAAAAAAAAATTTATTTATTTATTTTAAGAGATATTACAAATATGACTCACTGATGTGAAGTACTAGCACGTAGATTCTCTCGATACTCACGTGCTGAGAGATGACAATGCTTGGTGGGGCATTATTCTTATTCTTCACATTCGGCATCATACTCGGCTTCTACCTCTTCCCGAACTCACTTTTCTTGGCAGCTGACATCAAAAAGGAAATATTCAATAAGTCCTCATTGAACTAGCTCATTGAAGACTAGATTTTTGGTGTTCTAAAGCTCATTTAGCAAAGAAAAGTAGAACCCAGAGCTCTCAGGAGCTTCTTCACCGTGTTCTCTGACTAGCGAGTCGATATTGCGGCTTTCAATAGTCTCGATCATTTCGTTTACACTTGACATTCAGCATCGCTTTGAGAGACTCCAAGTTTCTTCTCTGGGCACTTTTTTTTTAAAATTATTTTAAGAGACTTTCAGGCTTTCACGAAGCCAAATTCCCTCTCCTCTCCTCTGTGTTTCACGCAGTGATGAATGGAGTTCTTGCAGGGAAGAATGGTCCTCAGAGAGTAGAACCTTCAGCCTTCCATGCTCCACACAGCTCTCTATCCACGCAGCAAGAAGCTTCTAGCTTGTTCCTCCTCTACGTAGGTGTGAAGATTATGCATGCACCAGAAGTTTGTAATTCTTTTACCATCCACGCATACTCTTATCAAACTGAAAAGACTTCAGCATGCTAGGCAATTTCTGCAAGACCAAAGTAGTTTCCACGCAGGCTGAAGACTCCATGCAAATGAAGTAGATTTTTTTTTGTTTGATAGTGTATTATCCACACAGCTTCATGTAAGTTGCTACATTTTCCACGTCCTAGGAATCAGAAGCTTCTCCACGCAGCAGCAACTATTTTCCTTCTCCCAATTACCACGCAAAAGACAAAAAACTTCTCCTTTCCACACACTTTTCTTCCACCCACGTGCTTTTTCTTTGTTTTCCACACAGGTTTGGGACCAGGCACTTGTCTCCTGCTGCTTGCACTGGCTCTTTGGTTCCTTTTTATACTTTTATAACAGGTCAAGAAGAATTCTTATCTCCACGTAAACGAGTGAAATGGTAAGATTCCACGTAGATCTTTTAATGAAATTCCACGCAGAAATATAAGATCTCCATGCAGAGAGGAGCTTTAAACTTTGCAGCAGCAAAACTCTTTTTCACGCAGGTTTTATGCCTCTCCTCGTTACTCCTTATCGCTCTCACGTATAGGTAGAACTCTATGCCTCTTGTCCACGCGGGGAATGGTATTGGAAGAATTAAAATGCAACATTGGAATTATTCTCCTTTCCACACATCTGAGGACTGCAGATGTGCTCTGATACCAAATTGTGAGGTAAAAATAGAGGAGAGAGAATATAGATTAGTTATCTCTTATTATTCTATATTATTCAAGAAGTGGATACAATATTTATAGGAAGGATAGCTAACAATACTCTCCACAATGTAAGGGGAGATTATGATCTACGAGAGAATAATGGAATAAACAAGAAACAAACTCTCCTAATTATATAAAATAAAACGTACGTGTCTTTATGCTAACAAAAACGTATTCTATGCACTTTCTTCAATCTTTGAATTCCGTGGGACTACATTTCTTTAAGGAATTTTGTAGATTAACTCACATTTCTTATGTATGCTTCCATGTTTTGCATGCATATCTACCAGGCACTTAAACCTAAAGTAATCGACAAAATTCCCTTCTCCATTATGCTTTGGTGGGTGTCCATATATGTATTAAATCTCTTATTTGGGTGTAGTCTAGGAGTATGCTAGCAAAGGTGAAATGATCATGGTGAATACACTCTAGCTACATTTTGTGAAAAACATTCAATGCCTAGGGAGGATACATATGTCTTTTGTAATTTGTATATATGATATTCCATGAGACGATGTTACAAATAAAAAACCAATTAAATAATATTTGAATATCCAAATCTACAATCCACAAATCTAAAAATGTGTTTATACTTATTAAAAGCTACATATTTTGAATTGGGTTAAACTAAATATTTTATTTATATATAATTGAATATACCAATTGCTACACCTAAAAATGAAATAACGTAAAGATTATCTAAGTTCAAGGCAATATTCCTAATAACTTCCTTATGTTGTAGAAGTGACTTCTCCCAAAAATTATCATAAATGTCTTCAATTTTATACCGGGAGTTATGGTGCTCCTTAGATAATGGTGAGGTTAATTAGGGGTAATAGAAAATGAAGGGTTGAAAGCCGGAAACTTCTTGAAATTTTCCCATTGGTTGGCTCCATACATTGGCTTTTGTATAACTTTGGTCCCATGGCCACTTGTTTCTTTTCCTTCACCACTTGGCTTAGTGACATAACCCCTTTCCATATTATCATTTTGTTTGGGAAATATTCTCATCAACCACAAATCATCCAAGATCTTCTATCCATAACACACTAACCACATATACAATCCCACAATGGTCGATAATTATCATGGTGTGGGTAGAAAAATGTTTTGTGGTGGCATTGTTCCTTTGTAGCAGCGTTAGCATGTACATGAAGTTCGGTGGGGGTTTGATCCACACCTAAAATCTTATTTGGATGTCACCCATTGCTTATTCGATCTTACAAGTCCTACGTAAAAATTATTAGTTCTCAATTGGTCTCAACGAAGTAATGAATAGCCAACACCGCAATGGTGAAAAGCTAACACAACTTGGTCTTTCTCGTACCTTTTTGGGGGATGTAAAGAGGACCTAGTTGTTCTATCTTGATCACATTAGGTCCCTAAAGTGTCACTATAGACCACGCTTCCATAAAAATGGCTTCAATGTATCCCCCACACTAGGAAATTTCCGTAAGAGAAGAAATTATACTCTTCAATGTCATCTAGTCCGAAAGTTCCATGAGAAAAGGGCTTTCAGGAACAAAATGAGCTCAAGCACTCGAATTAGTGAAATATCAAGTTCATAGTGCAAAATGCAAACTCGGACCAAGGGTTGAATTTGACATCAACCTACGCTTGTCTAAAAAATTTTGGGTGAGTAATTTTCTAATCGCGCCTTCAAAATACAAAATAGTGATAATTAATTAATTATATAAAAGACTATTATGTATTTATTTAACTACAAGTAATATGTACTAATATAATTCACATAACTCTATATAAAAAAATGATGGTCATATTCTAAATATTCAAGTGGCTTTAAAATTGCAAGTATTTTACAACTAAAATCACAAAAAATGTCTAAACAAACATCAAATGTAACCTTTACTTGAACCTATGATAAAGTAGGAAAAAGGTCCTCTCTGGCGGGACGATTGCCCAAAAATGGCTTAAATGATATTTTAATACAATTTATTTATTAGTTTTTCATGTTCTGACATAATGGAGTGAGTTGTGTGTCATCTGGCATTGTCTCCTTCCCATCACAACAAGCTGATAACTCTATCTGCACAACCCACTTTTCCCTGGCCATCAAATTTAACCCCTACTTGAACCTATGACAAAGTAGGAAAAACATCATATACAACAAGACGGTCACCGATAAATCGCTCAAATGATATTAATTTATTTATTAGTTTTTCCAGTTCTGACATAATGGAGTGAGTTGTGTACCATTTGGCATTGGCTCATTCCCAACACAAAAAGTCGGCAACAACTCTCTCTGCACAACCCACTTTGTCCCACTACCCAACCACACTTTCCTTTCCATTTATGCACATTTCAAATTAAGGTTGTCCTTCAAAGTCAATCTTAGTGGTTACAAAATGGGCATGTATTTTTGTGCACACATGTAAGTCTTTTGTGACCACAAATTTTATGTGTTGTCCCCACAATTCAAATTATCTATAAATATGCCTCATTTAGACAAGGCTTCGCTTCACAAGCTCATCTTGAGTTTGAATCTCGTGTGTTTTCTAACACCAAAATGGACAAAACCTCATCAAAGCATGACCGGATCAATGATGATGTCGGGGATAGGTGAAAGGACATGTGATCGGAGGTAAAAAAAAAAAAAAAAGGGGGGCAAAAATAGTCGAAAAACATAGACAATGGTAGGAGAACCTCTACCTTGCAATGAAACGCCTTCCGACATAATTAGGAACGGTAGATTATTTTAGGTCGATGTAAGATGTTCTATTAGTGATTGAGTAGTGCAATATGAAGAACAATTCTTACAATAAGACTAGAGATATAACAATTACGTTCGAATAAGGACCCAAGTATAAACCCAATATTAACATCATCAAATAATTAATTACAAAATTTAAGTGTCTAAAACATTAAACAACAACAAAATTACAAATTCATTTTAATTAGGAATAAACAAATGTTTATAAAAGTTGACATTAACGAAAGATATTACAAATCAAATTTTGATTCAAAAGAAAAATTACTTTCTACCCACTTTTAGTAGTCTAAAGATAAATTTAGTCTAAAGGCATCAAAAGCAACCACAATCATCATCATAGCAATTATTTTAGCTTTAATTAAAAAAATCCCCAAAAATTACTAGCAAAAGACAAAATTGTAAATGGATATTAGGGGAAAGGCACCAGTTGTGGTGTGGAATATCTTTGCACAGTCATTGGGCCACGTCAGTGCCACGTGCACCAATAAAAACACCACCAGAATCCTCTTCCACTTTTTCTTGACTTCCCAAGTTAACTTGCCATATCACTGCCACATGTGCGATCTGTTTTCAGCGGGGTGTCAAATTTAGAGGAGTTTTAAGCTAGGACCAAGTGCAGTCCATTTCCAACGCCACCTAGTGTACATTAAATGCCTCTCCATTAAACATTGAAATAGCAGTCACTAAATGCGTCTCCATTAAACGTTGAAATGACTGCCTCAATTGATGGAATACGCCACTGCCAAATCTTGTACAATGATTCTCCACAGATTGAAATGCAGGACATTAATGGCTGATACGGAACGGTTTTAATGCCAAAACTCCAGGGACCATTTGTTATCGCAAAAATAATTGGTGGTGGTTCTGGTTTGCACCGACCTGCACTATTTCTTCCTCAACGATGGCTGGACTTCTGCCCAAAAGATAAAAGGAGATGGAAAGAAGGTGAGAAGCTTCTCACGCAGTCTATGATCCTTCCTTTAGTGTTTTTAAACATTGCACTATTATGGGAAATTTGTTGTTTACCAGTGTTTTCCTCTACTAAATTTTTTATTTGTTCCTTTTCCATGTTTTACATCGATGCGATACAAACTATTTCATTCTCTATTATGTGAATGTTGCACTATTATCAGGAACCATGTAAAATCGCCATTTGGCACAGTTCAAACTATAGCAAAGTAAAATAATAAGGAAAATCGCGACAGTAAAATAATAGCAAAGTTGAAACTATAAGGAAATCACCACCAATAATGTTTGCGGGTTTTCTGAATATGGTCTGTTGAGAGTTAGGTGTCAATAATTTTGTATACTTATTTCTATGCAGATTGCAATTCTACATTCTCAATCATCTATTTATGTAATTTTGAAATTTTATCTGAGCAGTTTCAGATATTAATTAAAGTCCATGGTTGTCATACGCCTGAATTCCTTATGAAGCTCGGGACTTGAGAAAGCATTGAAAAGTGGAAACTATGCAATAGACATAAAAACACTTCTTCAACAATGAAATAACGTTATTTGAAGATCGTCAAAGGATATTAAATTTATTTTAGAGCCCAGTTTCCTAGATAGAGATCTAGCATGGTAATGACATTAAGGTTGAAAATTGGTTGAAATGGGCAACTAGGAGGTGGATGTTTACAATAAGCATTTTTGCCTCCCAAGCAGAACTAACTCTGCAATCCCTTTGTCTAGCAAAAACTGCTCTAGTTGTTATGGGATGCATTCTCTCTGTATCCCCCATGTTATGTTGTTAGCCATTGGAGGATGATTGTTGCCTTAGACCCTAAAATGCCTTCGTCAACTGGACACACGTTTATTAGTCCATTCGATATTTTTGGAGAGATAATATGTTTGGTAGAACAAAACTCTCATTCAAATCTTCACTGTTAGGGTGCAAGATATTGTCAAATGGAAAATAGGAGTGGGGAAGAGGGTTTTTCCACTTCTTCATACAAGCAGAAATTTTTGCAAACAAAGTACTTCCACGGTGTAGTGCAATCAACTTGCCAAACCATTGGCCTTTCTTGAAAAATGTTATGTTATGCTTATTTACATACTCAAGTTGCTCCAAACTGATGTCTTACAATTGGAATAATGAATCCCTTTAACCCCTAGAGTTGTACATTGATCCATGTTTAAGTAGTGGATTGTGCTTCAAGGAACTTAATAGTGTTGGTGTTAAATTGACGAGTATTATTGTCTGCTAGAGTAATCAAGCCTTTTTCCCTCATTAAATGTGTTTGTTACGTCATCTTGTTTATAACCTTCATGGATGAGATAATTGTCATCATACATTCATCCCTGAAGTTACGTTGCTTATTTTAACAAAAAGGTGTAAAGATCATGCATTCATGCCCAAAGTGCCATTGCATTTTCTACTAATAGACATGTAAAACTCTTTCCTGCAGTACCTGAAAGCTTTTTTCCTCAACTTCTATCAGGAGCTAAAATTCTCCATCCCAGAAGTGTCTGCTCCTAATTTCCAGGCCAGGATTAGAATATTTGCAGTTTCTTAAATTTCTATCCTCCATGGAACCACCAGCAACCTAAGAATCTAAGTTGTAGCCCCCTCCTTATGACCCCATAATGGAATGCTATGTGTGCAGTGTGATGGGAGTAACACAACTTTTTTTAACATATTTAGTTGGTTTTCTTGGTTGGAGCTCCACAGTTTTGCTTGAAAAAAACTTGTTTGCAATGAAAGTTTTTGGTCAGAAATCTACACTCTAGGTTAAAATTTATTTGAAATGGGTTTTAAAATTTTTACAGGTTTCACAAAATCATACAAGTTTGCTTCCTTTATTCATAGGTTCGCAAGTCCCATAACAAAATTGTTTATTTTGTTTATTTTCATGAGAAGATATTCCTCCACCTATGACTACTTTTTGTAAGAGAGTCTTTAATTTTTTCTATAAAATGATTGTTCATCTTCCATAAGTATCATAAAAGCTTCTTTATTTCCACAAGAGGATTGTTTATCTACCAAGTATTGCTTTTTTGGAAGAGATTGATTAAGATCCTTATTAAATCTATACGATCAGATATGTTTTGTCTCTCTTGCAGTAATTTTTGTTTGATTAATGGATCAAGTGTTAGTTGCAACACTGAGGCCAGGAACTTGCTAATGCTTAAAATACTTTGGAAAACATAAAGCAGGTTGTAAATCACAGAGCATCATCATGTTGTTATATTACCATAAGTTTAATTGCATACATAAAAAGATGGAAAGTATTTTGATTACATACGCAAAATTTATATTGCAAACATAACTTTAAAATCTACATACGGAGACTCCACTTTGGTGAAAAAGAATTTGGTTGTCCAGTTGATAAGGGATTTTCCCCACTGGTGATAAAGGATCTGGTTGCCCTGCTGAAGCTTGCATCCATGGTGGCATTGGAAATGAACTACTAGGACTGCTTGAACTTGTATGAAGTAAATGAGGTGATACATACCAAGATGGAATTGAACAAGAGTTATTCATAAGTGATGGAGGTGTTCCAATTTGAGCATAACATGGAATTTGAATATTTAACATATCTTGAAAAATCCTTCGATTTTCATGATCCGTTGAAGAACTTATACGCATCCTTTTTCGTATTCCCTTAATTGATTTGAAAGTTCCCTCTCCCTCTTCTCTTGCTCTTTCCTTTGTTGCTTTTGTGCCTTCTCAATCTCTTTTTGTTGCTCCTTATCCTGCTTCTCCCTTTCTCTTTCAAGCTTCTCCTGCAATTTTTTTTCTTTTGATGCAACTCTAGCAACCTTTTTCTCTTATGCCATTCTTTTTTCCTTAACTTTAGTTTTGCTTGTTCCTCCTTCTTTCTTTCCGCATCAACCAATAGCTCCATGTATTCAGGTGCAGTTAAAATCTGAATGCCTACTCAGCCTAATAGAACCATCTGAATCTTCGACTCTCTTTTTGTTTATGATCTCCCTTGGAAGTTGCAGAAATTGAGAAAGTAACTTACCATGTCCATCTTGGATTTGAGTCTCTTCAGGGACTTGAGGTTCATGTTGCCTAACTTATGAGTTTATTTCATTTTCTTGAGCATCCTCTTCAAATTCGACTCCATCTTGTTCATCCTCATCTCCAACATCTGCATAGTAATGAATTATTGCTTGTTGTTCTAGTCCTTCAGGAAAGGAAGGAAGATTCAAGCTTTGATCTTCTATGCTGGAAGGTAGCTTGTAACCCATGTTTTTCATGGCATCCTCTAACCATTGTGGCGGGTTAACTTGACTTGGTAAGGACATATCATTGTTACTTAGAAAATCTGCAGACCCTTCATTATTGTTAATGATGTTACTTGGGTTTCCAAGAGCACCATTTAGCTCCACTCCATGTGTTGCAGCTGCTTCCATATCATCTCTTGAGTCAACATTTTGCATGAATTGAGTTTCAGGTACCACCTCTTCATTATTATTTAATTCTGGATTTATTCCTTGAGATAGGCTCAAAATTTTTGTGACAACATTAACATCTTCTTCACCTTACATGTCAAATGCTTGACTACATGCCATGTCATTTACAAGAGCATCATAATTCAATGGCCAAATACCAGTTCTTTTGAAACCTGTAATTATGTTAGATGGTGTTAGTGCCTTTTAAGGCTCTACTTGCAATCTTGGCAATTTCATTCCTTTTCACATCTGCATATCTGTTCTTTTCCATCCATTTTCTCCTCTCAACTCTAAAATATGTCTTGAAAGGGCTAAACACACTCACGTCAAGAGGTTGTAACTTATGACTAGTATGTGTTGGTAGTGTTATCAAGTCAATGCCCAATTTATTGGCCTCCTCCACAGTTTGTAATGCTACATGGCTGCCATGGCCATCAAATATTAATAGGTGTCTATTATTTGGAGAAACACCTCCTGGTATTGAACGTGCAAAATGACATAGCCAATTTAAAAACAATTCCTTTGTCATCCATGCATTTGGATGTGCAACCATGCATGCTCCAAGTTCACAATTTTTAATATAATTCTTTACCATTCTCTTTCCCTTGAACAAATAAAATCCTAGGATTGACAAACCTACTGCATTGACACAACACAATATAGTGATCCACTCCCTGCTCTTTGGTATTACCTTTGGGACATTTCGACTTCCCCTCTTAGCAATAACACGCATTCCACAATTTCTCCCAGCCTGCAAACCAGTCTCATCACAATTCCAAATTTTATGAGCACCATATGCATAAGTTCCATAGCATTTGGCCAAATTGTCATAAAATTTGGTTACTATTGTAGGGTGCAATTTTAAAGCTCTATCCCTATCAAGTCCCTCAGTTGTTCGGATTGTAAGGTCTGGATGACGTTTTTGAATCCAACCCACCATGATTTATCATGAAGGGGTTTTGTCTTGTTTCACAAATCTGAGCAACATTTGCCTTTAACTACATTAACTCAAGCCATGACCCATAGTAGCCATTTCTTTGCACCATTCAAAAATTTCCTCTTCTTCTTCTTTAGTTAGAACTGTTGGAGGACCCCTCCTCTTTGTGTGGGTGAGACCATTTAGCCAATAGTGTAATGATGTGGGTGGAATGGAATACTTCTTTGTTCTACTATAAGCGAGAACCCATTAAACTCAACATCATCTATTGCCTTTTCCATATCTTCTTTTGTCCAACCACGGATGACACTAAGCTTCTTTGTTGCAGATGTTCTTTGAACTGAGACAATGGGTGGGTTTCTACATTCTGGTTCATTACCAGTTGGTGTAGAATTATCCTCTTCATCACTGACATTATGTGATAATTGTACACCTCTCACTTTGGGCCTCCTTGACCTTCTAGCAATACCACCTCTTCTCATGACTTAAATGTAATACCGATTCACAACATGACATACAAAATAGAAGTACATGGTTATCAACTCAATTCTAATTGTTGAAGGAAAGATGATTGTTGGAAAAGAAACTGTAAAAATACAAAAAGAAATTATGAAACAAGAGCAAGCTTCTGTATTATGCTAAGTGATGAATATAGTGAATTTTGAAATGCAATATACAACACATTGTTGTGCTCATTTAGTCGAATATACATTGTCTATACAAGCACTTTCACTCTTCAACATATTCCATACAAATTTCATTGTCATAATAAAAAGTACAAGTCAATTAATTGGTAAAAATGATTCCAGTGTTAGCACGTGGGAGAAATGTAAAATGTCTGAATGATTTTATTCACAATGAGGAGTGTATAAATACAAGAGAGAATGTGGTTAAGAGGTAACCACCTGTAACTGAAAGGTCGGTTACATGTAGCCAAACTAAACAATGTATTAATTATGCCAACATTCCCCCCCTTAATACATTGTTTTTACAAATCTACCCCTAAATCATCATCGTCGTCATCCCCAGATTCATCATCTTGTTACGTCACGACATGTCCTATCTGCTTCTTGCAACAAGGACTTTGTCTAGATTTTCTTGAATCTCTGCGACAGATGTGCTCTCATTTGTAAAAAAATAGATGAAGAAGTGAGCTCGAAAGCTCGTGTGGTGCGCCACAGATGTGCCTGAGGGCATTTAATCTCACGTTTGTCATCTGGATCGACACAACTCTTCTCCGTCTATATGTCGAACAAGACTCAATCCATTATGTCCTTGAATTGCAAGTTTTGGAGACTGGCGAAGAGTAGATGCGATGCTCTTGTGGGCTTGACTTCGGCTCTCTCAAATGCGACACGTCTCTATGGTTGCTTGCAATGTTGCTAACATCTTTGGCACGAATTTCATGCTCTCAGACTGTTGCATGGGATCATAGGTTGGTTGTTCGCGTCCATCTTTAAAAGCAAATTTGATGAATGAATGTAGGGGCTTAATCTCATTTTTTTCCGATTTGATTCAAACAAATTCCACATGTCTCTTGATCTTTTGTACGATGCACTTGCTAATGTATTGCTTGGTCTGCGAACAACAATAGTTGAGAAGATGTTGGGGGAAGGAGTCTACCAACGCACACCTAGGCTTTCGGTGGTCGATGTCACTCATGCCAGACTCCACACAAGTGCTTATAAGTTGGTCAGTGGTCATTGCCACATGCTCTCTTCTCCCTCTTTGGTGATGGATTCTTCTCTTTTTTAAAAATTATTGAATCTGCGGGCTTGTACCATGGGTTTCCTCCTCCGAGTACGCTCACACGCCTGATTATTTACTCTTCGATCACTATAATTCCTAAAAATAGTGAATGCTCTCCACGCATTCACTAATGGTCTCCAAAACCACCAAATTCATGCAGGATTTTCCTTACAACATGGCTCACGAACACCAGGCGTCACCATGTCATGCTAATGAATGAATTCTAGGCTCTACTCTGCACAAATACTCCTCTTTGAAACATGTCTTCTCCACAGTCGTTGTTGTTTCCTCACACGCCGAGAAATGGTCGTTGATGGGATAACTCGTAGGCGGACTTGGATCGGTTTAATGGTCGATGCCACATTGCCAGACATGAAATACAACAACAGAATTCTCCATGTTGTCGTTGCGCACAGGTATAGTCCTCTCATTAATTCGCTCATCAAAAATAAAACACCTGCCAGGACATTTAGCATTTTGAGGCAAAGATGTTGTAGGTGACAGATTATTGTAGGCGGAGCATTCTATGCCTCTCCGCCATAACAAATGCCTTGCATTGCTCTAAGCGATGATTTTCATCGTCATCTGCTTTGCTCAAGTTTTTTTAATTTAAATGATAAAAAAACTTACACGTGCGTAGGAGAGCAAAGAACATTTTGAGATCCAAAACAAGTCTTCACGTAGAGATTGGTGGGAAGTCAGGACAGGTCACATTTTATTCCTCCACGCTCTTGCACCAAACAAAATTTATCCTCCACGCTACTCTAGTGTGCTACTCCCACTTCCACGCTCTGATACCACTGTTAGCTCAGGAGAAATGTAAAAATGTCTGAATGATTTTATTCACAATGAGGAGTGTATAAATACAGGAGAGAATGTGGTTAAGAGGTAACCACTGTAACTAAAAGGTCGGTTACATGTAGCCAAACTAAACAATGTATTAATTATGCCAACATCCAGACATTGTTTATTCCCGGCATTGTTGTACATTTGTATATTGAGTGTTGTATATTGAATTTCAAAATTCATTATATTGTTCATTTTTTCCAGATATCTCATTCTCTAGTGTATCTACAAGAAATAAAAGAGTCATCTGACATGGATCAACAGTGTTGTATATTCTAGTAGTGTTCGGTCTCTATCTTCTGTTAATGCAGCAACAACCATAGGAGTTTACACAAAGTTGTTTGACAAAACACATGGGTGCATCAATTTTGATCAAAGCATGAAGAGATTTAGAAACAATTTAGATAGAAACAGACTTCAAGGATTTGATAGTCCAGTTAACAAGTGAGAGTCTTGCTTTGTACAAATTATAATGCATGCAAATGAGGTAGCTTCCAGTTATTTATGATTGTGCAAGAAATCTTGTAATATTTCTCGTTCTTAAGCTGACAGAAGTGGGTCACTGATAGAATGTTTATGATGATGATTGAGGTGATAATTGGTTTAAAATGGCAGCAATAATAGTCATATATATAGTCCATGATGGGGACAGAAAGAGAGGAAAGAATGTTGCATTTGTTTTACTGGTGAGAAAATTAAATTTCCAAGGGGTAACCATGTAAACCAGTATTCTACATATCAAAAAAATGTACTTTCTTCACAAAGATATGATCATAGGCATCTATTTAGCTTAGAAACAGTGATTAACAATAACCTTGATATGCATGCACAATATTTCCATGGATGAAAGGCAACTTTCATTCTATATCTTTTTTTTAATATATGTTTACATCGAATGCAAGACAAGCTATATTTTAATACTGTAAATCTTATATCGTTTCCATTTGAACAATGAGCATTGTACACTAATGAATTCTGAAATACAATATACAACACTGCTGGACTATACACTGCAAAAATGAAACAAAATCATTCATATTCCAACAGTGTTGTACATTCCAGCAGTGGTGTATATTGTATTTCAAAATTCACTTTGATCTATACAACACTGCTAGAATATGAATACATTGTTGGAATATACAACACTACTAGAATATGAATACACTGCTAGAATATACAACATTGAATAAATGAATAGAGGGCTTGAATTCTGAGATAGTTTGCATTTCATAAATTTCTTTACCTGAACTGCTCGTCACTTCTTCAATTGTGAGAGATGAAAACTGCAACAACCAATGGAATTGTAATTGGTCATTCAACTTTTATTCTATCATCCTAAATTCGATTGGTTGATGTTAGTTGACATGGATCCAATATGATACTTCAATTGAATGGTTGAGATTTATAGGGATTAAATCCAATGGATAATATTATAGTTGGTTATTTCTATTATTTTATTAAGTTGGTTACACAATTTATTGTTCATATGGTACTGAGTTTTTAAACACTATGAAAGGTGAGCCTGACCATAATTTCATTTATTGTTATGCAGGTGGTTACTAGGGATTGAAGACTCTTATATCAATCAAGAGTACATTATATTTGAGATTTGGTATACAAAGTCTTCTGAAATGACTTGTTGAAGTGACTATAATAGATATGGTGTACATAAAATGTAAATACTACTTAATGAGTAGTTGGCCTCATAGACTTGATATTTGTACACTTATATATAAATTAATGTATATTTCAAGTTCTATCAATGAATAATAGAATATTGACTAATTTTAAAGCTCTCTTATTCAACATAACATGCTTCCATGTTTAAATAATAATAATATAATAAATCACAATCAGGTTGTATTAAATTCACATATCATTCTAAATAGTTTTTTGAAATGGTCAATGTCTTTTCACACACTATCTCCACTATTAGGCCCCCAACACAATTGGTGCATTTCCCCTAATAAGAGCATGAGCATCTCACTTGCATGCACAAGACATGTCAGCGACACGCTTACTCCCTCCGACCACCAAAGACAAAGGTTAAAAATTGTTTGCAAAACTCTAAATTTTTGCCCATCACAATCCATCCCTTCTTCAGTCCATCGTTTGCGTTGAATATTCCGTGATTCAGATAAGGTGGATTAAGTAACATGATCACGCCATATACGACCTTCTCATTACAGCATTTCAGGCCTTGTATCAATTCTGAATCTTTTGTCCACATCAACATGTGTACCCCATACCCACTGCTCCGACTGTCCATGTCCATGATCATACTTGACGTACAGTAAGCATGACCGAGCAATGTCACTCGAAATTCGCAATTTCTGTGGGCTACAAGGCATACCAGAATTGCACCCTCTAAATTCTCATATTCGAGCTTCACAGAGAAAGGAGATCCATTGTTGACTGAGAAGGGAGAGATGTTCTCTACTGTAACATGTGGAAAACCCTGTGCAATTGCGCGCTGCTCATTTCACAAAATTTGTAAATCCCTTTTAAATTTTAACATTTCATAGGTAATAGCGTTAAAAATATAAATAACTCGTAGCACGGGAGACATATACAGACATACCGTTTCGTCAACGTTCGCGGTGTCGATGGCTCCTCCGTAAAGAACACTGGAACAAAATGTCTGCATACTTTTCAAACCGTTGAGTGTTACAAACGTTTGAGGGGTATATTTTTCCAAATTTACATAATTCCTAATCAATAGGTTTTGTGGTACTCACCAGAATGTCTCTCCAAGTCGAGTCCGTTGAGATCTGAAAATGAGATAACTTTTGCAATTGGCCCAGTCCCTCAATGTTCTGCAGCTTCCAACACTCTTCTGCTTTTAATACTTCTATTGAGCTCAGACCTTCCACATTAATGGTTTCTAGTCCACCGCATCCACTTATATTCAGATATTTAAGACTTGTTAGATTAGAAAGGCATGTCAGTGTCTTCAGTGCTGGACAATGCTCCAAGTTCAGTCTTATTAAATTTCCTGGTAAGCCTTCAATTTCTGTCAAACTCTGATTGTTGGACAGATCAACAATTTCAAGATTGGGAAATAGACTTTTGGTCAGAGGAATGCATACCTTGGATATGGGGCACTCTTTAATCGTCAAATTTGTTAAACAACTTACGCGATTGTCATGGGCAGCTTTCAGGGCCAACATCCCATGATCAACACTTGCCTGGATCTGAGAAATATTCAATGGCATATTACCTGGATCTCCCCCGATTTTGAGCTCCTTATTCATTTCAGGGCAATCCTCTACATGCAGAACTTTGATATTCTTCCATACAATATTTTCTGGAAAGATACTCACTCCACATCTATATACTCTTAACCTTTCCAAATGCATTAACTGTTCAACAGATCCGTTTACTATCAAGAAGTCTAAAGCATCCCCACAGAATCAAGTCTTCTAACCGGCTCAAATTTTTCAGAGAAGATGGTAAACGTGTCAATTCATGGCTCCCTATATATAGATGTTGCAGATTTTCGAGATGCTCAAGATGCTCAGGCAACTGCTCTATTCCAGTATGCAGTAAATTTAAGTATTTTAAGGATCTCTGAGCTATTGTTCCCCTCGGCAACTCCTGCAACAAATAACAACCTCCAATATCGAGGTACTCCAGCGTAGAGATTTTGCCCAAATCCCGGAGAAGGAGCTTATTGCAATCTCTCAATGCTAAATATTGAAGTTGAAATGATTCAGTAAAAGAATGTGGCAACTCTTCCAAATCACTGCAGCCAGATAGATCTACATGTCTAAGATTTCTTAATTCCTCAAATTTAATTGGGAGTGACGACATGCCTTTGATATTTTTCAAAACTATCTTAACCAAATTTTTCACATTCAGCTTTCCTAACCAGGCCTGAAAACAGGGTGACCACCTTCTGAAATTATTTTGGGGCAAGGAGGAATGCGAGGATGCTGAACCGGTCTGAGCTGGCTGGAGAGATGACTCTGTGGAGCTTTTGTTAAACCTGCTGCTTGAAGAACTTATAGTGTGACGGTATTCTGTATGGGTAACCGTCAGTTCACGTAGCTGCGAAGGAGGCTGCGATGCAAATAATCTGTTAATTGTGATGAATATAACTAAATTAAAGAGGAGAAAACTCGGTTCAAGTAAAATGTTGCCCAAGCAAGGATGTAGTTACCTCAGTAACAGATAAATGGTATAAGCCTTGAGAATTGACATCAGTAAGTTCCAACACTCTTAAATCTCTTAGTTGAAGTCGACTCCAAAGAATGTCATTGCTGTTAAATTTCCGCATCCGTAGCCATACCAAATCTCCGGATAAACCATTAGTTTCCAAATCACTCAAGGAATGTTGAAGAACCAGAAGTTTTAATCCACATATATCTTGATTCCTTAAGAATAACGGCAATTGAAGTTTCCCCTCATCTTCATCTCTACGAATTCCTCGTACAGTGAAGGGCTTTGATTGCAACTGACATGAATAAAAACAAAAGAATGCGCAAATTGAGACAGAGCAAAGTTTGAACTCTCGGTTATAAAACATAAGACAATGCTGCGATGAGACCAAATAAGTACCTGTGTGGAGATCATTATATCGTTTCTGCAGCAAAGGCGAAGGGGGACTGTTCTCTGCCCATTTGTCTTGCTAACTCCCTCACTAAATTATGCATTCTTATTTTGAAGCTCCCCTTTGGTCTTCTCCAAAACTCAATATCGAAGGGCACAAATGTTGGCACCTGCAAAGAAATTCACTAATACTCAAATTCATTTAGGAATGTTTGGGCAACGAGATCTGATCTTAGCGGTAACTGGAAAACAGCCTTTACCTTTAACACGACTCAACAAACCGTAGAACCCTAAGAATGCATAAGATCAAGAACCAAACTAATTAAATACTATTAAGATAGGCCAGAATTCTTACAACATCTAAATCGTCGTCTGCTATTTCGAATTCCACGAGGCATTTCTTGCAAAGTGTGTCAAGGCAGTCAAGACCGTTGTAATCGACCAATCCTTCCAAAACCCTCACCGCAAGATCTTTATCTTCTCCATCTAAGAAATGGGCAATATCTAAAAATGCCTCTTTCTCTTTATTATTGAGAGATTCATAACTACCTTTGAGGACCCCCTGTAATATATTGTCTGGCATTTGTGTCTGAAAGTTTTGTAATTGCCGCATCCAGTAGCTTCTGTCACGATTTCCACAGAGCTGTCCACCCAAAATTTTCAAAGCCAAAGGGAAGCCACCACAGATGTTGACCAACTCTGCAACCAGATCTTCAAAATCTCGGAGGGGTTTAGACTGATGAAAAGCGTGCCAGCAGAATAGCTGTTGCGCATCTTTTACACTTAACAGTTTGACATCATACAATATATTTATTTGAGAGCGCACAAGTAGATTTCTATCACGAGATGTGACCAAAATCAAACTACCATTTCTCAGGACATCTTTCACTAATAACAAATTCTCTATTTGCTCTGTGTCATCTATGTCATCAAATACAATCAGAACTCGTGGGAACCCTCGGAGACGATCTCGCAGCAACCTCCTCCCTTTGCTAGTATTTTCAATGTTCAGTTTACTATAACCCAGCAGATCAGTAAGCAGTGTTTTCTGCAAAGAGGTTAAATCCTTTTTACTGACATCGGCCAAGAAAGAAGATCTTCTGAATTCGGAACGCCTTGAGTTGTAGAAATGTTTTATTAGAGTTGACTTGCCAGATCCACCAAGTCCTACAATCCCCACAACCATGGTAGAACTGGATTCACTCAATTCATTTTGATTGAAAATCTCGTTATGGAAATCCTGAGCTGCTTGGTCGAGTCCGACAGGGTGCATAGCTACATCTAACGGTTCAGTTCTCACCTCTTTTAACACAATCTCCACAATTTCATTCACAAACTCTCCAAGGTCACTGAAAAAATAAATTGTCTTAAATTTCAGGGAAAATTCAATGCCAAAATATCAAATTTTTACATTGCGATAAACAGCCATGACTTACTCTTGGTCCATATTGATGACTAGTCCAGAGATATGTGAAGCTTTGTTGAGGAATTCTCTCCATCTCTCCACCAATTGAGTTTCAACCCTGCCATCGTGGTTGGAAAATCAAGTCAGAATTTATTGTGCATCTAATATCTGTCTTCCCCCAGATTTAGCTCTCTGACATATCAGATTTGCATTTAATTATGACTGCTGCACATTTACTTTTTGGTTGATTATTCTCCCTGATTATCTCTTGTCAGAGATTTTGTGTTGACTTGTAAGGCAAGTTTTTTGTGTAGGTGTTTATTATTAAAAGCATCATGTTTTATTGTGAGAAGAAGAAGAAGAAGAAGAAGAAGAAGAAGAAGAAGGAATATCAGATTTGGGAGAAGAAGAAAAATGCGCAGTCCCAGCTCAAGTCTGGACTGGTCAGACTGGCTTTTTGCTTTGGCAACCATTAATGGCTTCTACGTCAAGGGCATCGTTGGTTAGTGTGCAAACTCCAATTTTCACAGAAAGAAGCTGTTGTATATATCTCCCCCCCGGGTAAATATAGTCAAGAGTAGAAGAATATGGAAATCAAGGAAAATCGAAATCCTTCATTTCGGGTTTTGAAAGTGCATTGCATGGTTGAAAACCCAACATTTATTACGTCACCAAGCGCCTCTAGCGCACATCAGAAGGTGTCGACATGCGAAAATTTGCGCCCTGGCGTAGGTTGGGGGCGCACATCATAAGGTGTTGACATGCGAAAATTCACACTCGGCGCATGTTCAGCGCACATTAGTAGGTGTCAACATGTGAAAATTCACGCCACAAGCGCAGTGGGCGCACATCAGAAGGTGTCGACATGCGAAAATTCACACCCTAGTGCAGGTTGGGGGCGCACATCAGAAGGTGTCGACATGCAAAAATTCACACCATGGCGCGAGTTGGGGGGTGCACGGGAAGGTGTCGACATGCGAAAATTCGCGCCACAGTGCAGTTAGGGCGCACATCAGAAGGTGTTGACATGTGAAAATTCGCGCCCAGCACAGTCGGAGGTGCAAGCACAAAACGTCAACACCACATTTTGTGGCCTATGGCGCACGCAAGAGTATGTCGACATAAGGATGGATGCATACAGGCGCATCTTCGGGAGGTGCAACATTTTGATTGTTGACACCCGAAAAGAAGCAAACCCTAACCCAGAGATATTCAAATGGCCATAACTTTTCACTGTGGTGCTGGTTTCATAAGGTTGGACTATTTGGAAAGCTTACAAGGTCCTCGTCCAACTAGAACTGGATATCTTTAATTGGGTGAGAACAAGTTCTTAAAAAATGTAAAATACAATTCACCATTTTTGGGTTTCTAAGGTTCTCACCTACCGCCATAATGAGATGAATTAAATACAACCTAAAGGTGGTTGGGGTAGATTTGGAATTCCTCTCTCTTCCCTCTCTTATTCTTCCTATAAATTGTAAGGAGGGGCTTCTTTCTAGAGGTTGGACATTCTTGTTTTGCCCCTCCCTTCTTCTCTTTGGTAGGTGAATTTGTGGAGTCCAAACCTCCCATCTAAAGCCGTAATGCAACTTTGCCTCTTGGAATTTTGTAGTGTATCGTATCAATCTTTGGAGCGAATAATGCATGTCTCGTGGATGATTCTCAACCCTCTCTGTGTTCATTTGCATCCTTTTGATCTTTCACGCAAATATGGTTATCTCGTGCATGATCTTGCATACATTTTAATGGTTTGTGTTTATTGGCAAGACAGATGTTTTTCATTCCTCGGTGCATCACCTTTGTTAGTTTAGGTTTATTTTTATGCATCTTCTTACCTTGTCTCCTTCACAATCTAGATTAGGTTTTTGAGTCAACCCTTTGCATTTTTATGTATGCATCGAACAGAGGAATAGGGCGGCCTTCATCCGGAGAGCTTTTCCATTTTGCAAGGTCCCACACTTGGGAAAAGCTCCATGTTATGCAATCTCACCGAGAGTCTCAACCCATCGAGCATATCTGTGGGCTGTGATTCACCATCAAAAAGAACTATGAGTATTGGTCTTTGACCATGAAAGCTTTGTTTCGGTCTCAAGACATTTGGGAAATGGTTGAAAATGGTTACTAGGAACCAGCAGACCAGGTAGCATACAATGCTCTTACACAAGCTCAAAAGGATGTCTTGAAGGAACATAGGAAGAAGGATGGGAAAGCATTGTTTTATATCCATCAAGCAATGCATGAGAGCATACTCCCAAGAGTTGCAGCATCAAAGAAAGCCAAGGAAGCATGGGACACACTCCAGATTGCATATCAAGGTATGGACAAGGTTAAAAATGCTAAATTACAGCTCCTTAGAAGAGAATTTGAAAATTTATCAATGAGAAACTCATATTCAATAGAGTCTTTCTTTACTCATGTTGTTGGTTTGATAAATCAAATCAAGTCCCATGGAGAGGTCATAGAGGATAGGAAGGTTGTTGAGAAGGTACTTAGAAGTCTCCCTACTAAATTTGATCTCGTAGTTGTGGCTCTAGAGGAAACCAAAGATTTGAGCCAGTTTAGTGTTGATGAACTACATGCCTCTCTTATCAATCATGAATATAGACTGAATAGATCAAATAGTTCAGTTAAAAATGAATTTTCATCTCAGATTTCTATAAATTGTGGAAGAGGAACGAGGAGTTTCAGTCCCAGAGGTAGAGGGAGAAGTTCTCCTAGAAGTGGACATACTAGTAGTCATGCAAATGCTAGTGGTAGAGGTCAAAATCAAAATTTCAATCACCTAAGTGGCCAAATATTTGACAAATCACACATTCAATGTCAATATTGTAAGAAGTTTGGGTATTATGCTCATGAATGTAAGAAAAACAATATGATCAGCAGGAGCAAGGTCAAAATCAGTCAAGTAGCACTCCTTAGGCAACATGTTCATTGCATGCACAAAGATTGCTGAAGTAATCCATACAAACTCTCCGGTTGAGTGCAATGTTGTTCAAGAAAGCCCATGTGACATGGTATTTAGATTCGCGCTACAAGTAATCACATGACAAGTAAAAAAGATTTATTTTCTAGCTTGGATGAATCGAGTTCAAACCGATGTTACACTTGGTAACAACAAAAAAGTCAATGTTTTGGGTAAAGGTATGGTTAATATTCTAACCAAAAAGGGGGAACCGAAATTTATGCCTGATTTATATTATGTTGCTGGTCTAAAACACAACTTGATGAGCATTGGACAATTGATACAAAAGGGCTATAGAGTGTACATGGAAAACAATGAGTGTGTTATTTTGGACAAGCTTCCAAGAAATATGCTTATTGTGAAGGTACAAATGACTGTAAACTGCATGTTTCCATTAAAAATAAGGCCAGCTATGAAAGGAAAAACAACTCAAGCTATTCATGAGATAAATATTGTATATTCTGGAGCAACTTTTAAGGTAGAAGATACAAAATCAGCAGTAGCCAAAGACAGCTACAGAAAAGTTCAAAACAACTATGGAAATGTTCAAAAAGGCTACAAAAAGGTTCAAGACAACTATGGAAATGTTCAAGACAACTACGGAAATGTCCAAGACAGCTACAGAAATGGCCAAAATAGCTCCAAAGAGGAAAAATATGTTTTTGTAGAAACTCAAGTAGCGTTTCAATCAGTGGTAAAGGATGAGTCTTGGCTATGGAATTTTAGATTTGGGCATTTATATTTTGGAGCACTGAAATTACTACATATGAAGAATATGGTAAAAGGTTTGCCATTAATTGAAAAACTAGAAAGAGTTTGTGAAGGATGTATTATGGGAAAACAACATAGAGAGTCATTTCTAGTTGTCAAGGCAAATAGAGCTACAACTCCACTTGAGATTGTGCATTCAGATATTTGTGGGAAAATGAAAACACCGTCTATAGGAGGCTGCACTTATTTTCACTTTTATTGATGAACCTGACAAGAAAAACTTGGGTTTATTTCTTGAAACACAAATTTGATGCATTTCCTTATTTCCAGCAGCTTTAAGGCACTTGTGGAGAAGCAAAGCAGCCACTACATCAAGGTTCTAAGGATGGATAGAGGCAATGAGTTTATATCTAATGAATTTATGAATTTTTGCAAATCTCATGGCATACACAAGTAATTGACATCCCTCTATACACCTCAACAAAATGGTGTGGCGGAGAGGAAGAATCGAACCATTATGGAGATGGCTCGTAGCATGTTGGTAGCCAAACATTTACCTAATGAATATTAGGCTGAGGCAATGGCAACTGTTGTTTATATCATGAATAGGTGCCCAATAAAGAGTGTAAAAACAAAGTCCTCAAGAGGCTTGGACAAGAAGGAAACACACAGTGTTTCTCATATGAAGGTATTTGGTTGCATTGTATATGTGCATGTTCCAGATGAGTTGAGAAAGAATTTAGATAATAAAGGAAAAAAATGTATATTTGTTGGTTACTCAGAGGGAAAAAAAGCATATAATTAGTTTTATCCTATCAATAGGAAAGTTATAATCAACCGTGATGTTTAGTTCGTGGAGGATGAAGCATGGGATGCAAGCATAAAGAGGACTCGCTTAATTTTAGCTGCTATACCTAATGATAATATGGTGGATGAAGTGTTTCCCACACCAAATATAACTCAAACAACAACTCCTTATAATCCCGGGATGGTACCACAAGTTACAACTCAAGCTACACCTTCATTCACACCAAGGAGATCTTCAAGGTTCTTTGTCCACACCAACAGACAAAAACTTCACAAGAATCCACACCGGCATCTACATCAATCAGTATCCTTGGAGCAACACCATCTAGCACTCCAAGTAGTTCTTCATCTCCAGATCCAACTCTAGCAAGCATGATGCCACGAAAAACAAGGAGTTTGAGTGAGTTGTATAATGTTGACACAACTAATTCATTTTCAGCGTTTGCTTTATTTTCTCATATTGATGATCCATAAAAATTTGAAGAGGCTGTGAATAGAGATATATGGGAAAAATCCATGGATTAGAAGATTGCATCCATTGAAAATAACCAAACATGGGAATTGGTTGATTTTTCGGAAGGCAAAGATGTAATTAGTGTCAAATGGATTTATAAGACTAAACAAGATGCTGATGGGAAAGTGCAAAATCATAAAGCAAGGCTAGTTTGTAAGGGCTTTACATAATGTACTGGTATAGACTTCAATGAGACATTTGCTCTGGTTGCTCGGTTGTATATAGTTAAGACTGTTTTAGCTATTGCTGCCCACAACAAGTGGCTGCATATCAAATGGATGTAAAGTCTACATTTTTAAATGGCTATTTAGAGGAGGAAGTGTATGTGAAACACCCACAAGGCTATGAGCTACTGGGTCATGAAGACAAGGTGTATAGGTTGAAGAAGGCACTCTATGGATTGAAGCAAGCTCCAAGATCTTGGTACAACCACGTTGACTCCTATCTCATTCAAAATGGTTTCCAAAGAAGTGGTTGTGAACCAATAATGTACATCAAGGTTAACAAGAAAGGTAACATTTTGATTGTTTGCTTATATGTGGATGATCTAATCTTTACCGGTGATCTAAACATAGATTCTTTCAAATCAAGTAATGAAGAATGAATTTGAAATGACTGATTTGGGTCTTATGAGGTATTTCTTGGGGATTGAAGTCCATCAATCCAATGATGGTACATTTATTTCTCAATCTAAATATGCAAATGAAGTTTTGAAGAGATTTAATATGGCAAGGTGCAAGGTATCCCAACACCGGTTATGACGGGGATGAAGTTAAGCAAGGAAGATGATGGAGCATGTATGGATTCTACATTATTCAAGAG